>OX456526.1:75102688-75702688 GCA_949748255.1 Eustalomyia histrio
GGGTAAATCTATACCCCAAGGAAAATTCTTTTCTATGATATTTGTTATTTATAAGTCTGGCAACTCTAATTTTTTAGGTATTTGTTAAGGACATAATTGCGCACAATATAATACAAAAATTGTATAATTAGAAAATTTTTTGTAAGTAGATTAAAAATATAGTTTTTTTTTAACTGATTTATATATTTGTTTATTAATACACCATGGGGTGGGAACATTCGCCACAGAATATATTCCTATCAAAAATTTATTTCTATTTTTCAGATCAAATACTTATTAAAAATCTGCGATTTTCATACTTGTTCTTAACAGTTACACATCATTTTATTTCATTTAATTAAATTATATCTTGTTATAAATTGCCTTGTAAGGCATATAAAGTGCCGATGTTATTTTTGTTTCTTTTTTAAAAATGTATATGACTAAACATCTAAATATATCTTTTTACTTATATCATCATAATTAATGATATCTTCCACATTTAATTTTTAAGATCAAATTTGATCTCATTCCATCTAAAATTTTAAAATATAGTTATATTTGAAATCATCTCGTCATCTTCCCCACAAGTCACAGAGAACACAAGGCCCATACGGAACAGGTGTGCCCTCCGTTGAATATCCTGTGAGAACTTACTTAGTTTTTTTTTTACGAATTTTAAAAGTCCATTAGTTCGTCCCATATCCTGCCACTAGCATAGCATTTTAGTATTCTCAACTTCTGTCTGTGTCCAATATTGTTCTATGAGCAATGACAGGCCATTTACGAAGTTCAGCATTGTTGTGTAATAGATTATGCGTTGGACTGTTACACAGAAGTTTGCGGGCTTCGATCTTCTGCAACAGCAACATCAATTCAGAAAATTATATATAAATGAATTTTTCTATCCCTGATACATATCGCGACACTTAAGAATAAACATCTCGCGCAATTACAGTGTTGCCATATTTGAACTTTGCCACCTTTCATCTCTCCTCTATAAGAAAGAAACACATTAATTGGTACGAAGGATTTCCTGAGTGTTGCCTCTCTTTAAAAAAAAGGCTGATATGGTGTCACGTTTTCCAAGTTGACTGTGCTCAAAGAAGAACCTCTTCCACCCAATTCGTCAGCCATTTTATTCCCTGCGATATTACAATACCTCAGATCTCAATGCAATGCATGATTGCGAAGTAATTGATTCCTCTTTGGAACCGAGGTTAATGGCTGATTTTACAGAGTTTAAAGAGATTGCTTGGATAACCGCTTTGTTATCTGTAAGAAACCTTATGATATCCTTAAAGACGCAACAATAGAAGCTACACCGAGTCCTTCCACCCATTTTTGAGCCATCCGTTAAGAAGTAAATACCAGGATTGTCCCTCAAAAGGGTACTTGCTAACCAGGCTTCTCTGCTTGGGATTTGAGTACTACTAAATGTTTAAACTCTCTGAGATCCTATCACAATTCTGTTCTGTGGGATTCCGGTAACTCTTACAACATTTTCTGGTGGCTGGTTTTCCGATGGCTACAATCTATTCACCAGTTGCATTCAACCGAAGCAGAGGCAAGGCGGCCTCATATTTTGGTCGAATGTCAATAGGTCTTATCGATAAAAATTTCCCCATTGCCCTGGTGGATGTGATTCCGATGGCATCGCTGATGTCTAAGGTATATTCTATTTTCTGAAGTGACTTAATAATATTGCACTTTTTCGTTTGAATGTTCACCAAACTTCTGCAGCATAAGTCAAGACTACGTTTGTTTAGAGCCAGTGTGCCATTTTCGCCTACTCTCTTGCACGAAGCCCACAATCGATGGGTGTTACTGATCCTGCTCCCGGTGTGCTTTTCCAGTATAATAAATGTTAAGAACTACTGCTAGAAACTACACCGTTTCGGAAACATTAATGATTTTGTTCATCATACACAAGGCATATCTGTTTTTCGGGATTCACGTCCTTGCGGGCTAGCTCATTTGTATGGATGTTAGCATAAATAGCTCTGTCCTTTGATTTGGGAGTTAAATAGAGATATTTACTATTAGTACGAATAATCTTGATGAAGGTCGTAGCATTCCATTCAGCTAATAACTTTTTCTGTGTATTCTCTATGATCTCAATATACTTGGTGGATCCAACAAATTGATTCTTAACTGGGTTCCCGGGTACGAGGGACATGCGGGCAACGACAGGTTAGCCAAATGAGGGGCCCGTCCTCACTACTTTGGCTCTGAACTTTTCTGTGGTGTACCTATGAGTTATATCAGAGAAAATCTTAGGATTTGGAGGAAATCCAAGACTATTGAGTGCTGGAAAGCTACCATTGGCCAGCACCAGGCTGAGAGATTCATCGTCCCATCTAGTGGAAAATCCATGAGAATTCTTTCTCTGAACTGGAAGGACTTTAGGGCCTTAACAGGACTTTTTACTGGATACTGTAATCTCAGATACCATTTGAGGATTAGAGGTCTGTCTGACTCAGATACTTGTAGGTTCTGTAAATTGGACGCTGAGACAGCGGAGCATATACTCCGCGTGTGTCCGAGGCTTCGCGGCAGAAGACTACAATTTCTTGGTGGATATACATTATCCCCATTGGAAATTTGGATATCTGTGTCTAGTAAGGTGACTGCCTTCATTGGAAGCCTCAATATTTAGGGTAGAAAATTAGGCTGCACAAAAGATCAAAATTTTTTTTGGTCGCGGTGCATAAGGCCTTTCGAATCTAATCTGATCTGAATGCAAAAAAACACATGTTTTTCAAAATCCGCTGATGGATGGTTGGCGATATGTATAAAATAATGCAAAGGTCTGTCTGACTCAGATACTTGTAGGTTCTGTAAATTGGACGCTGAGACAGCGGAGCATATACTCCGCGTGTGTCCGAGGCTTCGCGGCAGAAGACTACAATTTCTTGGTGGATATACATTATCCCCATTGGAAATTTGGATATCTGTGTCTAGTAAGGTGACTGCCTTCATTGGAAGCCTCAATATTTAGGGTAGAAAATTAGGCTGCACAAAAGATCAAAATTTTTTTTGGTCGCGGTGCATAAGGCCTTTCGAATCTAATCTGATCTGAATGCAAAAAAACACATGTTTTTCAAAATCCGCTGATGGATGGTTGGCGATATGTATAAAATAATGCAAATTACTAAACATAGCTAGAGGATGCCAGTAATTTTTTTTAACTCAATAAATCAACGTGCACAATTCGAATATAGCTTTTTCTATTAAATTTGTCAGTTAAACAAGAGAGATATTTGAAATTTAACATTGCAAGACACGACGAATGTTGATAAATGCCAGAAAAATACATTCCATTCGGCTAGTGTCTAATAATTTTTCTGTGTGCTCTCCATGATGTCAAAAAAATTTAATTTAGAGAAAAGTTCATGATCAAGAACCGAATGAATAACATCTTACATAATATTGTCTACAGATAAAAAGTGATCTTCAATATAAAAAAGTCTTTAGTTATAACAATTTTGTCATAGAAATAAGGATCTTGCTATTATGCAAATTTATCATTTATTAAAATACTATTTGAAACATTAAGATTGCTTTTTTGGTGGGTTTTCTCACTTGAGGGTTAAAATTCAAACTTCTTTGTGCAGGCAGAAGTTTAAAAACATTTAAAAACCCTTGTAATATTGTTTTCGTATTTTTTTTTACTTACATCCACCATTTTGAATATTTGAATAATCACACTTATAAAAAAGGATAAGATGTCCTAAAAGATAATAAATATCCCATCAAATTTACATATGTAAAATGAATTTAAATTGCAAAAAAAAAACATAATGGCGAAAACATTAACAATAATTACACAAACATTCTAACATACACAGAAAATAGAGAGAGATGGCAGATAACACAACCATTCAAGTGGTACATGATGATGTGCCTACACTAAATTAAACATACGAGCAGCATTTATGCAAATTCTAAAATGCATTTTCAAAAAAAGGAACAGGAGTGAAAAAAATGCAAATTTTTGAAAAAGGTTAAAAATGAAAACAATTAGTTTTGCATGTTTTATTCTTAAAAATTACTTAGGGCTTTTACTTTTGGGGAGGTTGAGACGAAAAAGAAATCATGGAAAAATGCAACAATAAAAAGATAACAACAAACATTGCAGAAAAATGCCTTCAGATTGTATACAAATATGAACATCTTCGCTCTGTAAAACTTAATTACAAGTCCAAGAGGGGTTGGTTGGCGGTATGTAGAATGTAGTACATTTAGTAGTACCTACATTTGTGTATTCAAGGAGCAAAAAAGGAGGTTGCATGCATATTTACACAAAAAGTTGCGTTTTTCTTTTTATTTTCTTTGGTTTTTCATTTTAACTGACATGCATAAACAAAGAACCACTCAATGTTTAACACATTTATTTGCATTTTGTGTGTGTGTTTTTTTGTCTTTTTTCCTTTGATCTATGTAGCTTTTGCTTAAAAAAATCCACAAAAAAGAGGATGACTTCATAAAAAGAATCCTGTTATAGTAGAACACAAATACGTGTGTTTTATACGAATCTTTTATGCCCTTTACTTTGTTGATTAAATGGAAGCCCGCTAAATGACATTTTCCCTCGAAGATCATAAGGACCATTTGCGATTCTCCTTAGTTCCCTCCACATACACGTTGATAAATCAAAACCCGAAAAACCTGGAAAGCTTTATCCAGATACCGTCGAAAAGTCGCTAGACCTGACACAGAAATATCGTTAGCTTATTATTGGCTGGACCCACTGACAATTTTTCGAAAAAATTTTGTTAGAAATGAATAACATATATATTGTAAATATTATCTTATTCTCATTTCAAAACCCTTTTTCACGATATCTAAATATTCTAAAATATGAAGCATTTAGGAAATGCATAAAATTTGCATACAAAAATTCTAAAATATATTCCATAATTGTGAATCAAAATAAAAAGAGAGGACTGGAGATAAATATATGGATATACAGCACAGACTGACTGTCTGAAAAAAACTGAAAAAGAAAATTTGATATGCAGTACAAAACAAATCCTTTTGTTAAAGCTTAATAAGTTATGACTTATTGTGTATAAATGAGTGAAAAATTATAGTTTTGTTCAAAATACATGCCACACGATGGTGAAAATAAAATAAAAATATTTATCATACGAGTATAACATATTTTGCGACACCGGTGGAGGAACCTACATGCCAAATTTCAATTACTTCGATCCAGTGGGTGATTAAGGGGTACTTTTTTCATTATGTATACCACGTTCTTTCTGGAAATACCCCAGGAGACATAAATTTTAAATTTTAGATTTTACACCGATGCATGACGTTAAGAGAAAGACTTCCACTTTTTGCCGCTCCCCGTAAAAATTTTCAGAAACCCCAACAGTTTTGCCAGCAGTTTGTGCTCAGCTATGCCTGGTCAGTCAGTCAGTAAGTCAATAAAATCACCGAATTGGAAAATGTGGTAATTTCTTAAATATGTTAGTATCGTATGTCTGTTTGGTTTTGACACGAGCGAAATTTATAGTAACAATGATTTTGGTACGCGTGTTATCTTGCGTTTCGTTGATTAGGCTTATCCAGCCACTGTTCCGGACTTCTTTATCTGGGTATGCTTGAAGTCCTTGGTATATGCGGACAAGCCCTGCAACTTGGAGGAGTTAAAGAACAACATTTGAGTTGATATTGACAGCGTGACACCATAAATGCTGTGCACAGTTATTCAAAATTATTTTAAAAGAATAAAAATTTACATCAACTTCCATAATTAATAGAAACAACATTTATAAATATACCAGCGGACAAAGCCTGCTACGTTGTTAGCGTAGAAAAAGGTTACATGGGCTAAAGCCCGGGAGTACACGGAGTCCCCATTTACCATATTTCTGACAAAAATTCTAAGATGTACCTCAATAATGACTTAGCCCATACTCCAGCTAACACATATTTAAAATTTCAGGTTTCTAGCTAAATCGGTGTGGTCAGCCCGTACAGGGGAGGCTTTTTATCTTTTTGCCCCTCCCCGTAAACATTTCCAAAAATCCGACCTAGGTGGAGGGTATAACCAATATACCAAATTTCACCTTCCCAAATTTAGCGGTTTTGGCTGGCCATCAAGGGGGAGAATTTTACTCTTTTATGTCCCTCCCCGTTGCATTTTCCAAAAATAACATCTTTGCTGTTATCTACACCGGAGAAGGAGCCAGCATACCAAATTTCAACTTCCTAGGTCCAACGCTTTGGGGAAGCCATGAAGGGGGAGACTTTTCGCCATTTAAATGCCCATTTTTATAATGTCACTGGCCAAAATTCCCGTCTTGACGGATGTCTACGCCGGAGGGGGAAACTGCATACCGAATTTCAGCATCCTACCTCTTGCGGTTTGAGCTGGGCGATGTTGAATGAGTGAGTCAGTCAGTCAGTCAGTTACGTTATTCCTTTATATATAGAGATATAAACATAATTGGATAAAAACCAAATGAGTTTTCACTTAAAAAAAAAACAGATCATGGTTTTTGCCTCACCCTGTATTTAGAAGATATACAGCCAAGTTCGTTATAAAGTGTAAACAACATGTTGTTTACTATAAGTTACAAATGATCTAACATACTTAGTATATTCCTTATCCCGTGGTGCAGGTTATGAATAACAAACATTCAAGTATAATTTCAAGTACTACAAAATGTCAGACATTTGTCAAGTGAAGTTTTTTTGTGTGTTTTCTTATATTAAAATTAAATATACAAATATAAAAAATATGAACATAAATATAATTAAAATAAATTCAAAAATAAATATACAAATCTTTAAAATCCTTTGAAGTTTTCTATCGAAATATCTTTAATGAACACATAAAAAGTTATTAATGTCATTATAGTATTGACAAAGTACTATTCAAATTTGTTTGAATTTTAATCAACTGTCAAATGAATTGTCAAAGCAAGTACTTACCTACATTCCGTTTTTTTTAAGTAAGAAAAAAAAAAACACTGGGTCATTTTGAGTTTTACTGTCATATCAGATTTATCATAGATAGATGGAAAACATATGTTAAAAAGCTTTACCACCCGCTGTAAAGCACATGTTTATTTTGCCAAACAAAGTAAGACTTCATTTGGAAACACCCCTTATTGGCTTTTGTTCAACATGACAGTTATCTGTCGTACGGTTTTAATCATCAAAACGCCTTTTCTTTAAAATTGACTTTTAACACTATGGTCGTTGTTCTTTGATCTCTGGTACATGTAATTTTTTGGGGGGAAGAGTTTTCTCCTTCAGCTGTTGACAAAATTTAATATATTGTTACAGTAAAACTCGGTAAAGCCAAACTAAAGAGGGACTAGAAATATTAGTTCGTTATAAGCGCGGTAAAATTTGTTAAACAAATTTTAATTATCCACAAAATATTTATAGCCGTATTTTTTTAAAAATTCTTAATTTAGGTTTCAAATACAAAGTAGTTAAAAAACATTTTAAGCCTAAAAAATCTTTGTAAAAATTTGTATTCATAATCAGTATTTTCATTAATAAATGACTTAGGTCCATTATTATAACTTGCCTTTAAGGTGCGTGTTAGTTAAAGGTAACTTTAGCTAAAGTGACCTATAACTTTTTTTTGGTTATTACAACTTCCTTATAAAATAAAATTAGGTTTTTTGAAAATATGGCATTACCAGATTCAAAACCGATTATTTTTGACAAATTAAAATGGTTTTTAAAAATGCGTAGTGGCAACGACGTACTTTTATTTATTTATTTACTTACAAAAAACAAAAAATACAAACGAAAAACAAAATTTCTTCGAATTGTGTAAAAAATAAAAATGTTTGTTGTAGAAAATTTACATTGTCGACGCCGAACACAGTAATTAAACAAACAGCAAAGATACGGTCAAAAAACTACACGGCAACAAGAAAATGTGGCAACTTCAAATGCTTAAACCTTACGTTAAAAGTTAAAGGTAAGATGAACTTTCCTTTTGCTTATCGGTCACTTTTAGGTTATAGTATACTTATAATAATGAAAAACTAATAATCTGTCCGTTAACACTCAAACTTTAGTTATCGGCAAGTTAAAATAATGGGCCTTAACGTCTTAAAAACTCAAGGCTACAACACTATATTTTTTATTTGTAACTTGAATCGTAATGATGCAAAACAATCAATATAAATACATAAGGTACTCATTTCTATAATTTTTTTTTTTAGTGTTTGAAAAATTATTATTTTTATAAATAACTTGGTTATTAAAGAAAGAAAAAGAGTCAAAACAAAATGCTCGGTAAAAGTGTAATTTGGATGATGATTTTATTGTAATGATTTAAAAACCTTAGCATTTTTATTGGATTTAATTTATTGAATTTCTTAAATAAATTCTTTGCAATACGTTTAGGAAAAAATCAGATTGTTCCTTTTAAAATTTGTCAAAATTCAAAAAAAAAAAAAAAAAAAAAATAGAAAAAATTCCAAATTTTTAGTTCGTATTAAAAATAGAAAATTATATGAACTTTTGTTTCTAGGACTGCCAGGAACAGTTCATTTTAACCGAAGGTTAATCTTAAGAGGGTTTTAATGAAAATTGTTACCAAAAAGTCGGGACTTTCAAACTAGTCCGAATTAACCGAGAATACGTATTATCAGAGTTCGTCTCTGTTGAGTTTCACTGTATATAATTATGAACCACTGTTACACAGTTTCCTGAAAAAACACTGAACATTGGGAAGTAAATCAAAAAAATTTGGTAATTGGTGTCACAGATAAGATAAACTAAACTTTTTTGATTTCCTTGAAAATGCAAACGACAATGACACTCTCAACTTTGCACTCAATAAATCGATTGATAATGGAAACAGTGTCTTTCTTAGTAACAACTCATCAATTCTATATCCTTATTGCATTAAAAAAATGAATTAAAATAACTTCCGTATTTTTTGTTCATGACTGGTTCTGTTTGTTAAGTTTTGGATTCCTCTCTGTGCATCCTTCTTAGCCACTTCTAAAGTATTATCATCTTATTATTGTATTTGGTATATCAAGTGAACAAATGTTGGATTTTTTTTGTTTGTCGTCGTCGTTGTCGCCGTCATCATCTCCTTCAATAAAATTATGCGTTTACCACTTGTGAATTGTATAAAGTCCTTGGCTTTTTTGTGTTTGTTATATATTGTCTGATAGATACAACTTTGATGTTTATTTTATGTTTATGCTCTGGTGACCAGTGAAGTGTTGTGTATTTGTTTTATTTCTCCAAAAAAAAAAAAAACAAAAATTAAATCGTTAAAAGGAGTCCTTATGTATCGTATTTGCAAATTAAAAATCAAGTTATCTGTTATTTGACATCGTTTTTAAAGTATAATGAGGAATAAACACCTCTCATAATGGATTACACCGTGTTACAAAAAAGAATAAATTTAATATACTTTTCAAGTGTCAAAGTTTTCACCTATTAGAAGAAATATTAAAAAATTGGATATAATTGAAAATACTTTCGGTTTAAGGTTGTATTTAAATTTAAAGTTGTATTAACATTTCTAAGAATTATATATTATATATATTATTATATTATATTATACACTCTAAAAAATGCTTGTAAAATTACTACTAAAAAATGGGCAAAGTTTTATGTAATTTTACGAAAATTCGGTAAATATAAACACCAAATGCGTAAAACTTTTTGTGCACACTTTCATATACAATTATACACACACGCAGTATTTTTAGACACTATTTGTTTACAATTAAACACATTATGCCTATAATTAGTATTGTTTTGTTAAATAAAAATTTTACGCATCAAGATTGTAAATATACTAACTAATATTATATTCCTTATTGAGCCAAAGATCCTTTATTTATAAAAAATTTAATTATAAATCTTTATTTATCCCAATATTTCGTCACCACATTGGGTGACTTCTTCAGGGGAAATTGTCTTTTTTTATAATTAATAAATTAAAATTATAAAACTGAAAACTTATATGTATATAACAATTTTTTTAAAAAAGGCGGTAAATCAAAAATTATTTTTTTTTTTGTCAATATTAAAAAATAAAAATATCACAGAAAACAAAAATAACAATATTTGAAAAATTAAAATATTACATGAACAAAAATATTTTATATACATTTCATTTAACATAATAATATTTATCCTAGTTTTTATTAAATAAATGTCTGTAATTTTGTGCAATATTTGCTATATCTGTTTTATAATTAATTCGTTGTGTAGATGGTACCTTCATAATTTGTAACATTTCTAACATATATCTACGTCTGTAATTATTTTCCGTGTTTAAAATTGACGTCCTATCAAAATCAGGATAATGATTAAAATTCGTGCAATGTAATGATAATGCTGTTTTCTGTGTAGAAGTAGTGTTCTTGTATTTTTGATCAGATCTGTGTCCTGCAATTCTTGTTTTTAATTTATTCTTTGTTGTATCTACATATACTTTACTACAATTCTCATTATCATTTCCACTACAAGGTATTTTATAAACTAAATTGGACATTTCTGAACAACGAATTAATTATAAAACAGATATAGCAAATATTGCACAAAATTACAGACATTTAGTTAATAAAAACTAGGATAAATATTATTATGTTAAATGAAATGTATATAAAATATTTTTGTTCATGTAATATTTTAATTTTTCAAATATTGTTAAAAAGAAATAATTTTTGATTTACCGCCTTTTTTAAAAAAATTGTTATATATAAGTTTTCAGTTTTATAATTTTAATTAATTAATTATAAAAAAAGACAATTTCCCCTGAAGAAGTCACCCAATGTGGTGACGAAATATTGGGATAAATAAAGATTTATAATTAAATTTTTTATAAATAAAGGATCTTTGGCTCAATAAGGAATATAATATAAATAGAGAAGATCGAAGAAAACTAAAATAATTATTTATACTAACTAATAGTAGTAAAAAAATATGACATTTTGAAATTGAAAAGAAAAATCGATAAAATGTTTAAACCCAAAAAATAGATTCATTAGATTTTTAAATTTATCAATTATTTGGAATTCCTAAACAATAAAATTTTTGTTCTTATTCTTGCTTTGAGTGACAAACAATAAAATTATGATTTTTATTGTGAATTACTAAATAATAAATTTTTTGTTTTTTATTACAAAACAAAAATTTTTTTGCTTTATAATTTTCAATATCATGGTACAAAATGTGCGCATTTTTGTAGGATTATTCCGCATTTTTATGTACATTTACAGGAAAATCGTTTGGTGAATTTACTCTTTAATTTTAAAATTTCATTGAATTTTTACACACTTTTAATGTAATTTTACCTATTTTATGTTCATCAACTTACGCATAATGTGTGTATTTTTTTTTTATTTACGCACACAGAGTAAATTTACCAAACTTACAGTAGGAGTACAGTTTCCTACTATAAGTTGAGTAAATTTCAACAAAAATTAATTAGAGTGTACACTTTACATATTTACACCAGTAATTCCGCTACAAGACTAAGCACGCTAAATTAATTAAAGAATTTTTTTTCGAATTGCTCTTTTTACAAATTTTTGTGTAATTAACAAATTGAAATTTGTTATTTTAACATACAAAAATTTGCAAAAAAGGCAACTTGAATTTTAATAAAATTTGTTGATTTTATAAAAACGTGCATTAATTTAAATAAGAAAATATTTTTTTGTTTTATAAATCATACGTATATTAAAAAATTATAGGCCTAACTATATTAAGCGAAGTTGAATAAAGGAAAAGAGCAATGCCATAAAAATACCTATAGTAGTTTTAAAATTTATTAAGTTTTCGACTAAAATTTCATACAAATTTTTAATCGAAAACAAAATTTAAAATTTTTATTTTCAGTATGAGTTTTTTTGTACAATAGGTTTGTCTTTTTCGTATTTAGTAGATATATAGACTTGCTAAGTAGTTATAAATATAGCAACTTAAAAATTAAGAATGTATAAATTTTGGGCTTTTTTCTTTTAAATGTAAACAAAAATATTTGTCATAAAAATATTTGAAATTATTGTGTTTTTAATTTGATAAAATATTAAAAACTACAAAAGCTAACAAAGGAATTATGTGTTTGTAAGTTAAGGTAGAGAAGGGCAAATAATATAATTGTTCTATTTCGCGTTCCCGCGCAGTCCATATACGAAAACAGCTTTCGTACAAAGGCGGCCCCAAATTGTATTTGTTTACAAAACATAAAGAAAAGGCAGGTAAGTAGGGATAGTCGTTTTTTTTACAAGTATTTATAGATATAAATACAAAATTCGAAAAAAAACAAACCTTATATTTATTACCAAAGTAATCCATTATGATTTTGGAAACTTAATTGTCTCAAAGGCAAGGCATCTCCCCGCTAAGAATCTGACGTTTCAAAGATAAGAATGAATCGCTCTCGCACAGATTTACCATAAACCATTAAGTTCTTTGGGTTATTTTAAAATTGTGTCATTAAAAATATTTTACTATGAAAATTGCAACTCTTTTTCAACAATCAAAAATGTATTTTCGAATAATATTGCAATTGTTCGAAAATTATTTATTACAAATTTGTTTACTTTCTGAAAATCTAATTGAGGTGTCTAGCTAGTTTCTAGTATTTTTGCTAGATTTTTTCTAGAAGGAAACAGCAAATATTAGGCAGAAATATCATTTCAATTGACAATCAACATATGATTACGACTTTGAGAGGGTAAAAAATTGCGCTTTTTACACGTATGTATTTAAAAAAGAGTTGAAATGCATAGTTTTTATTATAATTAATACATGTCAATAGCACCAAGTTGGTATCACTGCATGTAATTAATTAAAGCAGCTTATGTCAAATTAAAGTCAGAAAGTTTTGGATTGAAAATGACTATACTTTTTTTTTATCGATAACTAGAATTAAAAATAAGAAACTAAAATAAGAAACTATTCTATATAAATATACTTATGCTCTTTACACTCATTTGAATTTATCATTACCATATACTCGCTTTCTTCTCAAAAAAAAAGACAAAAAATTATGTGTCATAGGGGCTTTATATCTCAAAAATTCTTGAATATATTATTGGTATACAAATTAATAATGTTGATTTGGACAATAGATGGCATAACAATCACATATCGTTTTTGTCAATAATAACAATTATATCTGTTATTATAATTCAGTATTCGATAGACGCCAAACATTTTTTTCAATCGCTATAATAATATCGAATCTTGTGCCTAAAAAAGATGTTTTGCGGGGAAGTCTGATAACCTACTTTCATTTGAAGAAAACGGCTGCTGAAAGTTATCGATTGTTGGGAGAAGCTAATGGGCAACATGCGCGATTCAAAAGTGGTGATTTCGACATAGAAGACAAGGAGAGGCCTGGTCGGCCGAAAAAATTTGAAGATGGAGAATTGGAAGCATTACTCGACGAAGATCGTTGTCAAACGGAAGAAGAACTTGCATTATCATTGGGAGTCACACAACAAGTCATTTCCATACGTTTAAAAGCATTGGGATTCATTCAAAAGGAAGGAAATTGGGTCCCATATGAATTGAAGCCGAGAGACGTTGAAAGCCGAATGTGCATGTCGGAAATGCTGCTTGAACGCTACAAAAAGAAGTAATTTTTGGTAATGAAAAATGGATTCATTACGACAACCGCAAGCGCAAAAAGTTATATGTAAAGCCAACCAGCCAAATCAACGCCGAAGTCGAATATCCATGGCGCCAAAGTAATGCTCTGTATTTGGTGGGATCAGAAGGTTTGGGTCAGACGATTACAGGGGACCTGCACCGAACACAATTGATTCGTTTGATGAGAGCAATTAACGAAGACACGATGCCATAATTTTCCATCATGACAACGCTCGGCCACATGTTGCAAGACCGGTTTAAAACTATTTGGAAAACAGTGGATGGTTTTGTCTGTAAAAATATTTGTTTGGAAAAATATTATTATACTCGAAGGCACTTTGAGTAAACGAAATTGCGAATGCTCCCCCCTTTACCCTATGTATGTTTTTCTTTTCTTTAAATTATAAATAAATAAAAACAAAGTAATATGCATTAATTTATTTTACTCCTACGATATGATTGCATGTAAGATTACAATCACAAGACAAAAATCATAATTTGAAAATAAATTGTTTACATTATGTAAACAATATATTTACATGGGTAAATAAGGCAAATTAACAAAATTTTCTGTTTAAAATTATTATTAGGACAAGGAAGTTCATTCATTTATATATAACCATTAGCATTAGCAAATGGAATGCATTTTATTATTATTAATAAAATTTTTATATTTTTTGGTTTGAAAGCTACCCTTAATCATCAGCAGATAGTTGGTAGATATATAATTGGTATTGATATCGCTAAAAGTAATTTATTTGTATCGGTCTAAAAAACCTGATTTTGTTAAAATCCAATTCAATGCCGGCACGACACCGGTATTAATGTAAAAGGTTTTAAAATACTGATATTTTTACATTTTACAAATAACAGAATTTTTACAGAATATTTACAGAATATTTCAGAAATCATTTTACAAATTATTGAAAACCGATTTGCTGAAATAAGCAAAAAAATTTACTAAATTTTAAAAGTGGAAGGAAGGAAATGTTATTTATAATTAAAACTTACACCTACAAACTTAAGTTGCCTTAAAATGTTACATAGATTAAAATAATGGATCGAAAGTGACATCCACTTTAAGTAGCACTAAAAGGTTATTTTAGTACTAAAAATCAGACCTAAAAATAATTTAAATTTACTAAAATATTTTTCAAAACATTAGCAAATTAAAACAAAATGATAAAGAAATAAATTTAAATTTTGTACTAATATAATAATATTTAGTAATTTTTTTTTGCTTATTTTAGCAAACCGATTTTTAATTCTACTTTACAAAAGGTTTACTAAAATTTAGTAGCGGCAGCTAATTTTTTCTACAAATTTCATTATACTACACGTCAGCAGACATGTGTTGCTAAGATAAGCAAAAAATACCGCTGGGCTCAAATTAGCAAAATTTCCCAATATAACAGCAAAATTTTCTGCTGCCATTACAGAATTTTTTTGGTGAGTGAAGAGATGCGACTTTGGTATTGTGTATCAATCAGTTTCAAAGGGCATGGAAAGGAATAACTGTATTAAAAATAAATATTTGTAAATTTTAAGATTTTTTTAGCGCCTCTGCAACTGACTAAATAAAATCTAAACTAACTTCAGGTTTCTAAATTTCGGTAAAATTTAAAAATATTTTTCAGAATATACGTGTTGTGGAGTTCAGAATGAATGATGGTTAAAGTTAGATTTTCTATAAAACAAAAACAATTTATGTAGAAGACATAATATGTCAAATTTATCTCACAAGGGAACTACTCAGGGGTTAAACCTTAGATTTTAAAAAACTTTTAAAGAGGGTAAAAATATTTATTTTTTAAGTTTGTAATCGCATGTAGAGGCGTTAAGAAGTGATGTCAAAGATGATCCCATTGTTAGCATTTTAATGTTGTATTTAATAATTCAAAAAAGTTCAAAAAGCAAAAATATTAATGCCTTTCTAATTAAAACGAGGGGAATACTGCACCGAAAGAATTTAATAGTGCGTACAGTGGGTGAAAAGTACCAATATTACAAAAATGTATTACATTTTAACCATTTGGCTGATCTTAACAAAATTTATCGCTTACTACTCAAAAGGGTCACGGCTTCCAAAAATTGTCCTGAGAGTAATGGTGGATAAGCCCATGAAGCGATACAGAGTTCCAAAGTGCCCCCTTTTAGCGAAAAAAAACTTTCAAGAAAAGTAAAAGGATTTAATTTTTTTTGATATTTTTTATCGTGACTATTATATAAAGAAGTTGCATGTGTATATGTGTCTATATATTTTACCATTTTCATCTTTTTTAAGCTCAGAGACACCCTTCTTTTTGAAAAAGTAATTTTGTCCAAAAACCAATTTTTCAAAAGTATTTTGCAATAAAAGTGTTCGGTTTAAAATTTAATTTAAAAAATTTGTGTGAAAATTTTCTCAAAATGTTGACCTATTTTTTATATTTTTTGAATCTACTGAATAGATTTGTCTTGTATGAGTTTAGTTGTAATAAGTCCGAACTGTTTAGCAATACAAAAAACAGAATTTTCAGCATCCTTCCCGACATGATTGTACAGTTAATTTTATGCGAAATTCAAATCCTTAAAAATATAAAGTATTTTAAGCTATTTCTTCGCAATATTGACCCATAGAATATTATTTAAAAAAATTTTAGTTCCTAAAACCTTGTTGCCCAGTAGTGAAATAAGTAGACCCAAAAAACAGTATCAGTTATGGTCACCGAATTTGTTGCCAGTCAAATTCTGGCGGTTACGACAACTGTCTTCATATTTAATTATATTTGTAGTCGTGAAAGCCAATATTCGACAAAATTTTCTTTGGAGAACAATTTTATGTTTTGAATTTTTCGATACAGGGGTATTCAGATACTTTCTTCACACTTTTACTGCACAATAACTACAGGGTGTTTTTTATGTTCAAGGCCGGTTTTTTTTAAATCTTAAACCGTACAATATTTTTTAATAATATTTTATTGCATGAAAGCATACTTTGGATTTTTTTATTGGCATTGAAATTTCATTAGCATTAGTTGATTTAATGGTAATGACATTTTCTGGCATTAGTACTAATGCCTCAAAAACTATTTAGAATTGATCAAAAAGGCATTTTTTTTACAAAAAAAGCAGGATGTTTAATATTTACATATGCTGTTTTTTTAAATTTAAAATTTCGTCCGTTTTTAGATATCTCGATAATTTTTTGATACCGGTATTTTGAAAGCTGGGCGAGACAAGCAAAGCGTACTAAATTTTGCTCTGATAGAGTATCAATATAAAATTAAATATTTTAAATTATTTGTTTTTAATTGATTAATTATTAATTGCAAAGGAATTTAAAAAAACATTACCATTAAAAAACGAAATCAAACAATTAAAAAAATGGTAATGAAAATAATTTCACTACAATAGATATCAATGCAATGCTAATGAAATAATTAATAAATTAGTCTATTCAATTAATTAGTACATACATGCATGAAAGTTTGGTATATAACAATTATGTATGAAATATAATATCGGCTCTATGACCGCCTCTGGCCGCTGCCCAAATGTGTGCCCTTTTAACCATATTTTACACAAAATTTTGGCATATTAAAGGTGTTATTGCTCCAATTTTTTCAATAATCTTGTTCTTTAGCATCTGGCTTTTTGCCGTAGACCTTTCCCTTCAAAGTATTTGGGAAAAGTCGAATTAGGAGATCGCGGGGGCCAATCGAAATCTCCTCTTTGGTGTGTCAATTGAGGGTTTTCAGTTTCCCTGTAGCAGATATTATTTTTATTAACAACGCCAACCAAGTCAAAATGTAACTCGTCGCCTATAATGATTTTTCGGTAAAACTTGGGTTTTTATATTTTTATTTGAACACGTTGTTGGTGCGATAGATGCTACATAATAAATTGTTATCGAATGCTCTCCACGGTCAAAAAACATCGATTTCGAACATAAGAAGCACCCTGTACTTTTAATTTTCCTTTTTTTATTTGCTATTTTTACATTTCAATATTTTTTTTAATTTTTAATTTTTTAAATGTGCCTTTTCCGGGATTTGAACTCGGCAATTCGGAGTACTAATATACTTCTCTACCCACTACAATACAAAGACTTATAAATGTTATTAACCTACCCCTATAGTTTACCAAAACCAAACATTAGTCGGACCTATGTGTAATCAATATAATCCACAATTAGGTTGGTTGTATTGAAACACTAATTTACTGGTGTTTACCACTTTTGAATATCAACTTTTTAACTGTACAGAATTACTTTATAAACGAATTTTATTTTAAAACTTCATTAAAAATACCAGTAATTCAATAATATGATTGTGTTTTTAGTGCATTTTCCCTCTTTTTAACTCTTAATTCAAAACTTTTGCCTTATAGGTAATTCTAAATAAGATAACGTCATAAGAAATAAATTTAAATGGGCATAATGGAATTCCAACCAATCTTTTTTGTGGGTATATAAAAATTGTGAAGTGGAGTATTTAAATCTTTTTTGATTCAATTGAATCAAATAATTTAATTTCAATTCGCGATTTAAACATAGACTGCTATGATTTGCGAACTAACAAAATAAAAAAACATTAAATTGACTTAGTTTTCTAGATATTTTCCATTTTGTAAAATGGTATTTTTTTTAAAATGGCCGGAATCTCGGATGATTTTCAGAGGTATCTATTTTATGAAACAGCCACCTGGTGACCCGTTTTTATACGAACGAAATCGAACGGAAACAAATTTTGTATTATCGGAGTGTGTTAATTTATATTATAATACATATTGATAAAAAAAAGGTCACGATTTTTCTGTTTTAGAAAAATTCTATAAAACCCTCGCGAATCAAATCATATTCGAGAATCAAAATAATTATATTTTGATGCGCCAATCAAATCAAAATTGATTTGATTCCTTGATTTAAAATTGAATTATTCAAATTGAACTATGTCGTTTGATTTATAAAAAGAATTATTTAAATAAACTTGATTTTTCTAATAAGATAAAGATTGAATAATTCAATCAGAAAAATAAATTCGCGGATTCGTCAAAATTTAAATCAAATTTGAAAATTGATTTAAGGAATTAAGTTTTTTAAGGTCTGAGTGTTAACAATCAACAAATTTTTAATGATTGCTATCATAGAGCTCAGAAAAAATGCAAAGATCAGTAAGAAGTTTAAAATATTTATTAAATTCCTTAAAAACGAATTTGAAATTTTTAACGAACGCATTCATAATAAGTTATTAAAAACATTTTCTATTCAAAAAATTTAATAAAACCAAAACTTAGCAGTGGCTGAAACTATTTTAAAAGGAAAAAGAACTGTACATATGCCACAGGAGTCCTACAAAAAAAAGGTGCGTAAAATCGAAAAAAAAAATATATAAAAATAACCATAAAAATATTAATGTTTTAAGGCATCAACACAAGCTAAAGTGATGAAGAAAAAACACAATTAATGACAAACAAATGCAACATGCTGACTAAGTACGCGCCCCCATTAAAAGGATAATACAACAGCAATAACGACAACAAACAAACAAAAAACATTTTAGGATGCTATTGTTATAAGGATCCAAACAACACAATAGATGGCTTTCAACACAAAAAAACGAGAAAAACGTATTGAAAGCACAACCAAACATGCACCATATGCAATATTTAAGTAAATGAAATGCTGGTTTCTGGTGTTGTTGTTGTTGTTGTTTGGTTGCATGATGGATACATGATTGCAAAATAATTGCAAAGTAAAGCAAAAAGATAATAATGGAAACAAGTATAATAAAGAAAAGCAGAAAAGATTTTGGATTTTGAAACAGAGAAATGATGTCAAGATTTAAAGATAGGTCACAACCTTTAGTATCATCATTGTTATGATTCGATATTAATCTTATGGCAAAAAACAAATTTCTATAATAACAATAGCCAACCAACAATATCTTTATCACCGTCATAATCATCATCATTATCATTATATTTATGAAGAGTATTTATTTTATAAGAAGCCAAACGTACTTAATTTTCAATATAAGAAAACACTAGCAAAGATTTATTTGCCGTTGAAATTTTCATTAGAACGAAGAATAAAACATCTTCGCACATTAATTTCGATCATTTTAAAATGGCTTAACTCACATTATTGTACAAGCAATTTAGAAATGGTATAAACTTCATATATTCTGGAAGTGGTTATTTAAACACAACATCCACGCTGTGGGAAATGAACCTGTCACAGCACAGCTCGCGTGGCGTGTTCTTTTATATAAAAGGAACTGATCACATTTACATGGGCTTGTCATATGAATTGCGCTTTGTTGTTAACAATTATAAAACTTTACGTTTTCTCTATCATATTAGTACAACTTCACTGATATGTGCTGAATCTGACCTGTTTTCAGTGGTCAGAACAGGGTAGGCACTTTCAGAACGGTCCTATTTCACTAGTCACATGGTAGGTACTTTTACAGGGGTATACTACAGGATATGTTTAGCCGGAGCGATCCTGATTACACTGGTCACGGAACTGGTGCTTGAACTTGAACTGACCACATTTTTCCCACAAGAATGTAAGGCGATTTTTTGGGTCTAAAATGTAGGGCTGCAATTATCCAAAAGTATATTTAGCAAAAGTTCTGCTGGTACAACGTCGTTGCGTAATGTCTTTCTTTTCTAAATTCTTACTAAGTCCATATTTGGGTCTAATTTGGACCAATTAATTAACTATTTCACGCTCCCACCTCCTATACCGCCCACTTTGGGTACAGCACCTTATAATTTTGTTAGGTTTAACAGAAGTCAAGACAAAGCTATAAGACGCCGAACAATATCTTTTTAAAATTGTAGGAAGTGTCCCGCCCCCTTCTGCTATTTGCTTACCTTTCGGCCAGTGCAAAAAAATGTTTTTAGTAAACGCTGTACAAAATTCCGAAGTAAAGTAATTTAAATTTTTGGGCAATGCATTGTAAGTTCTGCTGGAAAATCGACTGCAAACGGATGTCAACTACTAGACAAGTGTGTAAAACAGCGGAATTTAGGGACAAGTCATTTATATCAATAGTGATATTAATTTTATCGCTTAAGATATTTTCTAAAACTGGGTCACAGGCCATGGTCTAGAAATGAATCCCAACAAAACAGAGCTTTGATGAAAGCTTAGCACCGAGGAAGGCAGGGAACGCTTGCTAACTGCACCTGTATGATCATTGTTGGCTGAACTCTGTCTTCGTACGATCAATATTCAGGTATGACTCTATCGTATGGTAGACGCAAGTAGAAAGTAAAAGTATGGCGGAATTAGGAATTTTCTCTTTGACTCTTTGGATTAGGTGATGTCATCTGTTGTCTTGATCTTTCAGGTTATTGAATATCTGCTTTAAATAAGTCGTGGGGTATTTTCAAAACGGGGTTTCTTGTAGCTCCACTTAATGCAAGCTTTACACAGAATCAAAGAGTATACAATTTTTTACTATAGAGTGTCAGAACTAATATTCGAGAAATTCAACATGCTAAAGAATTCAGCGGCAACATGTTTATATAAGTGGGCAACATTTCCAAAGTTGCTAATGTGTTGAAAAACATTAAATTTGGTTAATACAGTGTTGCCATATAAACAGTTTAATTGTTTATCACAGTTTTTGGGATTCTGAACTGTTATCCAATTTTTTCATGAAAACAAAATTTTTCAAATTAATGCATTTTTTATAGTTTTTTTATTATATATTGAAACAATTAATAGCATATTTGTTCTCTTTAATATATACTTTTAACATTGAACTGGGAAATAATGGATATAAATAGACAGTCAATGTGTGTATACACTTTAATACTTTTCATGTCACAATGTCATGTTTGAATTCGTTACTATTTTTTTAAGACAATTGCAAAGTTTGGTTGTACTTTTTATTTACGATATAATAAATATGTCCAATTTTAGTTAAAAATAAACTTATTTATTTGTTTTATTTATTTATATTAATTATATCCTAACACCCTAACCGAGCACTAGCACCAAAGGCCATCGGCTCGTGCTGGGAATCGAACCCAACACCCCCGCACTAATAAGCTAGCAGGCTACCAACTAGCCGGAGCGCCAAAAAATAAATTGTATATTCAACATATATTATATTTTTATATCAAAAATCTAAAAAAATACATAAATAAAATAAAAAAAAAAAATAAAATTTTTTTCTTAAAATCAGAAAAATCTTAGGCATCCCAAAAATCAAAAAAAAAAAAAAACGTTAAAATTGGTTATATGGCAGCCTCTATAAACACTATTAAAAATTGCCGACTTAAATTCACCTTTGTTGCCGCCAAACCATGTGCATGTTTTAAGAGAATACTAAAAAATTCGTTAGAGGGAACTATACTCTTGAGAATTGTATACTTTTTCACAGAATGTTGTTTAAGAAGTTGATACGAATAGTATACCTTGCGGTATACTGCAGCGAAAACATGCCGGTGTATCCCATTAATTAACTTAATTTCGTAAAATTAAAATCGATTCTTAAATAATATTCGTATTGTGTGAAACTCGATACACTTCAAGAGAAGTTATTACCGCAACTAATAGTGATAACTCTTAGCTCTTATGCGCCGTGTCACACTCCATCGAATTTATTAATGAACCGACTCTAGCGTTCCGAAACGAACACCTTTAGGTTTTCCGTAGGTGACGATGTAGAATGTTGATTTAGAGTCTGAAATCGAAGATTTGTTAAAACTTGCTGAGCAACAGCTGGGCGCTTAAAATATATTTTAATCCGAAATTATGGTTCCAGGTACCCATTTTTTATGTTAAAATGTATTTTTGAACTTAAATTGTATTTTTTAAGCGCTAACTCTCGATTTAGGTTTACAAGCCGGGTGCCTCGCTTGTTGGTTTTTTATAAGTCTGTTCCCGTACGTTACCGCGGGTTCCCAAACTTACCCAAAAGCTTTCCCGTACTCGAAAATTGGGTAAATGAGAGCGTTTATGAGAGTGTATTAGTGTTTCTCTTTTTACCGAAAGTTACCCAAACTTTTTCTTTGGGTAAATTGGGTAAATTGTCAAAAGAACAGTTGATAAACAAAAACAGCTGTTTTATAATTGTAAAAAATAAAACGAAGGAACTTCAGCGATGCTAATTTAGCCCTTTTCGTGTTACCATAAGCGGTTTTTTTACTTTCTACAAACTGCAAATATTTTCTGTTTATAAAAATGGGACAGATCGGCACCTTTTAATTTTTCTTGCCGTTTTTGTTTTTTGAAATTGTAGCCCCCTCTTTTACATTGGCGCGAAATCTCGAGATTTTTATATACACCACTTTGAAAAAACAATGAAAAAAGCTCATAGACATTAAATTGTGAGAAAAATATATTTATTAGAAATAACTATGTGTGTTTTTTCAAAGAGGAAAAGATCAAAATCTCGAAATTTCGTGCCACTGTAAACGGCAAGCAATTTTGATATAGTTTTTTGAGCCTTATTTCAATTTTCGCATTTCTCTATTAGCGCGTTTTCACTTGTCGTGTTACACTTATTGCACCTAAAAATTTGGCATCCCTGATGCATTTTGATATTTTTTTGGGCTAGAAAAGTGGTTTTTGCGTTCCCGTACTCTTGGGTAATTTTGTCATTTTATGAGAGTATTTTGTGCTTACTCTCATTTTACCGAACTTTACCCAGAAAGTAAGGGAACACAGCTAATGTAACATATTTTTTTTATCAAAGTAAAACAAAACTGAAATCGCTGCCATCACAGCACACTGTAGTGAGTTTATATTTTACCAGGTCTTAAAAGGACTCTTTTACATTTCACAATCGAAGCAATAAAATGTTGTGTAATAATTTTAAATCTCTCTCTTTAAAACTTCGTTAAAAATGTTACTTAAGGCTTTTTTCAATTAAAGTAAATAAAAACTCTTTACCATCTTTTTACACTCATCGATGCAGTTTTTTTCTTACACTTATCCATCCATTCCTAAATATCCGGAAGAGATTATTTTGCTGTTGTTGTAAAAATTAATGTATGCTCGACTACTTTAGATGGTACACATTCAGTATAAATACATACAAGTAAAGTATACCACGTTATTAATGTGTTGATTCTGATCTCCTTTTAAGGGTGAGTAAATACATCATTCGTACTCCTCATCATCATGATGATGCAATATTCTGTATTGTTTTCTGAAAAGTACTTTTTTCATATTATGGTACGTGGAGGTGATAACGATTATGCTTGTTTAGATGTTTTTCAATTAGGTTTTGAAAATTTTTCACAATTTTTTTTTTAATAAGTGCATGTTGTATTATATCATCCAAACAATAGAATTGGATTAAAATTGTCTTATCTCTATTACATAAACGTTGTTAAACTGTCAGTTATTTTGTCATTGTTGTTAAATGTATAGAGGAGAGCATAATACTTAGCCATGCAACCAATATTCATTCATATTTTGCACATTTTATCGAGCGTTAAACAAAAAAACAGATTTTATGTCAAGATTAGTAAAAAGGACATATTTTAATATGACATATTGCTTTGGGAAGTTAAACAAGTGTTACTTTCGAAAATTATACGATGGATAAACAATGGTTTATTACAATCAAAAAATGCCTTAAACTGTCAATGAACTCGTTAGTAAAGTTAAAGCTAATAAAATGTGTGGATTATATGTGTTTAAGTATAACATCAATTTAATGCACCTTAAAGAATAGAAGTTCGTTATTAGAAAATATTTTAAATATAGCAATCCTTAATATTATATAACAAGATAATTTGTCCTTTTTGATTTCGCCATTCAAAAGATATTCGATTGTCAATTTATGCATCTACAAAAATTAGAAGTAAATGCATTTTTGGTTAGACTTTTTAAATATATTTTTGATTATTGGAGATTCACGTGCATGACCTGAAGAAATTGACATAATTAAAACAATCACAAAGTTACTATTCGAAACTTAACTCTTGATTTTAAAGAAATTTGTGCAATTTGCTTTACCACTAAAGCAACAATACTAACATAGAGGAAAGTAAAAGTTAAGTAAATATTTAAGATGTTTCTAAATATTATTTCCTTTAAAGTATGTTTATACAAAAAAAAAACCTAATTATACATTAAATCCTTTTAACCTCTATTCTCCTGAATTGAGAAATTGTAAGATTTTTCCAACTGAAATTGGTTTGGCCAAATACTTACTGGTTTTTTATTAACCTACCCCGTTTTCAAGTGGAGATTTTTGCAACAAAATTCGAAATTTTTTTTAAAATTAAAATTTGTATTTCTAAAATTTCGTTCCAATTATGTATCACACGAAGAGAAAAAACATAGTTGCAACATGATCACTGCTACTACATTATGCTTGCTGCATTCGGGTATGGTTGCCACAATCAAGTTATTGGTTTATAAATGGGTTCTAACCATTAATATGGTCGCTAACATTAAAGTAAATATTTTATTATTTTATGAATGCCACTTTCTATTTTATAACATAATTGGCTGTAAACAACTGTGGTAACAAAAATTCTGACAATGACCAAAATATGATAATTATAGAACTATAAAATACTGACAATAATGAATGAATAATTATAAATAAAATAAAACATAACTTTGCCATTTACAGTATTAATACTGTTTTGTTTTCATAGAAAATTGTATTAGTTCAGTCACCTACGTAAAAATAATAATATATGATCATTTTCACCTGGGGGGTTCTATTTTCGAAATTGCCTTATACATGTAACATTATATTTACACCAGGGGTGCCCAAAATTTCCTTATGGAAGAGCAAACACCAATACATTTAAAGAAAAATTTTTTTTGATTCAATATTTTTTATTGTACAAACCAATACATACAAATCAAAAAAATATTTCATATCATCATCCCAATATACCATATAGCAACCAAACTGCAATACAACTTGAGAATAAGCTTATATTAAAAGTGTGTTTTAAGCTTTTCTTAATTTCGCTTATTATAATATTTATAAAATGTGAATTCACAAGCAGTATTTAACAATGCTTGAGAAAAGATTATTATACATAACTTTTTCTCAAGTATGCTTATAAACAACATACAACGCTTATAATGCATACAACAAGTGCCATTACTTTGTCTTTAAATTTGTCAAACGTGTTTTGCGTGTACATTTATTTGTAAATTTTATATAGTGAACGTGCAATTGCATATTAAATTAAATTATTTTTATTTATGGTTAAAATTAATTATTATTATTTATATTTAAAGTGAATTTTTATTTTTTATATTTAAAATGAGTTATTATTATTTATTTTTAAAATTAAAATAAAAAAATTAAATTAAAGAAAATAATTATGATTTCTCTTTTTTAACTATTAATACAATATTATTTTTGTAAGCTTATTCTACAATTGCAAGAATAAGCTTATTGTAATCATACACACATAATATTTTCAAGAGGGTTACGTTTTGATTTTTCTACAATTGTTATCATTTGGTATGTTGAGATACGTTAAACAAAATCTACATTGATGATCGCATTCGTCAATGTTTACCAGCAAAGCATAAGAAAGTGTTGTTGCTTTGCACTTGCGTATATACAGCGAAGAACGACAAAAAAAAACTAATAAGACAAAGTTGTTTGTGTATTTTGTATTTCTAGTGCTGAGTGCTCTATGTGTGTTTTAAAACACACAGCCCAGCTAAGTGCTTTTACAAAGTGAAATGAGCACCAAGCGCATATGGCTTGGGCACCCTTGGCTTAGAATCTATTTTTTTAAGAATAAATGCATTTTTATTTAAGTAAGAGTTTGCATAATCTGAGAATTTTACTTTGAGGAAAAGTCCATAGAATGGAAAAATTTTTCTATCAGAAAAATTTTCTAAATATCTTTTATTTTGTATAAGAAACCTTTTTGTACAAAACAACTCTTGGCTTCTTCAGACTTTTTCTTATAAAAAGAATATTTTAATATTGAATACTTTTTCCACTTTTTTATTGAAAAGAATTAAAAAATATAAAATCTTATTATAGAATCTTTTTGACAAAGAATTTTTTCAACAATGAATTGATTAGTGTAAATAAAGGATGCCCAAGCCCTATGCGCTTGGTGCTCATATGTTTTTGTAAAAGCACTTAGCTATAGGCTGTATGTTTTAATACACACATAGAGCACTCAGCACTAGATATACGAAATACACAAACAACTTTGTCTTATTAGTTTTTTTTGTCGTTCTTCGCTGTATATACGCAAGTGCTAAGCAACAACACTTTCTTATGATTTGCTGGTAAACATTGACGAATGCGATCATCAATGTAGATTTTTTTTGTTAAACGTATGATATGAAATATTTGTTTTTTTTCTTTTTGATTTGTATGTATTGGTTTGTACAATAAAAAATATTGAATCAAAATTAGTTGTTCCTCGATAAGGAACTTTTGGGCACCCCTGTTCTAAGCACTTTTCATCATAAAAAATACTTAGATTCTAAGGACTTTTTCTAGTAGAAATATTCTTAGATTCTAAGGACTTTTTCTAAAAGTGAAATTCTGAGACTCTAAGGATTTTATTAGAAAAGGTCCATAGAATCTAAGTGTTTTTTTTATTAAGCAACTCCTTAAATCCTTTAAACATTTGTTTAAAGTATTTTTCTTTAAAAAAGTCCATAGAATCAAAGAAGTTTTCTTGAAAAAGTTTAAGGACTTTTTTTCTTTAGGGAAAACATTTCTTAAAGAAATATTCTTTAATTTAAAGAACTTTTCATAGTTTTGCATAGTAACATAACTGTAGAGACTATTATAATTTTATTTTAAAGGATTGTTATTTAAAGGAATCGGTTTTCTTCTTAATTGTTTAACAAAAGTAATAAATGATGTTAGCAAAAAAAAAAAAATAGTTAGTAACGGAGATTCATTAAAAAAAATAAAATAAATGCTCAAATGCGATTTCAGTTTTAAGGTATTTTGAGCATGAACATGAGCATGTTCCACTTAATTTTTCATCGTGTGTAGCAATGTTTCCTGTTAAAATTCGTGTTTCATTTTTGGTTCCTCAAATATCAATTTTTTTTTTGATAATTTATGTTTCCAAACACAATGTTCCATCGCTGTATCGTTGTTTACTGTTTTTTCTATCTTATTTCGTTGAGAGCAGTCGTTGTGTGCGGTGCTTTTGCAATTTGCGGAGTAAATAAAATAAAAGAGACGAAAATGGTTAGTAATTTAAAATAATACAAATTGGATAACGGGAATTATGGGACATAAAATGTGATGTCTATAAAAATAAAAAAACAGCTGCATATGAAAAATTAACCAAAGAATAATGAAACATTTTTAAAAACAAATATTTGTTTAGTATTGTAGTAGTATATTCGAACACATAGAACTGATGTTTCGTTTATGGTTTCGTTTTTTGTTTCAATGTCTGCACTAAAAAATTAAACATTAAAAGAAACACATGTTTCTACTAATGTTTCTTCGTCTGTGGGCAGCATTTAATCTGATGGTATCATTGACATATATTTTAAGGGTATATTAAACTCAATTTGATATCAATTTGCAAAATAGATTTTGCTTAATATTAGCTTTAAAATGAAATCGTTCTTAGTTCTAGCTATTCAATTAATTTATAAACATTATTTATTTTTATTTTACTTAAGATAGAACAATTTATGTGAACTTCCAAATAAATCACAGCGTGATATTACTAATTTTAACACCATATTAGAGGAAACCCACATTCAATCTCTCATTCTCTCAAATAATATTTAATTGACATGCCACAAAAAATTACACAAAATATTAGCGTGTCATGTGTGTATAAAATGATGATAATAAAGACGATGAAGAACCCACTTAATAAAATGAATTTCAACAAGACAATTACTTACAGTTAACACTTCACACCCTTCCTCCCCCGTAGAGTACAAACTATGTATGTAGTAAATTTAATAACAACAAAAAAACCCTCTTTACAAAGTTTCGTTGAGAAATTTTTATTAACACCGAAGTAATTGTTGTTAAACTAAATTTAATATTAACTTTTAACACAAAATATACAATAGTCTACGAAACCGAATAACCTAAAATCAGTCAACCATATAGCAAGAAAAGCCGTTAGAGTTTAGAAAATTTATGGTTAAAAAAAAATTAACATACGAACACTTTCAGAATAAGAAATGTTAAAGTTTAAAGGGTAAATTTTCTGACAGAGATGATAAAGAGACTAGGAACTAATGTGACACAAAATTAATTAATTACACACAAAAAAATAAAGTGGCAATCGAATTGAAAAGTCTATTTTGGTTGCTACAACAAATAAATTCCGTAAGTAGGTTTGTATTCAAAAGAGATTTCTGAATAGTTTGAGTATTGTAACTAAAATTCAGTTGTTTTAACCGACATATTTTTTTTAATAAGCTATATTCAATTGTACATGAAAACACCGAATTTCAGTTGTGAATGTGTGTACACTCACTACTAAAATTTCATTTATTTCGCGTTAAAGAAACAAAAGAAACAAATTTAAAACCAAGATTTTTAGGAATGCTGAATATACAATTATGAAAAATAAATCTTAGTTGGAAAAACTAAAGTTGGTCTAAATACTAGTTTTTTTTTTAAACTAAATAAAATAAAAAAGAACTAAACTTAATTTCTTTTGGTATATTATGGCTTTATTAGAAATAACAAATATTCCTGTTATTTATTGAACACGATTTTACACATGTGGCTGGCTACTGCGATAGCTCATCCTGGCAGTCCAATTTACCAAAACTTTGTTGAAACCAGCAATGTCTTAGGAGTGTGGATCGTTTCTGGATTATACACATATTATCTATAACGGAAACCCCCAAGAAAAAGTCTTAAGGGTTTAAATCGCAGCTTAAGGCGTTCAATTGACATTGTCAAAACGGCTGATAGCACGATTACCGTTCTTTTGGCACGAACGATTGAGCTGTGTAATATGATGCGCCATCCTGCCATTTCATATCTTGGATTTTAGCTCTGTAGCGCTCGCCGTTGACTAAAATTGCGTTCCCAGCAGCATTTTTGGAAAAAATCCACACCAAACTGACACTTTTTGTGGATGCATTGCCTTTTCGACAATAACATGCTGGTTTTCCGATCACTAGATGCGGTAATTTTAAGATGAAAATGCGCTTTGTCAGAAAAGATGATTTTTCGGCCAATTTCCATGTCCGATTGGAGCATATGTAAGGCTCAAACTGAGAGGCCGTAACGAGGTGTATGGTCGTTTCCCTTCAATGGTATTTTAGCCACCGTGGACCGTGTAAGTAAATAATCCGAGATCTGTGTGCAAAATTCTCATCATGCTGGTGCGTGAATTGCCGAGTTGTTGAGATCGATGGAGAGTCGATGTTCTTTGAGTTGCACACTTTCACACACAGCAGCTTCATTATCATCGGTACGACAACAACAGCCACATTCTCATCGTACGACGACGGGAAACATGAGTGTTGTCCACTAGCAAGCCAGTCAGACTGGCTTGCTGTTGGATAAATAACATATGATATTATACAGGTATCGTATTTGGACCTCCCGTCCAAGACTTGAAGTTTCGTTAAGAATTTTGACATTGTTATATTATCCAGATCTGCAAGAAAGATTTTGCATTACATTGAAGAAAATTAGGACATGGACATGCGAAAAATTTAATATTAAGTAAGTAAATGACATTTCGATCTAAAACCACATAAGGAAACGTTTAATATAGTGACAACAATATGTTCTCAACTAACGATTATTAAAATCACAACAGGTAAAATCCAAATTGAGCAGTTCGTTTTCTTAAAGAAAATTTAATTTTCGAATTATCACTCCTAAACGTCTTTTATGCTACTAATAACTTCCTTATTTGTCTCAATAAAAATGAAAAAAATACTTCTACATACTTGTAAATGTTTTGCAATGGACGATTTTCTGTCCAAATTCAAAAATTGCATCTGCAATCTAAGAAAATTGCCAACAAATTGTAGTTCTTATTAGATGTCTAATTTATATTGATTAAATGATGCTTTCTCATATAATATCACGGTCTTTATTAATTTGATAAATACACAAGATAAAATTTAAACTCACAAAATTTTAAATGTATTTTAATCCGAATTTTTCTAAAGGTTTTTCACATCTATTCTTTCATCTTTGGTAAAGCCTCCCGCTATATTCGAATGACCATATTCCATAAACTTAACGAAATCATCCTGTTGTCGCGGATTCTTGTGTTTTACCCTTTAAATTAAAAAAAATATTCATATCATTTATAATTTTTATACAAACATAAAATTTTCTTGCATTTTCTTAAAATTTGTTTTATGTCAAAAAAAAAAAAAAAATCATTGCGCAAAGCTAACATGCATCACAAAGCAAATCGATTACTTTCTTCATAGAATTTACAAAAACTAAAACGATTTTAAATCGATTTATTGTCGAAATCGTTTTTATCACATACCTAAATATAAATTTATATGATTTAATTGAAATTTGTTTTTCATGACTAATTTTTATGTTTTGTAACGTTTTTCATTGTTTTGATTTTTTAAATGAATTTCTTAAATAAAAAAATTTATAAAAGCCAACAAGTTCGTTTGTTAAATTTAGCTTTGAACTTCAAGAAACTCATTAATTGATATTACAAACTATTTAATTAAAAAAAAAAATTAACAATCAAGTCAAGAGCATCGTTTGTTAAAATATGTGTTTACAAAATCAATTGTTATAAATTAAAAGTTGAATTGTATTTACAATAAGTTTTATATTTTTTATAAGTTATTTTTAACTGCGTAGTATGTTATTTGCAACCGCAGTGCATTTTTCGTAATATAAATGCAGCACCTGTAAAAAACCCAGATTTTATAATTTTGATTTTACAAATGCAAAATTATCAGCAATTATCAAAATTACTAATTTATGTTGTTCGCAGTATATTTATTTCCTTGAGTGTAAGCTCTCCTTCGATATACATACATACATATGAGCTAAAGGTCAATAATTTCCCTATATTTATATTTAGGATCGATTCTGAAACGAATTTAAAGATTTGATTTATTAAAAATTTTCTTTTAGACTAAAACGTTGAATTTCCACACACTCTAATGAGTATTTAATGGTGAATCCAAATATACTCACTCACTTACCCGTCCCTCGTATGTTTTACCTACACCGTAATGCTTACACCTGTACAAGTAATAGAGTTGTACAAATTTTGTAGTTGTAATTCGCCCCTGTGGTGGTTGAGCTTTAGATTTTATTGTCTGTTTCCTTACTGATGTCACAAAAAAAAATGGTAAAAGTTGTAGAAAACGAAACATCAAGGGTAAACATTAATCTCTTTAAAATACATAAGATCTATCGTAGTATGTCGTTTTTAGTGTTTTACTCACCGAAATAGTCCTTTTTTACCGTAAGTATACGAATTGTTTGTTATTTTACATGTCATGGCCATATACAATTCAAAATTTATTTTGACCATTTAATTCCCCCTTTTTTATTGAGTTTGCTGTTTTTAGTTAACAACTTTATCGTTTATTGTACGGAGGTGGTAGAAATAAGTAGAAGGCTATTGTGGCGTGTTTTCGTTTTATTTGTAATGACACCTGATTACCTTTTTAATGCTTTAAATTTCCATTTTTCCCTAGCGCTTTTGTTGATGTTGTTGGCGTTGCGCATTCATTCAAAAGGACTTTGATTTGTAATCATTTCCGACAGTTCATTTGTATTCTTTTGTGTCTCTTATCTGTGAGCCATAACATCTGATGTTTTATATTTAGTTTAGGGTTTAATGGGTAAAATGACTTATGTTAAGTTAGTTGATTACTTAACATACTTTACTTGATTCGGTATATCAAATGTCGTTTAATGTTACAAAGCAGTAATATAAAATGTCTACATTAACATGGAATGTCTTCAGTTTTGCTAAAATTTGAATGTATAATAGTGATACTACACTCAGAATATTATGTAGTTAACTGTTTGTAGTTTAATAAAAAAGTTTTCCGTTCCATTTAAAAATAAAGCAACATACATTTATTTTTCAAAGAAATATCTATACATATTAACTTTTTTATACATTTATTCGAAATAATTTACTATCATTTACCGATTTTTATTACAAACTTAAATTTTGTTTGCTGTCTGTTTCAAAAAAAAATATTCAAAAAATTTTAATTTGTTTTTTTATTTAAATTGGTTGTATATATACAAAATTTTTCAATACAAATTACAAGAACTTCATAAACACACATACATATACAAACACATTCATACAAAAAGTGTTAATAGCTTCATAGGCATACATACATTTTGTAATGTACGAGTATATTAAAAAAAAAATACATAAACGGAAATAATTTCAAATAAATGAAAAAAAATATTTATTTTTTAAGGATTGGTAGGTAAAATTTTGACATTTATTTTAACTGATTATATCAGTTGTTTCTTACGGATATTTTCGGTAAACTTTATATTGTAACATATATGTTTTTTGACCTTTTTTATTTAATCCTGGGAGCACTTTCATGTTTGTTTTAACCACACACATTTACCTTACATACTTAGAGACAAATTCTAAAAAAATAAACAAAGCTTTCTTAAAGCAATGTGTTCATATAAAAACAATAAAAATAATTTTTTCAGCAAAGTACATATCGAAACAAATTAAAACTTTTGGGCCTGGTACAATTTTTAAATAAAAGCAAGGCACATATTATCATGGCCTTCCCTGTAGTGTGCGTAACTACATTAAAACCCACAAATATCTAAATATCAACGAAATCAACCTTATTATATAAATTAATAACATTTTTATGGAATTAGAAATGACATACATTTATATCTTTTATTATTTTAGGAATAAAAGTATATTTAAGGTTATAATTGTGAGGCACAAAATGTATTATAGTACTCGTATAAACTACATCATCCCTAAAAAATAATTTTTTATCAAACAGCCTTTAAAATAAATTAGATCACAAAAGTTGCCATAAATAAAAAAATAATGAAAAGGGGACATTTGTGAATATTATTAAATGATTTAAAGAGTACCATAGCACTTTTAAGGTTCGAATGGTTCAAAAGGTACTTAAGTACAAACTTTATCATCCCTGTCCTTCAATGTTTTGATACAAATAATGTAAACAAATAGAAGTGAAATTGTTTAAGGTAAAAAATTCTTTTGGATGTGAAAACAATTTTTGTGGTAAATGTGAAAATAATTTTTGAGGTGAAAAATATTTAAGGTGAGTATGAAATATAATTCACTCCAAAGCGACTGGTGAAAAATTAACTATGAAATTGTACTAAAATACACCAATTTGTATTTAAAACTTAGAGGTACCTTCACTTTTTTACTCATAACTTTTTAACACTCACAATATTATTTCGTTAAAAAAAACTTAAGATACATATGAAATTTATCGAAAATACAGTCAAAAGGAGGACTACTGATTTTTCATTATATTCAGCCTATTTTATTGCTTATTTTCAATAATTTTTGAATAATCGATAAAAGTAGTAAGAACAATTAAAAGTCGATTAAAATAACCATACATTTTTAACTGCCAAAAGTTAGAAAAAACTACTTTTGTGGTTTGTTTTTAAATTGAAAGTTTTTTATTTGTATGTAATTACAAAACACAACACATACAGATGTATATATTTTTATTGGCTTTGTGTGTGTATATATTTGAATAATTTCTTATAATTTTTATTGAAATAAAAATATTTTGGTAAAAAAACACAAATAGGAATTATATGAACTTCTTTTTTTAGAAACAGAAAACATAAATTTTTACATTTAACAGAAAATATCAACTCCTACTGAATGTCTGTAAATTTTTATAGTTTGGTTTTTGAATGACTGATTCGAATAGTTAAAAAATATATTTCTATGAATTTCAATTTATCTTCATTTAAAAACAAACTTTACGTATTACTTTTTAAATAAACTATAATCGGTAACGGAAAAAAATTGTGAGTGTATATACTTTATAGGGTTACAAACATGTTACAAACATGTTACAAACGCAGGGTATAATAAAAATCAAAAAAGTGCCCCCCCCCCCCAAAAAAAAAAAAAAATCTTGAGCTGGATCCGCGTCTGGGGAAGACAATCGGTATATATTTTTTTAAATTTATGTTCGTTTAGTATACTGGAACTTATTCCAGGACTCAAATTACGGCAATCGTAATTGAATGAATTTATTCGAAAACTGTTTTTTTAATATATAACTGCATCTTCCGATACATTTTGGGATACCTTTTGTAAACCATGAGCATATCCAGGGCGTAACATCGAGAGGATAAAGTTACAGTTTTTTATAAATAATAAAGAATATTATTTCTAAACATTACCTAGTACTTTCATAATTACTGACACACTGTTAGTCGCCCCCACTGTAAGAAATCCACTGAACATACTCTCGTTACGTTGACAGTTTTTTGACAACTAGCATTTAAACTTCATTTTTGTCTAAAAAGTTTTTGTCGTGCGTTACCTTAAATTATGGAATGGGGAGATATTGAAAACCGTATTGTCGTAATTGGCCTGAAAAAATGTGGAACGGAAACTGGAGACATTTATCGAACATTGCAGCCGCTCGGGGTTAGTCGTAGTTTTGTTTATCGTGCTGTGAAACTGTTTGGGAATACTGGTGGAGTAGGAGACTGTCCGAGATCTGGCCGTCCGTGCTCTGTGCGAACTCCCAGAGCCGTTAAAGTTGTAAAGAATCGAATTTATCGAAATCCACTCCGAAAGCAGCAAATAATGTCGCGGGAGATGAATATATCGAAGGTATTCATTTCTCGCATCATTAAATATGACTTGGGACTTCGGGCTTACAAAAGACACACGGGGCATCTACTTACGGCGGCGTTTAAGCAGAAACAGAAGCAAAAATCAAAAGCATTGATTCGCCAGTACGCCAAAAACTGCCACAGAAAAATTATGTTTACTGACGAGAAAATTTTTACTGTGGAGCCGTTCAATAAACAAAATGATAGAGTCTATGCTAAGTCATCTCTGCAAGCAAATGAATTGGTTCCTAGAGTTCAGAGAGGTCACCATCCTGCTTCTGTGATGGTATCGTGGGGAGTCGCCTATGATGGGGTTACCAAGCTTCATTTCTGCGAAAAAGGTGTTAAAACTTCGGCAAAGGTGTACCAATCTGACGTTTTAGAAAAGGTTGTGAAGCCATTAAATAGCACATTGTTCAAAAACGAGCCGTGGACCTTTCAACAGGACTCTGCCCCAGCCCATAAGGCAAAAACCACTCAAGACTGGTTAAAAAACAATTTACCAAACTTTATTTCCAGACCTGAATCCTTTAGACTACAAATTGTGGTCCGTTTTAGAAGGCATGGTATGCACTACTCACCACAAAAATTTGGAATCGCTTAAGCGTGCACTTATCCGCGCAGTTGACAATTTCCCCATGGTGGTCGTGCGTACTGCAATAGACGATTGGCCGGTCAGACTTCGGTCGTGTTGGAAGGCAAATGGCGGCCATTTTGAATAATTTTTTTTTTGTTATATTCTTCAATATTTAAAAAACCAAAATAAAAAGAAAAAATTAAAAAACCTCTTGTTGTTTGTTTTTTATCAAGAAAAAACCGTGTGTCAAAATAATTGAAAGTACTAGGTATTTTACAATAATAAATAATTTTTTAGTCTTCTAGTTTCTTAACTAGAGAGTTGGACACCATTTTTCCCCTGGATGTGCGCATGATATAAACATTTTAGAAAACTATTTGACAAAAAAGACACGAGAATTTTCAACTTATTAAAATGCATACGAGGAAAATAAAAAAATTATTTAAACATCTACATGTTTTAAATGTAGCAATAGTTTTCATTAGTTATTTTTTTAACAACGGTCATAAACATTATTTTTATTTTCCATGGTAAAATAATTGCAATTTTTGTTAAAATAAATACTACACACAAAATAATACGTCAGTAGAAAAATCTGTCCAACGTTTTTCAAATATATTTGTTTGTTTAATAATTTCTAAAAATCCACGTGTTTTAATTAAATTTGAGTGTTTATTTAAACAATTAATTATAACAAATTTTTAGTAACTACGAGGGTGGATCAATAAATCAGTGTCTTTTTGAATTAAACACAGTTTTTTTTGCAAAAAAAAAAAAAAAATATTGTAATCTACTTAGTCCGTTACTCCAATTTTTGTATCCCTTCCAAAAAATAGGATTTTTCGAGGTCCATAAAATTGGCATTTGTTTGATCAATAATTGCATCGTTGGAGATAAACATCTTTCCACCGAGCCATTTCTTTAGGTTTGGAAATAGAAAATATTCACTGGGGGCTAAATCCGGAGAATAAGGCAAATGAGGGGGCAATTCGAAGTCTACTTCATGGATTTTTGCCATGGAAACTAAGCTGTCACACCATTCCGTTGGTGGTCGATTGTGAGCAAACGCGGCAGCCATCTTGCGGAAAGCTTTCTCATACCCAAGTGATCGTTCAAAATTGAAACCATTGAGCCATGTGAGATGCCTTTGTCTTCCACAATCTATCGCACATTCAATCTCCGATCGGCCAACACCATATCGTGAAGACCTCAACTGGGCGTCCAAAACTTTCGGCATCTTCCGTGCTTGTAAGGCCACAACGAAAGCCAGTAAACCACTTTTTTACCATTGAAATCGGTGGTGCAGGTCCCCATAGTATATATCAAGCTTTTCCTTGATTTGATTTATTTATTTTCGCAAAAAATAATGTTTAAGGAGCAATCGAAATTCACTTTTTTTCATTTTTCAAAAAAAGGTTGTATGTTTTGAACAACTGGTAAACGCAAAGTAAAATTTGACAGTAGGCTATTAACAGGTGGTACTTGATGGGAGCAGTGTTGCATTTCATATAAATACGAAGTAAGTTCGAAAAGTCACGGGCTTAGTGATCTGCCCTCTTATTCGTTAAATTTGATACAACTTATTGCTAAAATAAATTGTTTTCATGTCTTAAATTTCAAAGATGGCTATAATCCATACTCTCTAAGCGACCTATATATTGATAACTTAGAGATTAAGCAAAATGGTCGCAATAATAACTTTTTATAGCCCAGGTCCGAGGAAGGGTACTTTTTAACTTATTGTGAATGAGTGTCTTTGGCAGCTTGTCACAATTGGTTGAAACATAAGCAATAATATTAAATATTGCCTCGACCATGTCCAATTTTGTACCAGAAAAAGTGTTTTTACGGGGATTCTATCGTCTTCATAACTTTAAAATGAAGAAAAGTAAGACCGAGGGTAATTGAATCTTAGTGGAAGTTTATGGGGAGCAAGCTCTATCTGAATAAACGTGTCGGAGATGGTTTGGTCGCTTTAAATGTGATGATTTTAAGGTCGAATTTGTTTTATTTTTTTTTTGTTTTAGAATCTCGCAAATAAGTGTATCACATGCTTAAAAATACAAAGTGTTGAAAAAGATATCGGAGACAGATTTGCATTAGTTTCGCTGTACTGCAATATACGTTTATGTGGACTGGCATACAGCGTCGTCTGACGCCTTTAATAGGATTCTAAGGTTAAATTAGTTCTTAATACTGACATTCTAAAATGTTGGGGGGCAAATACTTCATATTGAACACCTCGGTTCTAAAAGTGGAATTTGTAGTTTGAAAACCAAAAATATTACTTTAGTAACATTTCAACTATACACACTTGAAAAACTTTTATCTGAATGTTAATATGAATGCACTCAATACAAAAACCCACATTAAGTACCAACAAAAATATGGAAGGTTGAACATATAAAATAAGTGATTTTTTGTTGTTAATTCTGTTTTTTTTGGTGAAAGCTAACCAAAAATGTGTAAACTATTAAAAAACTACAATTTGAAAACAACATCATCAACTACAACTCAATATTTGTATGTTGCATACAACACTTAAGTATCACAGCAACGAACTTTAACAAAAAACAAAACACACAAAATACATATAAACTTTCTACTTTTGATGCCACTAAAAAAAATATATTTCATATAAAAGCAGTCGAAGTAAGTAAGAAAATGCATTGATATTACTTACTTGCCCTCTTTAACTCGCTCTTTCCCCCCTCACCAAGTTACTATTCAAGTAATTGTTCTCAGGTGTGAATAAGTTTTTAAGATTCTCAGGATAATGTGGCAGGAGTAGCAATAGGACTCTATGAAATATTCTTCACATGTAATTCAATTTTTTTTTGCTGTAGAAGATAGAAATTGTCAACATAAAGATATTAAAAAGTATTTCGTATAGAAATGCATGCTCTTATTCATAATGAAACCTTTTTTGTTGTTCCTGCATAGTGTATTGCCACATCTTCTTAATTTTTGTGATTTTTTCCACAATGTATTTATTTGAACTTCTTGAACCGTTATAATTGATCCGTGTTATGTTGACATGAACAATTTTGAATGAAATACATTTCATACAATATATTTTCATTACAATACACTCTGCTCTTATTCTAAAGAACTTCACATCCTCTCTTATGTTGCACGTGAATTATTTTGTACTTATTAAAGGTGACATTTTATAATTTTGTTACAAAGAATTTATTAATGAATACATCAACATTGTCATCATCTTCTATTATATTAGCGTATGTATAAATAAGTTATCTAATAATGTCATACATACTACATATATGTATGCACGATAAAAAGCTATTGCTTACTGTTTTTCAAGTGGAAATCATCCTGATGCAGGATAATCATTTACTTAGGATATTACTTAGTTTTGTGAAATTATGTTGTGCCTAATATTCTAAGGCCGTTTTAAAAAATCATAAGGAGAAAGAAAATTTATTAACACACTCTAATAATATGGCTTTGGTCCTCAAACCAATTTTGTGTGTGTGTTTTAAAGTTTCGTTTCGTTACTTTATTTTACTGCAGTACTAATGAGTTCTCAAAATTGAGACAAATTTAAGATCTAATAAGATCTGATCAAATTTAGGCAGATATGATGTACTTTATATTATAACCAGATTCAGTTTAATCTAGACATCTGGTATCAGATATGAACAAATTCGGCACCAGATATGAATGACAACAAAGAGAGCTAAAATATAAGTCTATTAAGAAAAAAAATCTTAAATTTATTTGGTTAAGGTATTATAAGGATAAGGACATATTAAGTAATGTCATTAGAGTATTTTAAGGCTAACGGTATTTTAGGTTATTTTGTTATTGGTATTTTAAGAAATGGTTTTAAATCGTTAGCGGTATTTTATAATTAGTGCTTGGCAACCAGGATTTGCATTAAACTATAAAACGCCAATTTTGTCAATTTAACTACCCGAATAACTGGTTAACCAATTTTAGCGATATCTCGAAAGATGCATTTACCGCTTAACTGTCCCGGATTTGGATTTTCCAACGTTTCAGATTTTGTCAAATTCCGATTTTTCGACATTTTTGCAAGTAGAAGCCGATTATTCGAATTTTTATATGGAAATTTCTAACTCGCCAAAAATTTGTTTTTCAAACATAATTAGGGTTGATTTAGTATTATGTTCAGGGATGCGACTTTTATGTGCCATGAAACTAGAAATTATATACCAAAACATGAAAGCCTACTATGTGTTAACAAAAATGAATATTCTTAGTAAAACACATTTAAAAAAACATTTTTTTTTTTTTAATTTGGATTAATGAAATTTCAAATGTTTCGATGAAAAATACCTCAGAATTGAAAAAAAAAATACAGATAATTAGAGAAAAGCGGAACCTGTTATTTTTATTTAAAGCATTTCTACATGGTATAGAAAACTCGCAGAGTTTGTACTAAATTTTTCCTTCTCTAACATTGATGGCACTAATTATTATCGCAAACTAAATATTTCTAGTCATCAGGTATTTGCTTTTATTTTTTTTAAAGGTGCATTTAGTAAACTGAAATGTTGAATAATTTAACAAAATATTTTAAAATTGTGAAATTGTGTATGATAAAAACTATCAATGATTTAGAGATTACATTTTGTAAATTTATACAGAACTACAGTTTCGTAAAGTCTACCCAGTTTTCTCTCGTATGTAATCTTAAGGTGGCAAGGAAAATATTTTAAGAAAAAATATTGTCTTTTATGGCAAGTAATAATAAAGGGATAGCCTTTATTATTACTGAGAGTTATTTTCATAAAAATAGAAAACCGATCAAAGATAATTTTAACACATTATAGAAAAATCACTGGATCAAAATATACTGTCTCTGTCATATACAATTTCTTTAATTAGTACATTTTAAAATGTTTTGTTAAATTATTGAAGACTTCAGTTCATTAAATGTACCTTTTGGTATTTGTAGAAAAAAGTATTGTTTAAAATAAAAAAAAAAATTATTAAAAACAAATACTTGAAAACTAGAGACAATACTAGAGTATTCAAAAACCGAAACCGAAAACCGGTCAACCGGTTTCTTTTTTTTTTTTTTAAACCGATCGGTTTCGAATATTTTGTAAATTCGAAGAAAACCGAAAACCGGTCTTTTTTGTTTGGTTGACCGGTTTTTTTAATTACATCACCAACTGGGTTACTTGGTCTCTTTTATTTTTTCCAAACACTTTTAAAATCGTTTTTAGGTTATGAAGATTTTGATGAAAGTCTGATAGATTGCGATGAAGACCTAACTTTGGATATTTCAAATTCAAATAGTTTAATTTCTGATCTAAATAACACAATAAACTGTATTCAAAATCCTAAAAAAGAGACTGTACAAAATAATTCATCGTTATATGATTATTTCATATATCTTGATAAATGCGACAAAAGAACTGAAAAGTTGGAAAATTTATATAATTGTCTTTTGACTATTTGTCCAACATCTTCTATTAGTGAAAGAGTATTTTCCACTTCTAGCTTTATCAAAAGCAAACAAAAAAATCGTCTTAAAACGAAACATTGTAATTGAATATTATTTCTAAAATATTATTTTAGAAGTGCAAAAAATATTTTCATTTTACATATTTAAAATGTAATATTAAAAAAAATTATTTAATGAAAAACGTTTTAAACATTCAAATTACTAACGTACCTAATTTTACCAATTTACAAACTTTATGACCTCTATTCATTTTAGTTTTATAATATTAATTTCTAAGATATTATATTAAAAAATATTAAAACCAATAAATAAAATGTTAAAATAAAATAAAAAAAAAAACCAAAAAACCGGTTGACCGGTTTTTTTAAAATTCGATTTTTCGAAGAAAACCGAAACCGGTTTTTCAAAAAGGCCGGTTTTTTGAATACTCTAGACAGTACTTTTACGAACAAATTTAGTTCACACGAACAAATTTAGTTCACACTCTTCAAGATTTCTATTACGTGAAGATGTACTTTAACGGGGATTTAAATTATAAATATCTCGGAATGTTCATATAAAAAGATATCTATCTATGTAGTTAATAATAATGCCCTATATTTAATAACTATTTTATTAATTCAATAAAATATTTAATTAAATTAAATCATTATAAAATTATATTCAAACGTTAACTGTGTTCAAAAAAAAAAAAAAAAGAAACTGGAGTCAACTATGTAAGCCCATGGCAAAAGGAGACTAAAAGGCATTATGAATAATTTATGGGAGTACCCAATCGAAACAAGACATCATCATTCGTTTGTTGTTGTGTGTTACATAGTTTGAGAGTGATGATAACACCCTTACAAAATGTTTAAAAAAAAGAATACCCAAACAAAAAATAATAACTTTATAACAGTGTTGCCAACAGTCAAATGTGAAAAGTGCTAGAAAATGCCAGACGAAAAATAAGAGGTGCTGGAAAAAGTGCTAAATTGTTTGATATGTTGAGTTGTAAACGATATAATACATTAAAAAACATAACTTTTGTACATTTTTTTAAGAATTGCATGGTTGGCAAGCACCAACCCTAAAATCCGTTACGGATTCCTCCTTTCCCTTTCAGGGGAATATCGTTTACCTTATTACCAATTAGGAAATAACTTAAGCTTACGTTAACCTTAAAATACCCTAACAAAATACTTAATATGCCGTTAACCTTTAAATACTGCAACAAAATAACTTAAAATACCGTTATCTTAAAAATATCTTGACGAAATAACTTCAAAATTTCTATTTCTTTCTCTAAAACTACTATTGTTACCGATTTGTATGAAGTTTATATACTATATATTATAGAGGGGAGGAAACTAACATTATATTATATATTTTTAGCAGCAAAATTTCAAATTTGGGGGGGGGGGGGGGAGGTAAAAAGTAGGACAACACAATTTTATCCATTTTCTTACTTAAAGTTGGAAACCCCTATAATCTGAGGAAGGGGTTTTAAGGGCTGTATTAATGTGACACAAATGACCATATGAATACATCAATTATGACTAGAGTATTCAGAAACCGAAACCGAAAACCGGTCAACCAGTTTTTTTTTTTTTTTAACCGATCGGTTTCGAATATTTTGTAAATTCGAAGAAAACCGAAAACCGCTCTTTTTTGTTCGGTTGACCGGTTTTTTAATTACATCACCAACTGGGTTACTTGGTCTCTTTTATTTTTTCCGAACAAATTTATAATAGTTTGTTTGGTTATGAAGATTTAGATGTAAGTCTGATAGATTCCGATGAAGACTTAACTTTGGATATTCCAAATTTAAATAGTTTAATTTCTGATCTAAATAACAGAATAAACTGTATTCAAAATCCTAAAAAGAGACTGTACAAAATTATTCATTATTATATTTTATCAAGATATATTGATAAAAGCGACAAAGGAACTGAAAAGTTGGACAATTTATATAATTGTCTTTTGACTATTTGTCCAACATCTACTATTAGTGATTTTTAATCACTGAATGTTAAAAAATCGATTTTACATTAGTGAACGGTTAAAAAATGTGTATAAATGAACTGAATGAAAAAATAATAAAATCATTTAATGGAAATATATAAATATAATATATTCGCTTTGAATGGTTGATAAATTACTTATTTTTTTTTGTGTTCGATTTATAAAAAACTGATATCGTTCCTAGTGATTTGATAAAACGAACTGTTGTAATTGAATTAATTTTTAAATCATTATTAAAGTTGAACGTGTTTAGTTGAATGAATTTACTTGGTTTAAAAAGAAATTTGTTTACTTTACAGTTAAATCAATTGATCGATTTTTGCGAATTCATGCAAAAAAATTAATTCTTCAAAGGTCTGAGCATACAGGACTTAAGAATTATAATCCCAAATATATTTTGAAGTCTCTCTACTTTGCATTTCCAACAATTAACATTTAAATCTGTGCTAGAGCGTAGAGTCACTCCGTAGTTGTGAACGCGGCTTTAGGTTTTCAATATAAAATTCTTTATAAATATTGCTATGCCAAAATTTAACAAAAATCTGTCATGATTTCCTCGATAAATATATTTATTCAATCCTTAATCCTATTCAGGAAAACTTTATCACAAAAGCCTCATAATTTTCATATTGAATTATTTTATTAAAACAAATGTTAAGAAAATTTTTTTTGGTAAATTACAAAAAAAAAAAATGTGCTTGATCTAGCACTCAAAGTGCTAAAATGGCAAGCCTGCTTCATAAAAACATGTTTGCCATGGGTCGCATGGGTTATCAACCAACACAACAACAACAGCAACAGTAGAGTGACTGACTGTCAGTAACAGAACACGCCCCTGCCAAATGACACACTGTAGTACTTGTTATAAGACTTATGAATTTTTCTACTTCTACTAGTTTGTTGTGAGTTTATTTTTCAATATTTTCTTATTATTGTTGTTGAAACTGATATCAATATAACGGTAAATATATAGAATATTGCCAGCAGATACTAAACGAAGATGGTGCGATACTCCATACAGTAAATATAAACATACACAACTATCCAAAGTATGCAGCAGTAATTGGGACTACCATGGAGTTTTTTTTTTTTTTTCTTATATCACCCTTAACACCACCCACCAATCATAACGAAAATTCTCTCATACTTGTAATATATTTATAATTTTTTTATTATGAATACAAATGAATACAAAACACCCTAAAGAGCAACCAATTGAACTGTATTGTATCTATGAGATATATTTCTATTTACTTTAGAAACAGCTTAAATTTGAAAATATTTTTTTATTCATTCATTTATTGATTCATTCATTCATTTATTATAAAAAGCATTCAACTGTAAATTTTTACTGATATTTTTTTTAAATTTTCATTTAATTTTTTTATACATATAGAGAAAGGTGAAATATTTTGTCTGTCATTCGATATGTAACAACTTTTCAGTATTAGTAAAATTGTAGTAACAAGACATTTTAAATTTTAGTGATTAATTAAATTTATCGAATTATTAAATTTAATTTGCATCACCAGTAAATTTTTACTTATTACTGCAAATATTTTTCATTCAAATTTTCATTCATAAATAAATTCACATTTATTTAGAGTTATGCAAACCGCCATTTTCTTTAACCGAGATTACGATTAAATTGGATGCGGTTAGTCGCAAAAATTAATCAAAAATTTACAGTTTTAACGCTAAAAAATCAAAGTTTACTTATATGATATAATTATAAATAAGAACTACTTAAATGTATGACAAAGCCTATAAATACCAGTCTGATCGAAATAGTAATTTTTAATCCGTTAGTGCGCAATGTCCATTTAAACAGACTGTAATTAGTATGTTCTTGCAATTTTTTGTTATCACAGCTTTTTAACAAAGATCTCAAAGGAAAATTCATAATCATCTGCAAATAAAACTATGTAAAAATGTATTTCAAGATATGTCTTATTGTCAATAGAAAAAAATTAAAACATTACAATTTCAAATTTATAAAAATACTAAAAAATGTAAATAAAGCTTAATTTTATACTGAATAGTTTAAATTTGATAAAAGGCTACATACAAAACAACAATTTTTTGGTATAGGTAACTCAATCTGAAAAAGCCGATAGAATCGGAGTTTTCCTATGAGATAAGTTGAAGGAATCCAAACGTTTTTATGAGAAACCAATAATGCCTGTAATGTTAATGCAAAAATAAATGGAAGTAATTCTTTAGAAATCAATTTTTCATTGATTGCAAAGTATCATTTAGTACTGATTTTCCTCTACCAAAGCAGTTCTTTTTCACAACTACAAAAATGTGATTTTGAATAAAATTAACACTTTTCAAATCTATGACGGGTAACATTATTTTAAAAACAGCTAAGGTTAAACATTAACCACAGACATTTACATATAAATTTGACATTTATTACTATGGTTATGTTTTGAAACAAGTTATCAGGTTTAAGTGATTTCTATAAATTTTTTACTTACAGTTTACCAGATTATAATTCTTAAAATAGAAGTTATTAAAAACCGTAAAAAATTTATTATAGTAAAAATTGCAAGAATTCCGAATAAACTAATTTAATAAATAAGGCCCGATTACTGAATTTCTTGTTATAATTTTACCAACAGTCAAACTCAAACTTTATATGGGAAACAACAAGAAATGTGTCAGTTAAATTCCCATTGTATTATATTAATAATGTCCTGTTTAAATTTAAATTCAAAATTTATTTGGGAAGATCAAAAGATCTCATTTTTTACTAAACCCTAAGAACTGCTTTAGATGGAATGAAAATTGATTAAAAAAGAAAACTTCCACCCTATGACACCCCTATGTAAAAATCATTGGTTCCGATCCAAATTTTCACAACACCTGAATCAAAATGGGATCGCTGCGTTATCGACATTCATTTGGCAGATTACCATTATTTTCCCAAAAGTAAATTCATAAATTTTTTGTCAATACAAAATCAATACGAAATGTAGCAGAAACTATTAGATATCTAAGAACTGGTATTTATTCATTGAAGTTACGGAATTACACGGTAGGTATCTTGTGCTTGAAATTACGGGCATAATACTCGTATTTTAGAAATATGGTACGATTTTTTTCTGGAAGGTTTCTTAAATTCACTAAATTCTTTATAGAAAAGTAAACACACTGTAGTTTATTTAAACTAAAATATCCTTTAGATTTCTTTAAATTCTGTTCTTATCGTATTTCAGGTCAAAAATAAATGACCTCCTTTACCATTGTGCATAAAAACGGGGGAAAATTGCGTGGAAAAATTCGTTAGAATCTGTAAATTTTTTAACCTTACAAAAGAACGGAAACAATGTAGTGCTGAATAAATTCGTTTTTGCCAAAAAAAAAAGTTTGTAAATATTGTGTTGCTTTGTTACCTGGTTGCTAGTTGTCCAGTTATTCCAATTTTATTTTTTTTTTATAATTTCATATTTTCATCCAACTGATGTATTTAAAGCTGTTATTGAGTGTTTTTTGTGCATTCGTTTTGTATGGATAACTTTTTTTTGAGAATTTTTAATAAAGTACATTGTTAACAATATTTTCGTTTTAACATTTTACTCGAATTTGTTTTGCATTTTGGAGTGTGGGTTTTGGCACTTCAGTCCGCTATAATATTTTTGTATACTATTGCAGGTTTAGTTAGATTAACAAGAAGTGTCAATTATTGTAAATATTATTGTTTAAGTTTAAATTATAGAACATTTGAGATTAATCTAATTTTTTTTACAGTATTAGAATAGTCTTCTTGGGGCTCCTAAATACGTATTTTGTAAGTTTATCTTTGGTACTTGTAAAGAAAAATATCGCTCAAGAAAGCAAATCATGTTGAAATATTATATTTATATTCCTCGTCGTTAACATGACCATCTATTTCGCCACATATATAATGTTGCCTGGTATCCCCACGTGAAAGTGGTTCAAAAAAACACCTTATTAGAGCATTACCACGCTCGTAAGGAAACACATATATTTAATAGCAGTACGACGGTATAAAAAAATAACACCCAAATATTTTCCATGCTAGGTGGGACTTGCTTCATTATGAAATAACTCCCACTACAGTGGAACTTTTTTCAAAAGTTTTTGTTGGAAATTATTTCGTAATGAAGTTACTCCCAACGAAATTTTGTTGGGAGTTATTTCATTATTTTTTCTATCATTAGGAGTTATTTCATTTTTGATGGGACATTTCTTTTTAGCTGCAATTATTCCATTTTTTTTGTTGGAAGTTATTTCATTTCTCTTAAAATTACATTTGAATAAATTCTAAAGTTTTTGTAACGGTTCTTAGAAATGTAGCAAAGCAATGCATACGTTATCAGTTCTTGTTAGAATTTTAATTATTGTAAATCGGTTATGCAGTGCTAAGAAATGTCAAGTTTTGCGTTTAAAATAATGATTGGCAAAAGAAGAAATAGTAGAGTATTGTACGTAAAAGATGTATAGTTAATTTTGCTACATATTGAGTTTTATGAAAACGAGTGACATAGCCGGGAGGAGGGGCGCTTATCTTTAATATATAATTTCTTGTTATTTTTATTAGGTTTTTCACTATTTTGACAAATAAAAAGTGGACATATTGATTACATCATATATTATCTACGTGTATGCTGTAATATAATGGATGATTTTTTAGCAACTTTCTTTTTGGCAACACTGTTTTTGGCAGTTTAGCTGTTTTCGTGTAACATGTTACTGTCAAACATGTTCAGTTTGAATCGACTGACAAACGAACAACGCTTGCAAATCATTGAATTTTGTTATCAAAATTAGTGTGTTTTTATCGAGAAATTGGATTCAGTAACGAAGCTTATTTCTGGTTGAATAGGTACGTGAACAAACAAAATTGTCGTATTTGGTGTGGACAGCAGCCAGAAGCATTGCAAGAACTACCAATGCATCCCGAAAAATGCTTGTTTGGTGCGGATTATGGGCCGGTGGCATCATTTGACCGTACTTTTTCAAAGACGACGAAGGCAGAAAAGTTACTGTGAATGCCGAGAGCTACCGTGCGATGATTACAAACCTTTTTGGCCCAAAATGGTAGAGCTGGACTTGGCTGGCATGTCGTTTCAATAAGACGGTGCCACATGCCACACAGCACGCGAAACAATGGCCCAATTAAGAGGCGAGTTCGGTGAACAGTTTATTTAACGTTTGGGGCCGACCAATTGGCCGCATAGATCGTGCGTTTTAACGCCTTTAGATTATTTTTTGTGGGGCTATGTTAAGGCGCATGTCTATAGGGAGAAGCCCGCAACTGCCGATATGTTGGAGAGAGTATGCCAAAATTGGACACAGCGTATGAACCATTTAAGGCCAACATTCACATTAAATCATCTTCAAACATTGAATTATATAGACCGTTCTATCGACTTAAATAAAGATTTCATATATTTCTCTAAATTTGATGGTTTTTTTTTAATCAAATCCAAAAGCTCTTAAAAAACCACTCAACACTTACTAATTAAATAGCATTCGATTAGAAGTTAATTAATTTTTTTGGGAAATATTTCTTTTGAGAGTTCTTTCATTTTCCTTGAGACTTATTATTTCATTATAAAATAACTCCCAAACATTGGGACTTATTTCATATCTTTCTTTGGGAGTTATTTAATTTTTTTTATGTTCGTTATTTTACTTTTGTTGGGTCTTACTTCATTGGGTGTTATTTCATTGAGACTTATTGCATTTGGGAATTTAAGCTCCCTCCTAGAAATTTCTGAAAACTAGTATGTAGTTTGCATAAACTATAAGAAACAGGTACACAGAAAAAAGTATCTTAAAATTTTAAGTAACCAAAAATATTAGTTATTTTTTTGTTTGAAATGTTTGTAAAAATTCATGTAAAAATTCTTTGAAAATAATGATTGAAGTTACAATAAACTAACAAAAAGTTTTTCGTATATAAAAATTTCATTGTTGGTGCCTTTATTTGTATTTTCAAAAATATTCTATGAAATATGTTCAATATTACAAACAGAATTTTGTAATTTTATTCTGTGTATATTAAATTTTCAGCTTCTAAACGAAGGGGTTTGCGCCGTCCTTCAAGGTGGAAATTTCATTTTTATCACTCCCCATATGGATATCTCAAAATTCCGTATTTACAGTTAAGCCCGTATAGCTTTTTTGCTAATATTTTTTTTTTTTTTTGCTAAAATTTTCATAACTTTTTTTAGGGTTTTTATTAAAGTTTTTGTTTTTATACGAAAAATTTAAAAAGGAATAGAAAAAATTAAAAAAAAAGCCCTGAAAAATTTTAAAAAAAGTTAACACGATTAAGAGTATGGTCTACCACTAGCGAACATGCATTTCGTACGGAGACCTTTTGACTCTTCCCGCAGAAAATTCTGAGCATATGTGTACAGCAATTTTGGAAATCCGTAAAGGATTTCCATTTTACCACTTTTTCTAACAAATCTCAACATCCTGGGTCCAGCCGTTATGTGAGGCCGTCAAGGAGGAGAACTTCCCCCTTTTCGCTCCTCCCCGTAGGCTTGCTGAAAATGCCGTTTTAGCTGATGTCTGCACCGGAAGATGAACCTTCACACAAATTTCAATTTGTTTGGGCAGGCTGTTAAAATGGAGACCTTTGACCATTGAACCTAAATTTTTACCAAGTCACTGGCAAAATATACATTATCAGTGATTTAGCCCATACTTCAGGGGCGATATTATCAAACTAATGAAACCTTTGAGCCGAAATTAGTTTGGACGTAAAGGGCTGCGAAATGTGGTATCGTGAGGTAAAAATTATTTTTCAACAAATTTGCTTACCTCAAATCTAAGTCCAAACAGTTGACTTTTAGACTAATAGAGTTTTTAGTCTTGCTGTTCCGTAACGTAACGAATAAGCTGTTTTCTCCTAAACCACAAATAAACTCCTGAATTATTACGGCATAAAACCCCAAGACTAATGGAACCTTAAGTTCTCATAAATTTTCATTTTCATCGAAAAGATAAATACTTAATTCGAATTGCTTTAAATATTTTTCTTGTTAAAAAACTTTTTTTTTTTGCCATAAATACTAATACCAACAATAGCTTAATTCAATATTGACACAAGTTAATTGATACTAAAAGTACAAAGACCAAATAATAAACAAACAATTAAAAACAACATGTTTAAAAAAGGGAACGGCAGTTAAACCCATAACTGAACAACTAACTGTTTGTCTGTTAGACGGCCTTTCATTCTATCTATCATACCTAAATACAATTTAACTTATTTCACCTTAAGGTTCAATGTTTTGTAAACTGAAAATATTGTTGGCATTTAATAAAGATGCCATCCCTTGGAAAGAGAACTTACGTATTAAACTAATTGTTTGTTGGTGGGTGGTGTTTTGAAAATCGATTAAGAACCATTAAAAAGTTACAGGTTTTTAACGAAATTGGGGTTCAGTATTGTGTAATATATAAGTATGTGTGGATTGTAATTGTAACCCAACTTTAAAAACGTAAATGTATGGTCACAAGTATCCTGTGGTGTTTTCGGACAATTGATTTTATTAAACATATACTTTCGGATATATGCACATATATATCACGGGAGACAGAGAAACACAAAATCAGAAAACATAAAGATGGTCGTAAGATGACAACTTCGACGAAGAAATTACCACTTGAGGTAAGGATACAACTCTGACAGACCGATTTCAATTCAAATCCAGACGAAGGCATTGTTTGCTAAAATTTTAATATTTTTTAATTTAAAATTTTTTTTAAATGTTTTTTAATAAACTTGATTCCATATATATTATTTTGTTGGAACTAATCTGATAAAATTCGATCTTACATTTTTTGGATAAATTTGGGTCTTACTAAACCCCTAAATATATTGCTGGGTGTAATTTGATTTGCCATTTTTCGGATCAATTTAGATCAGCTAGATATTGCAGCAGATATTAAAGAATATAAAATTGGATAAATTGAAAATGTTGCGCCAGATCCATTTTTTTTACTCGGAAGTTTTTTTAATGTCCTTGTATATATATAAATTGTACTAAATTCATTATTGTGAAAAATATTTTTGTTCACCAATCTATATAAGCCCATCAAAAATATTGTTGTCATAGAAGCAACAAAAACATCACTACTGTGGTCAAGGCGTCACTTCTTTTCTAATGGTTTCATTGATAAATTTAACATTGGCGTGTCATAGGTCGGAAGTATTCAAATATAGCTACCTATCACCATTTATACTTTACTGTTAGGAAGCAATGAGTTAAAAATACTAATATTTTTTGTAGTGTTTATACTATGATGTAAAGTTTTTTTTCTGAATGCATTAAAATAAGCTTTTAAGACGAGTTTTAATTTTGCTGTAATTTGGATACGAGTATGTACACTCAGAATATTATGTAGTTTACTGTTTGTAGTTTAATAAAAAAGATTTCCGTTCCATTTAAAAATAAAGGAACATACATTTATTTTTCAAAGAAATATATATTTTAACTTTCTTATGCATTTAATCGAAATGATTTACTATTATTTACCGATTTTTTTCAGTTTCATTTACTTTTTTTAATTTTTTACGGATGTGTCAGTTGTTTAAACGATATTTAAGAATAAATAGACCGGTTTTTAAATGAAATATCATTTCTTGTAAATGGCATTTTCTGTTATTTTAACCAACAAGCTATTTTAAGTGTAATAAAGCTGACAAATTATTTAAAAAGCTAGAATCAAAAGTTTTGAACGATTTTGGAAAAAAAAACAGATGGGTTCGATAATTTTATCTTCTCTATCATAATCATTACTGGGAAGAGTTCCGTTGTTAGTATATATTTACAATGTAATTTTATTAAATAACTTAACTATTGAACAAAAGCAAATGCCAACAAATTATATAGAAAACTCAAATTAATAACTAATTTTTTTTGAGCTTAAGGTTTTTTTTTATAAAAAATAAATATTTATTTGACAGACATTTTTTAAAATTTTTTATAAAATTTTCATTTTGTTTATAGTTTGTCATTATATTTTTCCTGAAGATGCTACACAATGGAGCAGCGAAATATTGAAAAATAAATAATACTTACTATAAAATCCAAACCTTAAGCTCAAAGAATATTATTTATTTATTTTTTTATTTTATTTATTAATCATATAATTACAAATTATATGTTAATACCCTAACCGAGCACTAGCAACAAAGGCCTTCGGCTCGTTGTAGCGAAAACAGACCAGAGCCTCTGGTGGGAATTAAACCCACGACCCCCGCACTGATAAGCTAGCACGCTACCAACTAGCCTACCGGGGCGCTCAGCTCAAAGAATAAATTAGTTATTAATAAATGAAAAAGGTTAAATAAAAGATAAAAATTAGAAAACACAAATTTCACACTCATTGTGAAATCTAGCATAAATAAAAATTCAAACAAACAAAATTGCAATTTTACTGCCAGAATTTTGAAATATTTAAAAATTCTCATTAAAATACTGCTAAAATACGAAACACTATTTTTTAACAAAACTTACCGTTAAAATTATAAAATAAACTTGTAAATATTAGAAATCACATAGCCCTTCTATTTTTATTTTTTCTTTGTTAAAATTCGCGACTTTCAAATTCTACACAAGTTTTAAATCGAATACTTGAATAAAAACATGTAAAAAAGGGCTAAATTCGGCTGTGCCGAATCTTTGAATACCCTCCACCATAGGGGCTGAAGATGGTATACGTATATACTAAATTTTGCATGAACTGTAATATAAATATGTTTTGTCAATTTATGTAACGAACTTTTGTTATTTAGTTTTAGTAATGTTATTTATTTAGTTTTAGCAATGTTATTTACAGAGGTCTGCTCTGTTAGCGACTTTAACATTGTTGATTTTTACGTTAACTTAGTTATCAGAGTAACACACATATAGCTCTAAGAATGTTATTATTCTCATATTATGTAAGACAATAAATGTAATCAAACAATAAGAAGACTTAATAACATTTTTACTTACTTAACAGAAAAAAAAAATAGATACAGAAAAATTGTACAAATTTGTATGGAAAATTTAGAGGTACCTTCACATTTTCACTCATAACTTTTGAACCGCTTAACCGATTTTGTTCATTTAAAATACCAAACTGCTCGGGAGGATGTTCAATAATTTGGGTAAAAACACCCCCGCTTGTGTCTTCGCGTCGTGATCGCCATTTCAACAGACAGACAGACGGACAGACAGACAGACAGACGGACATCGCTAAATCGACTTAAAATTGCATAAGGATCACGAATATATATACTTATGGGGTCTTAAACCTATATTTCGACATGTTACAAACGGAACGACAAACTGATATATACCCTCACCATATATGGTGGAGGGTATAAAAACGAAAATATGTATGTATGTATTTTGGGGTTCAGCGTGAATGTACACAAAAGAAGGTTGGTGGCCATAGGTAGAATATGTTTAAATGAAAGTTTTAAAAAATAGTTTCATTATCTATACTTACCTATTTCGCCTATTTATTGAAATTCAAAATGCCAAAAAAAAATGTTCATTTTGTATAAACAGAAATTGTTTTTAATTTTATAGAAATCCTAATTATGATAAAAAATAATGTTAATGAAAAGGTAAAAGGATATTTTAATTTCATTACATTGATAATTTTTAATATGTATATATGTTTTTATTTCATGATGGATGACTGTAAAAAATGTGGAGCCGAAATTTACCAATATCCAATTGAAATTCAACGCCATTTATTACCTCCAATTTAGGAATAACATCAAAAAAAAAAAAAACTTTAGTGGTAAGAAGTACTCTCTGCTTCCAACGCTATGTGCAGGCTGCAATGATTTTTCTATTCTATGGCGGTGTTGTAGATGTTGTTAGAATAAAATTTATGAAATTCAGATAGAATCTCCCAATTGCAAAAAATACGTCATAATTTTTTGGTAAGGGATCCATCTTTCGGAATTTAATGTGTATATAAAATAACTATTTATTTTATAACAAAAATATATAACAAATAATAAAATAAAAATTGTGTTTTATTATAAGCCATCGAGACTTTTGGATTAAGTTTTTTTTTTATTGCGAGTTTTAACATCTTTTGAAATATGCTAATTTACCTAAAATAAAAGATAACTTTTCGAACATGAAAATCAACTAATTTTTCCGATATTATTACCGTTGGAAACTCTATATAGGTGATTTCAGCCCATAGTTTTAGGCAATTTTCCTATAAAATATTAATATGTGGGCGTGATAGATATATGCCGTTATTATGAAAAGGTATTGCCTGCCATCACATACCCAGCAAAACCACACATTACCAAATAATGGGTAAAGTAATGGGGCCGATCTATTACTTTACACCTTACTTCATTGATGAATTTTACAAGCGATGAGCCTCAAAGTAATGTATATACCCATTACTTTAGAGGTGATAACGTAAGCGGTTACTTATATGCTTTCGAGAATGGAAAAAGTAATGTGTCTAGAAATAGATTTTTAAAAAAGAGGAATTTTTATTAAAAAAAATTATTACAAATATTTTAAATAAAATAAATGTGGTCATGATGGGAATCGAACCAGGAAAATCTGGTTGCCAGCCAAGAACTCTACCCACTGAGCTATCGACGCATATAGTATTTGATTGTTTTAAACTAAAATGAATTGTTGCGCTTCATTTTTTCTCTAGTGTTATCAAAACAAACATACATTACCCTTTTGCTTACAAAAAAACACAAAGTAATGTATCTAAAAATAGATTTTTGAAAATATTTAAATTTTTACTTTACATTTATAAATCATATATTACGTAATCAATAATGAGTAACTTATTACTTTATGCTTGCAAATAATGAAAATGTAACGAGCTATCATTACGAGGTAACGCATGAGAATATCGCACCCATTACCAAAGTTTTGCTGGGTACTTGAGAATTTTTTATTACACTTGAATTTCATTAATATTATTTTCAACCAGTGTTGCCACCAATGTAACTAAAAATTACACACTGTAGGTCAAAAAGTATCGAAAACCATATGAAATTAGACGAAAAAAAAACATAAATTATACAAAAAACACAATTTTTAGTATTTCAAAAATGGTTTTTTATTATATACCTCAAAATTTCATACATACACATTAAGGTGTCCCTATAAAAAAATTAAGTTACATTACTTAAACAAACAGTTCCCAAATGGGGGTCGCAACCCCCTGGAATGTCCGGGAAGAGTTCGGAAAAAAATCTTTTAAAATAAGAAGGTAATAAAAAATAATCTTCCCTATCAGTTGCTATAATTGTATTTAAAAAATCAAAAAAAGGAAACTCATAAAAAGTTGTGGTATTCCAATTCTTAAGACTTTTCAGACTTCTGCATTTGTTTTTTGTTTAATTGAATACACAATATTTTTTTATTTATTCTATTAAGCACGATCTAAGATGCTAAAAAAATCATAAGAATGTGCCTAAGAATCAATTTTTCATATTAAAACAGCACAGATACTAAGAAGCTTTTTTCTATGGTAATTTAATTGAAAGATTCTTCCAAAAATTTTATCTGGTAAATCTCTTAAATTCTAAAAATTCTACAATTCCATCTGTCGTATTTTTACTGCTACTATTTTTTTTCTGAAAATCTTCGGATTTAAATGTTGTTATTTTAATATAAAAAATTTAAAAATTTGGGGGTTCGTCAGCCAGTAAAAATGCCTTAAGGGGTCCGTGGAGTGAAAGTTAGTAGAAATCACTGACTTTAACGATGTGTATAGAAAAAATAAGTTTCAAAAATTGGTCAAGGTCTACAGTTCCCTTCCAGCGTTTAAAGTTTGTGATTTGGGACCACATTGGTAAAAATCAGTTTAAAATATTTGCTTAATGGCAAGGCGGTTCCAAAAAATATCTTTTAAAGTTTTAGTTGAGTATTTTTTGTCCATTAAAGCTGAAAGCATAATAGACAAAAGTTACTCCATGAAAAATTTTAAAAGTTTTTTTTCATGCTCATCCTTACCCAAAGTTTAATACATTTTTTTTTTTAATTCAATACTTATTTAGAGAAACTACACACACTATCGGAATCGCTGGTAGGATACTAAAGATCACCAAAAATACTTAAAACTTTTGAGTGTGAGTGCTATAAATTCAACCATCTCACAAGAAATTTATTTATTGGGACTCTCTGATGAACGTATTAGGCCTTTAATACCAACTCCCTGGATTAAACAAAATATTTGACAAACGATAAGTTTCACTTTTAAGAGATCAAGATTATTTTAATTAATAAAAAATTAACAAAATAAAATGACATATAATAAAATTTTTTATTTTTTTCCAAAATTGGCTTAGTGTTGACAAGATTTGAAAAATTTAATTTACCAGAAACTGGAAATTTGTGGCAAATAATTCAATGAAAACTAAATTTATCGAAATATGGACTAGTTTTTATTTATTAAAAAGCTCTGGAACTCAGATTCCTGTATTCATGAGCCATTGTTGTTGTTTTTATTAAAATGTTTGAAGTGAAAACATCTATTAGCTCGAAACTTAAAAATTTTATTTCACACAGAGAAAACAGATTTATTGTGATAATCGAACCGCGTGGTTCATCGATATTTTTGGTTGTGGCGACAGAAATTTGGTGAATACAACAAAATTTCAATTAACCTATTAATAAATTTGATTGTTACAACCAAATAATTTGGTTGCTGCAACCAAACCATTCGGTTGTCAAGAAATTCGGTTGTTGCAATGAATCTGTGTAAAAGTCAAATTACTACTCAAAAATGAAAGGTTGGCAACCGAACAAAACATTAATACAGATACGTACCGGTATTATTAAACAGTTACTTTTCCATAATATATTATGTGTTGTTTTACACTGAGAGAATTATCTGCATGATATTAATAAATTTGCGCTTAAATCAATAAAGTTTCGCTGGGATTCGTCCATTGAACAATGTATAAGTTTGATTATATGTGCAAAAAAATATGAACTTAAAAGCGAAATATGCATTTATAACAAAATATGAAATAAAATGCATTTATAACAAAATATGCAACAAAAATTCGCTGCATTTGTGCTGATTACGAAAAGTATTTTGTAAAATTCTTTTTGGGCTGATCTTTAAAACCGGTCGACCGGTTTTTACGCTCTACCCGATTTTCACGGTCTTGAGCGGTTTATTGGGCTTTAGAATTTCAAATTTAAAAAAATCGCAAATTTCCATTAAAATTTATAATAACGTGTCTTTAGTTTAAAAAGACATATATTATATTTCGAATATTGCACATTTATGTATTGTATATGAAAAATCTACAGTCTTTTTCAGCCCCACATAAGGAGGTTTTGTATTTTCTCGCAATGGATTAAAATTTTGTAGAAACAATATAGCCACAATTTTTACTGAAGATTGAATAAATTTATTTAAGTCCTGGAACAAAAATTATCCGATACTGGCTCTTAAGTTTAGAAAGTCCAGTACATACTTCTAATACCAAATTTATATAAATTATAGCAATTTTTCTATTATCTATAGAGTATTCAAAAACCGAAACCGAAAACCGGTCAACCGGTTTCTTTATTTTTAAAAACCGATCGGTTTCGATTATTTTGTAAATTCGAAGAAAACCGAAAACCGGTCTTTTTTGTTCGGTTAACCGGTTTTTTTAATTACATCACCAAATGGGTTACTTGGTCTCTTTTATTTTTACCGGACACTTATAATCGTTTGTTTGGTTATGAAGATTTAGATGTAAGTCTTATAGATTCCGATGAAGACTTATCTTTGCATATTCCAAATTCAAATAGTTTAATTTCTGATCTAAATTACACAATAAACAGTATTCAAAGTCCTAGAAAAAAACTGTACAAAATCATTCATAATTATATGATGATTTTATAAATCTTGATAAATGCGACAAAAGAACTGAAAAGTTAGAAAAGTTATATACATATGTAATTATTTCTTGACTATTTGTCCAACATCTACTATTAGTGAAAGAGTATTTTCCACTTTTAGCTTTATCAAAAGCAAACATAAAAATCGTCTTAAAACGAAACATTTAAATTGCATATTATTTCTATAATATTATTTTAGAAGTGAAAAATTGATTTTCTTTTTACATATTTAAAATGTAATATTAAAAAAACTTATTTAATGCCAAACGTTTTAAACGTTCAAATTACTAATTTTACCAAATTTTACCCAATATACAAACTTAATGATCTCTATTTATTTGATATGAATATAGTTTTATAATATTAATTTTTAAGATATTGTATTAAAAAATATTAAAACCAATGAATGATATGTTAAAATGAAATACAATAAAAAAAATATTTTTTTTTTAAAGAATGTATTTTTTTATTTTTATTACTTTATATATTAAATTTCTGTTTTTTTTTTACATAATTAAAAAATTATATAAGCTTTTTATTCAAATTAAAAAAAAACGGTTGACCGACACCGAAACCGGTTTTTTTAAAATTCTATTTTTCGAAGAAAGCCGAAACCGGTTTTTTCAAAAGGCCGTTTTTTTGAATACTCTAATTATCTAATTAAAAGAAAAAAGTATCACAAACGTACATTTGGCAAAAGTACTAAAACCCTGTTAACCGGGTAGATCGGTCTAGATCGTAAAGACCGGGTAGAGCGGTCGACACCAGAACCGGTTAATGTGTGCCTCTACTACAAATATGTATTTGCATGGAAGTTGCTGCGCTGCTAGCAACAGATGAAAAAAGCTTATTGTATGAGTAATCAATTAACTAACAATGGGTAAAAATAATTTCGTATATGGCTTTTATATATAGCCTGTTCAAACCATAGAGTTATTGTGGCTGGTAGTTCAGAATGCGGCTCTCAGGTGGCACTCCCTCTAGCGCCTAAAATTATATTATGACCTCGAACCTGACCAATTCTAAACGAAAATAAATTTAAGAAACTCTTCATTAAATTTCATTAAAACTAGCCCAATCAAATTTTTTGTGTGTGAAAAATTACACAATTTAGCTTTACGAATGGCTAAATAAAAAATTCAAAAACAAACAATGCTTTCGCCAGGAAAATAGCATCGTTTTGTTGTTGCATATTTTTTTTTTGCATACTCAATGAAAGTCACTACTAATGAAATTATCAGTTCATTAATTAATTAATCCCATAAATGCCAACCATGGTTAGAAATTTTATAAAAATTTTTTAATCCGGTATTTCATATAGATTTCATTTACATTTTTATTGGGGTGGTTTACAAAGACAAACGGACAAATAATCCATTACAGAACACTTGTTGGTTACATAATATTACCAATATTCTTTATAATTGTAATATTGCAATAAAACAAAATAATAGTTTTTTTATCTTGAAAAAATGTATTATTTATTATATGATTTTTTTTATATTATTATTTTTTTGTTTTCAATAAAATTAGTTGTTTTTTTCAAATACAATTTAAAATTAATTATAATTATAATAATAAATTTCAGATAAAGTATAATTTAAATATTAGTAGAATTTTGTTTGTATTTTTATAGTAGAATTACGATTATTAAATATAAATTATACATTATTAAACATGAAATAGTTTATAATTTTTTGATGTTTAATTTTGTTTATATTATTAAGTCTATTAGTTTGATTTTCCAAAAGAAATAATAATAATAATATATTATATATTCAAAGAACAGTTAGTAGATATTAAATGAAAAAGAAAACTTTTGCTTTAAACAATCATTAAATAAGTTCAATTGAAAAGTTTTTACAGCCAATAAAGGATACTGACAACCAAATTATATTAGCTGTTAAATTTGCCACATATTTTTTGTTAAAGCACATTTATAATTGTTTAAATTTTGGCCATTTTGTTTTTTGTTTGTGTAAAGCTTAATAAACTAATAAGGCGCTGAATTTTCTTTTTTTTTTAATAATAAAAATTGTAGATAAACTTAGTAAACATATGTCTTTTCGTTTTTGTTTTTATAAACGTCTTAAATTAAGCAAACAAAAAAAAAAAAAAAAGAAAAAAAAATACATTAACCATATTAACAAATTATAGAACAGAATTATTAATAATATTTTGTTTTCTTTTTATTTTAATTAAAGCTAAATAAAATTAATTTAAAATTTAAACTAAACTTAGAAACTAACAAAAAAATTATATGATAAATTATTGTGGTTTACATAAATTTTGATTTGATATTCAATTGAATTTATTTATTTTTTGCTTTTCGTTTGCAATAATTAAACTAACTTCTACAAATAAAGGTAACAAAACAAATTAATTATTGTATAGTAACAAACAAGCGTCGTTTTATATAAAGAAAGGAAAATTACATTTTAAATAAACAAATGCCATAACATATTTGTGGTCTCGAAGGACCAAATGTTTTCATATTAATTCCCATTTAGTTTTTAAAGAAAAATATTACCAGCGCCAAATTTTATCTCTTTCCAATTCTTACTCCTTAAATATTTTAAATTTGAATTGATTTTGTTTTTTAGTTAAATAACATAAATTTGTTAAATATTTTACAATAGTTTAATAATAGAAAAAAATCATGATAACTTGTAATATTTTTTTTTCTTTAAAGTGTATAATTGTTTTTCTTTATAATTTCAAACTTTATTGATAGTTTATTTCTTTTTAGAATTTATTAGTTTTGTATACACTAGGAGTTATTCTCACAGTCATCAGGTTTGTGCTTCATACGAAAATTACTTAATAAATCAGCACAATTATTCACCATCATCATGTAATCACCATTTTCTAAATTAGCTTGTTCGGTTGTTGAGTACGCATGATTAGGATGTTGATTATTTTTATCATTTCTAGAGAGAAAACAGGAAACAAATTGTTAGTTGTATGCAGGAAAAAAAAATTGTATAAGTTTTTTATATTTAAAAATCTTCACCCGGCTTATTGTAAATTTTTTTATATTGACTTTTTCTAGGTTTTTTTTGTAATAATATGAATATATTTTACATTAAACCATAACAAATGAATAACAAAGAACACAAAATTAAAACTGCGGCTCTAATTTATATCACAGTTCCATTTCTATGTACACTCACCAAAAATAGTATGTAGCGGTATTTTTCGTTAATCTTAGCAACACATGTCTGCTGGCGTGTAGTTTAATGAAATTAGTAAAAAAAATTAGTAGCCGCTACTAAATTTTAGTAAACTTTTGGTAAAGTGGAATTAAAAATCGGTTTGCTGAAATCAGTAAAACCTTACTAACTGAATATTATTAATAATAGTACAATCAAATTAGTATACAAAATTAGTAACCACTTATAAATTGCTGTAAACTCAATGAATTGTAAAATATAGCAAAATTGTAATTTATAAAAAAAATGCACAATTTAAATCATTTATTTTTAGATACACTTGTTACACTTTAAAGTTGCTAACTGCTTTCGAAATTGCCCTGCAAATTCGAATATACATTTTTTTTTATCGAACATTTTCTTTATTAATTTTTTCTTCCAAAAAATATTTTAGATAAAATTAAAAAAAAAATATATCAAAGGCTTTTTTGGTTTTAAGGTCAAATTTTAATTGTTTTAAAAGCTGCTTTTTAGAACTTAAAAAGTTTTTAGTACTATTTTAAGTGGATGTCCTATTTTTGGACATGAGTCTGATGTGAAAAGTATATTTACTTTCGACCCCATTTTCAACCTATGTAACATTTTTAGGCAATTTAAGTTTGTATGTATAATTCAATATGATTTTTTTTTAATTAGTATTTTTTTGTTGCTAATTTTATCAAATCGGTTTTAAAAAAATTTGTCTAATGATGTCTAATGTTAGCAACAAAAATTTGTAAATATTCTGTAAAAAAATTACTAAATAATATTTTTTTTTTAAATTACTAAATTATATTAGAGACCGTTTACAAATTTTTTTACAAACTTTTTTTTCTGAGTGTACTGCTCATAAATATGATGAACTTCGAAATATTAAGCGAAATCACAAGTGTTGAATGTGTTGTATAGCCTATTAGAAAACAGAGTTGTTAAAACTTAAGGTGGTGTTTCCAGATGACGTTTTGCTTTAGACGAACGAAAATACACTTAAAAATACATGCACAATAATATACATGTAGTCACTCATTCGAAACCACTTGTGGAAGCCACATATAATCTTAACTACGATTTTCTGGACAATACATCAGTTATAACATTCCTTGTGAACAATCTAATTGATTAATTTTTATATATTTTTCTATATCACTCATACGACACTTAGTACACCTGTTTTGTCTGAAGGCGTATGATTTATTTTTAAACATTTTTGTATATCACTCATACGACCCATGGTAGAAGTCTTAAAATTGCAAAAAAAAACTTTGACTTGCAACGTTTTAGTTGATCTAAAGATCGTTAGAAGAGATTTAAAAAAAACAGTGCAAAACTAATACAAAGATTAAAATCTGACATTTCGAATATGTGATACCCTACACTGTCCATATTCCAGAATGTGTCCTAATCCTTTTTTAATAAAAAGGTCGAAGCATATCATTATAAATCTAATCTTTAAGCAGCCCAGTGTTTTTGTTTTGCAATGCAAATTAAACCATTTGTTTGGCACGAAAAATAAACAACAAGTTTTCCTACAAATATATTTTTCCTTTTTTACTTAAGGTGATATAGACCATAATACGTTTAGAATGCATCTCGTAATCTAGTGTATAAACAATAGGTTATGGCATAAATTATTCCTAGAAATAGCAAATTTCGAACCTTCAATTTAATATATGTGACACGGTAAGGTAAAGGGGACCTATAGTCAGAAAATAATTTTTGGAGAAAAAGGACTTTGAAGTTAAAAAATTGATTTTGATGCACCTGAGCGCTTTTATGGCTTGAAGCTCGTTCAATATGGCGAATGTTACTTATTGGCAAAAGTAGTTTTTCTAATTGAAAAAATAGTATTCTTTTAAGGAGTAGGCTTTGATTTAAATATTTTTAGTTCTTTTTTCAATTCTTTTGTGATGTCGAAGTGTTATAAAAGTGAACAAAAAGAAAATAATTTTTAATTTTAGTTCTTTTAATTTATTGTGTTTTTTTTATTTTTAAAATAAATAGTTAAGTTTTCTGTATATTCTTCAAACTTCGAAAGGCTTTGCTAGTAATACTAAACATATTCGTTATGTCCAATTTCATTTTAATTAAAGTTAAGTTACAGCCATGTCCTTAAAATTATCCTGCTAGAATCCTGTATGTTCTTGATTAATTTTAAAAGCTAAAGCTTTTATATTACTTTGTGTTCATTATCAATGATTTTTAGACAACTTAATACAAATTTAAGTAGACACAAAAAATTTAGAATGTATAAAAATGTTGCCAAGTCTTAGAAATTATTGGCTTTTATCTTTTAAATGTAAACAATAATTTTTTTCATAAAAATATTTGAAATTTTTGTATTTTTAATTTGATAAACTATTAAAAACAACAAAAGCACAGAAATTAATTATGTGTTTGTTAGTATAGGTAGAGTAGGGCAAACAATATAATTGCTCTATTTCGCGTTTCCTCGAAGTCTATATACAGCTTTCGTACAATGGCGGCCCCAAAAGTTCAAATTGTATTCGTTTACGAAAAATAAGAAAAATTAAGGAAGTAGGGATAGTCGTTTTATTTATATCGATATAAAATCCGAAAAAAACAAACCTACAAGCCTAATACCGGGAAGGTGGGGATAATGAGGACTAGGTCCACATATGATCTGATTTTCTGTAAATTTTCACAACCCAAATTTCTACCTAATAATTACGGGTGCTTCTAAATCAGTAATCGACAAGACATATGCCGATGGGCGACTTACTCATACTAACACAGATAGAATAAAAATGAAAATAACAAATCAGTCTTAATTGAGCCAAAAAGTATATAATCTCAAAAGTATGTTTCTCTCTCACGAACTTTTTAGTACTCTCTTAGAACACGAACATAGTTTGGCGGCAACAAAGGTGAGTTTTGGTCGGCAACTTTTAGTAGTGTTTAGCGGTGCTGCCATATAACCAATTTTAACTATTTTTTGCCGTTTTTTGGGATGCTAGAGATTTTTGAGATTATTTTATAAAAAGTATATTTTTTGTATTTTATTTATTTATTTTTTCAGATTTTTTATATAAAAATATAATATTTGATCAATATACTATTTATTTTTAATAAAATTAGAGATGTCTAATAAAGTAAAAAAATACAACAAAACTTTGCAATTGTGTTAAAAAATAGTTACGAATTCAAACATAACATTGTGACAAGTATTAAAGTGTGTACACACACATTGACCAACTATGTCTATTCATATCCATTATTTCCCATTTCTATGGTAAAAATATATGATAAAGAGAATAAATATGCTATTAATTGTTGCAGCATAAAACTAAAAAACCTATAAAAACTGCAATAATTTGAAAAAAAATTGTTTTCATGAAAAAACTGGTAAACAGTTAAGAATCCCAAAAACTGAGAAAAAAAATTACACTGTTTATGTGGCAGCACTGCATACACCAAATTTAATGTTTTTCAACACTTTAGCAACTTTGAAAATGTTGCCCTCTCATTTGAAAATGTTGCCGCTGAACTCTGTACCATGTTGAATTTCTGGTAGAGTGGGAAAAATACTCTATAGTAAATTATATACTTTTTGATTGAGCTTTCGTATAGTAAGGTGGTGTCGATGTATAATGCGAGCATTACACTGAACGAAATATCTTAGGAAGATTGGGAGTATCATTGCTTGTTTATCGAAAATTTTTTTGGCAAACCTGAATTTTTAGTATGGCGCCCTATGAGGTACATCTGAATCTGTAACAGTTTTAATCGTATTCAATATGATTCGTCCTTGGGTCAGTAGAAACTTATGTACCAAATTTAATCTAAATATCTTTATATTTCCTTCTGTAGTTTGATTAAAGCTCATTTAAGCAAAAACGGGGAAGGAGGGTTTATATGGGAAGTATGTCTAAATATGCTCCGATTTTTTTTAAATTTGGAGGACGTATTGCTGACTTATATAACATTGAAAATCCAATTGTCAACCAGACATCTGCGGTTTTGTATGACTAAATACCATTTAAGCCCAATTTAAGGACCTCTTTATTGGAGGTACACTCACAACATTATTTCGTTAAAAACAACTTAAAATACATATTAAATTAATCGAAAATACAATCAAAAAGAGGACTACTGATTTTCCATTACATTTAACCCATTTTGTTGTTTATTTTCAATCATTGTTTAATAATCGACAAAAGTAAAAACAATACAAAGTCGTTTAAAATAATCATCAAATTTTTACTGACAAAAAGTTAGAAAAAACTACTATTGTGGTTTGTTTTTCAAATTGAAAGTTTTTTATTTGTATGTAATAACAAAACAGAACACAACACATGCATATGTATATATTTTTATTGGCTTTGTGTGTATGTATATTTGAATAATTTTTTGTAATTTTTACTGAAATAATTTTGTATATAAACAAACCATTTTGGTAAAAAAACAAAAAGGAATTATATGAATTTCTATTTTTTGAAGCAGAAAACATAAAATTTTACATTTAACAGAAAATATCAACCCCTACTGAATGTCTGTAAATTTTTATAGTTTGTTTTTTGAATGACTGATTCAAATAGTTAAAAAATATATTTCTATGAATTTCAATTGATCCTTCATTTAAAAACAAACTTTACGTATCTTTTTAAATAAACTACAGTCGGTAACGGAAAATATATTTTGAGTGTAGGTATGCATATGGACAGATTCTAACTAAACTCAATATTGTGCGCCACTAGAAAAATAGAATTGCTTGTACCAAATTTCATGCAAATATCATTATATTTGCGACCTGCAGTTGATAACGTTTATGATTGATGTCAGTTAAGCCAATATCTGAAATTTACTTCCCCATAACTCCAGCTTCTAATATAAAAATTGGAAGTGTCATTGTTTTCTATATAGCTGGAAATGGTCTTGTGAGTTCACACTTTTCGAACTATCACACGAAATCGATAAGATTTTGGTATTAAAATAAACAAAAACTCGATTATTATTTTGATCGATTTTGTCAGTTAATTTTTTAACAATTAAAAATAAACTTTAAAATGCAATTGTTTTAAGCGTAGTTCGAAAATAATCCTATAAATAATGTTATACACGAAAAATATTTTTAAAACAAGTTTTACCAAGGACTATCTAATAATTGGAAGTGCAGAATAAAAAGTCATGAGCCAACCAGGTAGTTACGAAGCCAAAAAACCACCAAATCAAAAAGCTATTTTTTTATGCAACAACAGTAAAACAAAACTTTTGACAACTCTTGTTTTAATATGACGACACAATAAAATAATATTTAGTACGTCTTGTGAAAACTCTTTGATCATTTTAAGAAAATAATGCGCGATCTGCGGAAATAAAAAAATTTAGTATTGTATTGCTAGACGCGAAATTTTAACAAGTGTTAGAATAACTCCTACAATACTTATAACCTGCCGTCAACTTTGTTTAATAAAAACATAGTTTGTTTTTATAATTTGTTCTATCTTTCATAATTTTTGAATAATATTATTATAAAACTTGAAATAAACAAAAGAACATCAAATTTTGGAAAAAAGCCTTATAGTATTGTTTATTTAAAATTGCGGATGCAGTGTAAATACACTCGGAAAAAAGTTTGTAGAAAAATTTGTAAACGGTTTTCAATCCCACTACTATTTTTGTACTGATTTTAAGTAAAAAATTATTTTAAGCAAATCTTTTTGTTATTTACATTTTACACGTTTTTGTAGCTAATTCCAGAAACCATTTTACAAATTTTTGAAAACCGATTTGCTAAAAGTAGCAAAAAAATTTACTAATTTTAAAAAGTGGATATTGAAGGAAATGTTATGTCTAATTAAAACTTAAACCTACAAACTTAAATTGCCTTAAAATGTCACATAGATTAAAAAAAAAGAATCGAAAGTAAATATACTATACTAAATTCATCTAAAATATTTTTTGAAAAAAAAAAATAAATAAATAAAATAAAAAATTTTGATGCTCGATAAAATATAAATTTGAAAGTTTGTACTAAAATTTAATAGCCGCAGCAGGTTTTTCTAAAAAGTTCATTGTACTACACGTTAGCAGACATGTGTTCCTAAGATTAGCAAAAAATACCGCTGGGCTCAAATTACCAAAATTTCCCGTAATAACAGCAAAATTTTCCGTTGCCATTACAGACTTTTTTTGGTGAGTGTATGATATTAAATAATTTTTTTATCATGGAAAAAAGCCACAAAAAAATTTGCACAAAAAATTTACCCAGAAATCTTGGGATGTTTTATATATTCTCACATATTAATCGATAGAAAAATTTCCTTAACAACACATTTGAAATAAGGAATAAGGGATTCTTAAATCTTCGAACAGTTCTGAGTTAGCTCTAGTTTGGAGTTAATCCGAAAAGATTTTACAAAATAATGGTATATTAAATTTTTTGTTTTGGTAGACAATATTTACTGTTGAGGAACCATAACATAAACCGTCCACAAAGTTAAAATTTATCCATATTTTGTAAATAGAATTTCAATTAGAGTATTCAAAAACCGAAACTGAAAACCGGTCAACCGGTTTCTTTATTTTTAAAAACCGATCGGTATCCGATCGGTTTCGAATATTTTGTAAATTCGAAGAAAACCGCAAACCGCTCTTTTTTGTTCGGTTAACCGGTTTTTTTAATTACATCACCAACTGGGTTACTTGGTCTATTTTTTTCGAACACTTTTATAATCGTTTGTTTGGTTATAAAGATTTAGATGTAAGTCTGATAGATTCCGATGAAGACTTAACTTTGGATATTCCAAATGCAAATAGTTTAATTTCTGATCTAAATAACACAATAAACTGTATTCAAAATCCTAAAAAAAGAGACTGTACAAAATAATTCTTCGTTATATGATGATTTCATATATCTTTATAAATGCGACAAAAGAACTGAAAAGTTGGAAAATTTATATAATTGTCTTTTGACTATTTGTCCAACATCTACTATTAGTGAAAGAGTATTTTTCACTTCTAGCTTTATCAAACAAAAAAATCGTCTTAAAACGAAACATTTAAATAGCATATTATTTCTAATATATTATTTTAGAAATGAAAAATAGATTTTCTTTTTACATATTTAAAATGAAATATTAAAAAAACTTATTTAATGCCAAACGTTTAAACGTACCTAATTTTACCAATTTACAAACTTAATGATCTCTATTCATTTGATATGAATATAGTTTTATAATATTAATTTTTAAGATATTATATTAAAAAATATTGGTTTTAAGTTAATTTTTTGTTGAAATGAAATACAATAAAAAAATTAAATTTAAATGAATATACAGGTTGGTTGAAAAGTTCCTGCGCTCACCAAGAGATGGCACTGCTAGCTCCAAACTTTTTTTTTCTTAAGTTGGTATACCTGTCCTGAGAACACATGCAAAGTTGCAAGTCATTCTGTAAATTCTTTCTTTGTTTACAAGGCATTTGAAGTTGACGTGTCATTGATTTTTTTTAATATGAAAAAAATTGAATATCGTGCAGTCATTAGATTCTTTGTTTTGAAGGGTTTAAAAGCAAAGGAAATTTATGAACAATTGTTAGAAGTGTATAAGGAGTCCTCACCTTCAAAACACACCGTTGGATTTTGGACTGGTGAATTTAAACTTGGTCGTACCAGCCTTGAAGACGATCCACGCGAAGGAAGACCAAAAACTGCAACCACAGCAGAAATCATTGAGCAGGTACATAATATGGTAAGTGAAGACCCAAGTTTGATTAAGCGTGAAATTGCTAATGCCATAGGCATCTCAGACGAACGACTACTCCATATTTTACATGAAGAATTATGTATAAAAAACTGTTTGGAAAGTTAGTGCCGCACACATTAACAATTCAACAAAAACTGGATCGAAAACAAATTTCTCAGAGTAATTTGGAGCGTTTTAAGCCGAATAAAACCGACTTCTTGTGTCGTTTTATAACTATAGATGAGACTTGGATCTACCACCATGATCCTAAATTGAAACAAGAACGTTCACAGTGGACTAAAGCTGGTTGTTCAGTTTCAAAGCAGGTGAAGTAACAACGATCAGCAAAGAAGGTTGTGGCATCAGTTATTTGGGATGAAAAACGAATTTTGTTGATTGATTATCTTCAGAAAGGTAAAACAATTAACTCTGAATATTATTGAAGCCTTTTGGATCAGCTGGATGAAAAAATTCGTGAGAAAAGACCTGGTTTCAAGAAGAAAAAAATCATTTTTCATAAAGACAATGCACCTGCTCACAAAAGTGTTTTGACGATGGCTAAATTCAAAGAATTAAAGTACGAATTGCTTGAACATCCACCGTATTCACCAGATTTGGCTCCCAGTGACTACTATCTCTTCAAAAATCTCAAACAATTCCTTCGTGGAAAACATTTTTCGTCGAATGAAGAGGCCATAGCAGCCGTAGACGGTTATTTTGCAGAGCTTCCGGAAAACCATTATAAGGATGGGATAAAATTATTGGAAGATCATTGCAACAAGTGTATTGAGCTTCTAGGAGATTATATTGAATAAAAAAATATATTTCGTAACAAAAACAGTATTCTTTCATTTCGAGCGCAGGAACTTTTCAACCAACCTGTATATGTATATATTTTTTTTTTAATGAATGTATTTTTTTATTTTTATTACTTTATATATTAAATTTGTTTTTTTTGTAATAAAAACAATTAACAAATTATATAAGCTTTTTATTCAAATTAAAAAAAAAACCGAAGAAATTGGTTGACCAAATTCTATTTTTCGAAGAAAACCGAAACCGGTTTTTTCAAAAGGCCGGCTTGAGGGGTAAGGAAATGCTATTTATTTTCCGAAATTATTTCTTGTTTAGAAGATGCACCGCTTTGAAATTGCGAAAATGCTGAAAATACAAAAAAGTCTTGCAAGCTAAGATTAAATATATCGGAGAAAGTAGTCTCAAAAATGTTGCTAGTTTTTGGAGTCAGCACTAGTTTTCCAGTTATAACAAGAATTCCTAGACACAATTTATAGTAAACCAAACTTGCAATCACTTTTTGAGTTGATTGAGAGCTGTCAGTCATATGTGTGGTCATGATTTTTAACAATTAGTTACTAAGATTTTGGGGAGTTTCTAGTAAAAAAATTATCTATTGAAACTATTTATTAAAAAAATGAACCTAGGCCCTATAAATTTTCTTATTTTACTTACAGCTTTTCAGACGGAAGCGAAAACTTTTGGAGCGGAAAACACTTCAAAATTAACTCTATTGTGAATGATATCAGCTATTTTGAAGGGATTTTGCTCAATCTCTAGCAGTTTTCTCTCAATCTAAATATGCACTTATAAATTATTTATTACTTACTTATTTTGTGTTATATTTGTTAACATATTTTGTGTCATGATCACAGCATTCTCCAATTCTTTTAACATTAAAGAATCCTCACAATTACGGAGATTAGCATGCAATTGTAAAACGGTTTGAGTTGTGGTATATAATTTATTAATAACATTGTGAACTTGAGATTTGGCTGTTTAAAAAAAAAATAAAACAAAAATTAATACACTGAACTATAGAATATGTTAAATATTTTAAATCTTATGCTACGTTTCCACTATACGTGTTTTGGACAAAACATGTTGTTTTTTGTAAAACACATATATATGGGAAAACATATAAAAAATGACGTTTTAGTCCAAAACACGTTCATTGGAAACACAGCCTTACGATCTCCGTTACTGTCTAAATCGCCAAATTCGACAGATTCATAAACACCTCGGTGTTTAACCACATTGGGACTATTGACAATTTTATTTTTATGATCAAACGTTAAATTACGAGGACGTGGTGGCACAATAGGTTTTGTATTGGAAGAACTACCCTGAGCCTCCTCAGAGCTTGAATCATCTTGTGGAGGAGCTGAAGGAATAAAATTACTAATTTAAAATTTAAGGAGTTAATTTAATTGTTTATTTTACCATTATTAAAACTAGTTTGTAGCGCCCCCTTGCGGCGGTTATTATTACCATTGGTTTTTGTATTATTATAAGAACGATTTGAAGCTTATGTTATTAAAAGAATTATTAAATAATTTATTTTTGCATTTTAAAGTTATTTATTAACTTACATGTGGGACCATTAGTTCTACTTTGACCATTCGATCCGGACCTTCCTCGACTATTGGCCTCATTTTCAGAATCACTCTGTTAAAAATGGAGTTTTAAAATTATGTTTCTGCAATAGTTGTAGTTAAGGTTATTAACTTACTTGATTAAGTACACCCATTGAGGCATTCGCACTTAAGTTATTGGAAGAACCTTTACTTTGGAGACTATTACGTTTACTCGCTGATCGAGTGGCTGAACTATTACGGTGAGCTGCTCCCGATTTTTGGGAAGAACTTATTGCTTTGCCACCTTAAAACAGAATAAAGAATATTATTACTTTACTATACAAAAATCGTACTTGTTTTTAAGTTTTAATTCAAGTTTATATATATTTTATATTATAGACCAACACTCAGGGGATGCCCCCAAGTAATGCGGAACATTGTGCTCATGTCAGGGAAGTATTTATACGAAAAATTAACTTACTTTTACCCATATTGCCCATATGTAGATCACTAAGAGAACAAGCTCGTCGTATCGATGAAGATTCTTCAACAGGCATAGGATTTAAATTTTTAGGATTACCTAAAATGAGAAAGAAAATATTTGATAAATATGGAAAGCTTATATAACAAAGTATTACAACAAATAAAGTGAAAACTTAATTGAAAATAGAAACAACATCAATTTAAAATGAAGTGAAAACACAAACGGCGAGTAATAATGAATTCCTCTCTATACCAAAATAAAAGGAAAGAGCCTTAATATGAAAATTTAAAAACCATAATAAAAACAAATCAACAAAATTTTTTAATGTGGTATTCATTTTATAAATTCTGAAATATTTTATATTTATTACAAAAAATGTTCCGGAGGAGTTGGAATGTGAGATTACGGGTCACTTACCCACTTGTATAAATTTGAGACACGTTTAGCTGTCCCATCTAAAAATCATGTGAAACTGTTTTTGTAGTTGGGGTTAGCCTTGGAAAAAACTAAAAATCACATCTTTATTTTATCTTCTCTATAAAAATATTTTTTTTTTCCTTTTTCCTTTCTTATCTGGCACTAGCTTTGCCGAAAACCATTCTGAATTGAATTGAAAAAAACGGAAAAAACATCATTGGCAAGGTAATACAAATTAGGACGTGCTGGAGTTAAACGATTAGAATGATTAATTCTGTTCCATGTTCTAAGTTTTAAAAAATTGTCAGTTAATAAGTATTAACTATCAACCAACTACAACCCACATTTTAATACCTAGTTAACGATTCTGGCAACGTTTATTTATAAATCAATTAATCCTCACATTGCAGTTCCTATAAATCAATTTCAGTCTTGCAGAATTCATAAAATTACAACCACTTAAAAATCAAAATAGCTGAAAATAGTGCTTAATTGACAACGAAATAATATTGATAAACTAAAAAAAATTCAGTGCGTTTTTTATTTGGTATCATAATCAGACCTGCAATTTTTTCTACATGTTCCAAAGAAGCTTTCTCACTTTCATCCTCCTTTTCATCTTCATTATCCATATCCGAATCAGCTTTTACTTCTTTGGCTATTTCAACTTCCATACCATCACAATCCAATTGAACTTGTTGCAGTAACTTTTTATTAAAATTATAAGATTCGGTACTTTCTAAAACATCCGGTAAACTAACATTGCGTTTGATATGACGAGCATAGGCACAAAGATCAGAATCTGCATGATCGGCCAATATTCGTCTCTGTTCATTTTCAATATCTTTTTCTATGCCCTTTGCTAGCATATCAAAGTTCATGGTAAGGGACTTGACATAACCCCTTTGCTTAGTATTACATTCAAAGGGGCGCATTCTGGATTCGGTAGCTTGTTTAATTTGTTCCAATTTTCTTTCTTCCATTTCGATTAATTTTTGTATAACATCAATTTGTTTGGCTATATTTTTGCATTGATTAGTAGTGGACGAGGAGCAAGATGTTGAATCATGTCCAGGATTTTGTGTTATCTCAACATTAGCTAAATTCTTCTTATGTTTCGAATCTCGTTCTCTTTCCTGTTTAATTTCATCAACTACTGCTTGCAAAGTAGTGGGTTTAGTATAAAGTTTTAGACTATCCATAGTCATATTATCATGTTCACCATTGCCATTTTCTGTGATAAACATTTCAAACGTTTTTTCACCATAATCATTGGGTAAACTGGAACCCAATGGTGGAGATTGATTTAAATTGATATCATTTAAAGGACAGGTGGTAGTACGTGAGCTGCCCTTTGCATTATTTCTTTTCGAACTGGGTGTATATTTTATCTGTGATACTGTATTAAAACGTACTGAAATTTTAGGTCTTTCCTTTTGTCTCATCGACGTAGCACGGCGTGAGGCAGAATTATCAAATTTTGATACTTTTTTTAAACAACTTTGAGCAGCTAATGCTCCTGAACTAACTGAAGGTCTCATTTGCCTTTGCTCCTTCCCCTTTTTCTTTTGAGCCTCTAATTCTGCTTGTTTCTCACGTTCAAATTTTTGTAAATTTCTTTCAAATTTCCTTACGACACTAGCAGTACGAGAATGACAGCTTATATCGGAGTTGTCTATATCAAAGGAACAGGATTTTTTCAATGGTTCTTTAACTTGTAATTTTTGTACTGCTTCTACTGTAGAAGTTAAAGTAGATTTAAGATTTTCCGGTTTAGCGGGAATAGGTGGCTTTTCTTTTACCTCTTTCTTTTGAAATAATTTATCATTATAGTTGTGTTTATCTGATTGTATAGGATTTGAATTTCTTTGCCATCTTTGTTGAGCAAAATCTGAACTTATACTTTTACTGACTCCAGAATTGTATTTTTGATTTCTATATTTTGATGTGGGTATATCATCGGAAACCTTTGATATTGAGTTAGGAGATTGTTTTAAGGAGGATTCTGATAGTTTAGGATATGTTTTAGAGGTTGGTAAAGATTTTGGTGGTATCGTTTTCTTTTCAATCGATTTGATCTTTTCTAAACTGTAACTAGAGACATCAAAACTTTCATAAGGAGAGACATTTGCAGCTCCCCCTTGTAGATGTCGCTGTTGCATAAAATAATCCAAACTACCATAAGCACTAGGACTAGAACCATAAGATTTTGAAACCATTTGAGCAGCTGCTATTGTAGATGTGGGACCATGTATGATAAAATTGCGTAGACCTGCATGTTTAGGTAAAGGTGGTTGAGGCTGTTCAGCCATAGCTTCAAACGGAGCACTTTTACAATCACTTTCATCGGATAATATACTTTCCATACTATTACAATAACTACCATCATCTAAAAATTCTTCAGTCAGCAAAGATTCTTGTGATCGGTCAGTATTGTAGGGATTATTTGAGGTAAGGAAAAATGAAGCTGAAGAATGTCTTTGGGTTTCTAAAAATCTAGCCTCTTCCAAACGTCTAGCTTCGGCCATTTGTTCTGGGTTATCAGTTAATATATCAGATAATGACACTTTTCTCTCACATTGATATACTTCTTGATACACATAAAATTCTGAAAAGGAATGTTTAGGAGCCAATGGGACGTAAGGTTGTTTAATTCCTCGAGGACTTGTTGAACCTTCTGGCGTAAGAGTTAAATCTATTTTCGTAGCTATAGGCAAATTACTCCGCTGTGTGGCCAGATTATCCGGTACCGATTTAGAGGAGACTATCTGTGAATGTCTGGTGCCAGAAACATGATCATAAACATCTACCCCAATATCATTTAAGTCCCCATATTTCTTAGTAATTTCTTCAATCATTTTTTCCGTATCTGATTGTATCATATCCAATATAGTACGAGCATCATCGGCATATACCGAATGTCTTTTAGGTTCTGTTATGATAATGCTTTTATTATCCGAAGACCATTCAACTTCTTCGTGTACCGGGGAGACAGGGCAAGATTTATAATGTTTTAATATACTAGTTGTACGTCTATTATTGCCATTTGGGTTACGTTTAGCTCTAGCCGACGGATTATTAGCCGGTAAAGTAGAGCTATTAAATGTCTTTTGATTTGTCTGCTTACTAGAGTTTGGACCCATAAAGGGCACTCCTGGGGGCGGATGTATTTGATGAACACCCACATGATGTGGATAGGGAGGATAATGTTGTTGTACTTGACGCATTGCCTGACAATTTTGTTGCAGCACTGATTTAGGAACAGCACAATTGAAAAAATGCTGTTGAGGTTGTGCCGAAATACAATAACTAGACGAAGTTCGTTCCGAAAATTGTGGTTTATCCGTCGTTTTATTAGCGGAACTAATATACTGTGAATTTTCAATGGTAGGATTAAAAGCTTTAGATTAGTAAATATTTTAAAATTTTTTAGCACAAATTTTAATACAACAAATGTTTTATTTTTTTTTAATTCAAAAAAGGGCAGCATGTTTTTTGGATGAGGGGAAAAAGTAAAGCGTAGAAAGAGAAATACATGAATTAGCCTTAAATTACGGTCAGTTTTATATAAAACAAATCTTTAATGTTAAATTTGTTCATTTACACCTGTAACAAAACCAAAAACTATACAAAGAAAATATTTTATTTTAGCCAATTAAATGTTAACTTATTAAAGATTTTTTTTTTTTTTTTTAATTAATTAAAAATTTGTTAGTTCATAATTTTCATAAGAACACTTTTTATTAAGTGGATTCAAAATTATATGCAAAGCGCATATTAAGCGAGATTTCCCAATAAATTTTCCAATAAATTAGGCTTTCTTGAAAGTCGGAAAGTATTAGTTAATTATGAATCAAATGGAATTATTGTTTGTTTTTGTTTTCAAACAAAATCCAATACATTTCGTTACAAGTGTAAATCGATTATATATATTCATAATTTTAAACTCACCGGTCTTGGCATAACGATTAGCGGATAAAGCTGACCGGGAACCATCTAAATTGCCAGCCAAACTTAAATCTGAGATACTATGACTACCTCGTAAGGAACGATAGCCCACCTAAAAAGTGAAAATAAAAATTAGCAAAAATTGTATAAAAATATTGTTAGTAATTTGGTTAAAACGTTAATTTGGTCAAAACTTAAATAAAAACATTTATTAAATGGTTGGTTAAAAAGTTAATTGCATGTTGAATGTTTTAATCAATGATGGTTTTGCTAAATTTTTAAATGCCTTTGCTAGGGTTAATTTATTGTGTGAATTTTTTTTCTTAATGATTTTATGCTTTTGTGCTATTTTTAGTATACTCTGAGATAATACTATAGAAAGTGTTTGTTAGCACTTGTTGTTATGTTAGCGCATACACACAATAGTGTTTTTTTATTATTGGAAACAGGTTTGTGAGTGTAGATATCACCACCACAAATATACATAATGCGAGAGATGCTGTTAGTTTAGCACAAGCATCGGTGGTTCAGTGGTAGAATGCTCGCCTGCCACGCGGGCGGCCCGGGTTCGATTCCCGGCCGATGCAATTTACTTTTATTTTCTCTTTAAAAAAAATATTTTTTAATAAATTTTTTTTATTTAAAGCATTTTTCTTAAATCCATGATATTAATGATAAAATAACTAAAGTCTAGTTTTTTGAATATTGTTAAACTTTGTTTATTAGTTGAACCTGTTATGATTTCTATGACAATTAATTTGTGCTGATGTTTGTAGGTATGGAAAACACTGGATCGATGTGGTGCATCGCATAGACTTAGAAATAATTTCTGATTTAGCGATGTCCGTCCATTAGTCCGTTTTATTATTAATTTTGAATGATCTTAATGAATTTTAATCATGTTGCATGATTGAAGGGTTAAAAATGGAATAAAAAATGGTATAAATTTTAGCTTTCGGGTTATTTTATGGTTGTTTGGAAAATTAGATAAAGAAAACAGTGAAAACGGGTAATAGAGTACAATCATCACATCTAATTTTGATAAAATTGGAGAGTTGAAAATGGTTGTTATCTTTGATGTTTTTATATAAAACAACACTAGAGTACATTTACAAAATATTTAATATAATTCAAAAATGTGAAAAGAACTAATCTTTGTTAGAATTTTTAACCCCCTACATATTAGATATGGAACATAAACTTTGACAGGAAATTTGATATACCAATGTGCTTTCGACTCCCAGATCACATCACCGCTTTACAAAGAATACGATGTGTTTTGGACTGCATGAAAGAGTTAAAAGCTTATTTTTGACATATGACGTCTGAGATTGATATAAGTACCCGGATGAGAATTAATGGTCTTTGTCATTTCCATCCGTGTATGAATGAATTTTTTTTTTTGGATAACAAAAACAGAACTCGGGCCACCGGCCATTAATATGAATAGAGATCTGGAAAGGGGGTGATATTGGTGCGGTTACGAAGGTTCTTTGGGGTAAACCAAATGTGAACAAGACGAAGAGGATCTTAAGGTTGGGCAACAGGAAATTGGCAAACCTGATGGGAATTTTCGCAGGCAATTCAACGCTATAGTCACACTTTTTGATATTGGAAGGGAGCGCCTTTTTTTTAGTAGGACCCTAGAGCATTTTCTTTGTTTTTGCAAATATGCTGGGAATAAGATTGGCACTGGGTATATTGACACTGATCTTAGAGTGATTGTGGGAGATTGATTTGGGGAAACACCCCAGCAAAAACATTGTATCAACTACTCACCAGCCTATTTACTCGCTTAATTACTTTTGTTCGCGATGTCCCAAAAGTAGTGAGTGATCATTATCTTCTCAAATACAAAAAAACACAATGTAATGGGTGGTCATTACCCTCTCGCTTACAAACATCCAAAAAATAATAAGTACCCATTACTTTTTGGACACCGCGAACAAAAGTTCCCAGCAAAAACATGGTATCAACTACTTGCCAGGCTATTTACTCACTTAACTACTTTTGTTCGCGATGTCCAAAAAATAATGGGTACTTATTATTTTTTGGCTGCTCGTAAGCGAGAGGGTAATGACTACCCATTACATTATGTATTTTGTAAGTGAGATGGTAACGACCACTCATTACATTTGAGACATCGCGAACAAAAGTAATTAAGCGAGTACATAGCCTGGTAAGTAGTTGATACAATGTTTTTGCTGGGAGATGGGCAATCTGAAGGATACTTATTTCTTCGGGTAGACCGGAATGTTTATGATGGCGTAGTTTAAAAGATCGCACAACATTAACTGGCATAGGTGCATGTTATCCTATTTAAATGATAGTCCGAACAATAATTGAAAATTAAGCAATAAAAAATGGTAATTTGTGAAGGTAATTTGTGAAAGAGGGTTGAGGCAAAGAAAGTGTAGTCACATAGGAGTTTTTAAAGTTGGTCAAAAAGTAAGTAAAAAGAGGAGCTGGGCATTTCTCTGTGGCGTAACAATTTTTAGGTCGCAACTCACAAAAATTAAAAAAAATATAAATAAAGCTTCGTTCAAAAATGTATGGCCGCCAAAAGATTAAACTAGTTACATGTACAAGTACATATTTCGGTAACGCTAGTGAGCGATAAGAGTTTTTAATGCCGAATAGTATATTAGTTAAATTTAATATCTGATTATTTTTATTTAAATTATAAATATTTTGTTAGCTATGGCGATTATGTTAAAAGATTCTGAAGGCAAAAATTTTTATATTTTCTTTGCTGCGAAACTGAAAAAATTTAAAATTAGTTAGTTTGTAATAAATGAATAAAGCGAATTTTTCCATTTCAAAATATATAAAGCGTGCTTTAAATGAAGCCACGAATTTCAAACTACTTTAATACGGTGCTCACCTCAGGTATGACATTTAACTTTTTAACACCATTTTTACGTGTACCCTATATATAACATCATATATAGATAAGATACATTATAAATATATTTTTTAAGGAAAAAATTATACATATAATATGGGTAAAACATATATGTAGATAAATTAAAACCAGACACATAATATAGAGTAAGGCAAAAAATAAAAAAAAAAAAAACAAAAACAAAAATTAAAAACGTGACAAATAATTCTGTAAAATATAACAAAAATTAAATAGTTATACTTCTTACATTTTCCAATTTTTGTTTAGCTTCATTTATGACCTTTAGTAATTCTTCTTTTTTAGTGCTGGTATATGATTTGGTAATGGTGGGCGGGGCTGAAACACCTGGTTTACTGGATTCATTATTATGTTTGGCACTTATGCTACGGCGACCTGGAAGGGAAACAAAGAGCAGCATGTTAACATTTATTTATTTTAAAACACAAATATCTTACTAGTACTGCCTCTCTCTAACAGATTACAAGGACCATCGGGTAGTGCTGCTTGTAGAAAACTTGACGATGTCTGTGGTATACTTTCCGAACTACCACCCAATGTTGAGGCCAATGAACGATCGGCATTATCAGCGCTGGGTGTTGAACCTTCATCTTCAGTATCCGATGTACCAGTACCTGTACCAGTGCTAGCTGTATGTGAGCCATTGCCGCTAATAGTTAGGCCAGATTTTTCGAATTTCTGCCTGCGAACGGATTTTCTTAATTCGTCTTCATTCATAGCGGTTACTTTGAAGTCTCTGGAAATATAAACATTTGTAGTATTAGATTATTTTAGGCTTTTGTGATGAGAGTGCTAGACAAGACAAACATGTATTTTTAAAAATCATAACTAGGCTGTAAATTTTATTAAACTAGAATGAATGATAAATACTGGTATTAATCTGTCACTGGTAGTCTTGATACATTGTTATATTTGCTTATTAATTGTTTGATTGACTCTATGTTTAATTGTGCAATCTATGACCGTGGAAAAAGATAAGCTGGCTTTCTTATACCACATACATAGCACACATGCGGGAAAAAGCTTCATCATATTTTCGTCCATTATTACACTTCTTAAATTGCAGGAAGCTGTTTCATATAAATTTATGAAATGTTTTTTTTTTTATATTTATGAAACCTTTCTTAACTATGATGAAGAATTAAAAAAAAAATACTATGAATGACTTATGAAATACTTCTTTATATTTAAGAAGTTTCATTAATATTTATGAAGTGGTTTTATCATATTTGTACAGAAGTTTCATCAATACGATGAAGTTTATTAAACTGTTTTTTTTTTAATTATTTAAGTAAATAAAAATGAAAACCTAATGAGAATTACAAGCAGTAGCGCTTTGCAATCGAAATAAATACTTTGTAAAAGTATTTAATTATTTTTTTTTTATGAAATGATAAAGATTTATGTAACATTTGTCAAAAAATTGTATGAAAACTTATATATAAAACAAAATAATTGGTGGCAAAAGAATTTATAAAATTGTTTAAATTATTTAAATTGACAAAAATAAATTTCCTGAAGTTAAAAAATGCCAATGATCAGAGTGGTTGAATTGAGCGTTTAATTATGGCAAAATTGCATTTATTTTTTAATGTTTTTGGATTTCCGAATAAATTGTTTGCAATTTTAAACTATATTAATCTTGCTCGGTGTTTAACACTTAAATGGCCAATGTTGCCAAAAGCGGTCTGTAGGTCATAAGTAGTTTTCATGGTTGGCATTCAATACCTTTTCACAATAACGGTAGTTGGCTACCACTGCTACTTTAAGACCGATAGGAAAATTTAAAAATGGCAATTCCATAAAAGGCATGTTGCTTTTTGTATAACCGGTTAAATTGCGCAATTTTACCGGTTTAATTTTAAAATATCTTAAGCTACCCAAGAAACATTTTTACGAACTCTCCGATACATACGGATTCATGAATCCGGCTTCTACTGTACGTTTACGGTCCGAAAATACGTATCCGTCGAAGCTTGTACATAAAGGGAACATTAACGTACCGTATAATTGAGTTTTCGAAAACAATACGTTTTGACTCCGTTTTGGTGTGGATTTGTTTAGTTATTAAAAACGAATACTTAAATATCCCTCAGGTAAATATTTATAAAATTGAAAACAAGTTTTGTGCAAAGTTATGTAGATTTGCAAATGAAAATATTGCCCGACAGCTTAAAATAGATTTTGTGAAAAAATTTTAAAAATTTGAGGAAGAAAAAATAGACCTCCCATCTAAAAATCGAAATATATATGAGCATACATGATCATACATGGGCCTGTATATGATCATACATGGGCATACATGGTCATATACGTCCATACATGATCTCATATATGACCATACATGATCTCATATATGATCATATATCTTCGGATCCGAAATTTGAGGGTATATGGTGATATATGTGCATATATTATCATACATGCTCATATATGATCATATACGTCCATATACCCTCAAATTTTGGATCCGAAGATATATGATCATATATGAGATCATGTATGGTCATATATTGAACAATGTATGGACGTATATGACCATGTATGCCCATGTATGATCATATGATTTTTTTATTCAGAATTTTGCGGAAGGCAACAAAAACATAAATAATCTACTTTTGAATGTTGCTGACAAACAGGATTGTTGCATTTGCAGCAAAAAAAGCGTGTCTTACGGCGTATTTTGTCAAATTCTGCAATCTTTTTTGGCAGCTAGTGTGTCTGGACCACTGCGTGAAGCCACATTACGGTTTGCTATATTGAGAGGTCTCCCAAAGTACGCTTCAAATGCTATACGAGTTGTTGGTTGAGCCACAATGTGCGGATTATTGATGCGATTTTCAACGTTGGCCAGTACCAATTGCTTTGCAAGTTTATATAAAAATATGCGCCTTCTTTCTTTTCTTGTATTTTCATCATTTTGCTTACATATAATGTAACTTGCCAATGCCATCACATCAATCATGTTGCAGAAAAACGCGTATGTCCAGCGTCTGGTTGACCGTTTTGTTGTGTAATGAGTTAGCATTTGATCCATCGTATCGACTCCGGCTTTAGTTGAATTATAAAATAAAATTGCTTCCGGTTTCATGGCTACGCCTTCAACATATTTCGTGTAATGCACGGTTGAAATTAAATTGACTGCCTTATTTTTTTTGGGCACGTAGCTGCAAAGTGCAACAAGATTTTCATGAAAACCAAACACACTTGAAAGAATTGGTCGTCTGGTGCTCTTCATAACTTCCTTAGGAAGACATCTTTTGTTTGCTCGAATGGTGCCAACAAATGCCAGTCCCATAGCATCCAGTCGTTTAGCGCCGTTCAATGAGGTGAAAAAATTATCAGAAATAATTGTTCTGCCGCTGTTTGCGTAACAATTTGCGAAATACATTAGAACGTTTTCACCTTGATTTATCTCCCGATTGTCTCCTTCCTTTCCAGTGTATAGTTTTCCTTTCAAGGGAAATTTAGTCTTAGCATCGCATGCCCACCAAACTTTGATCCCATACCTTGCAGGTTTTGATGGGATATATTGGGTGAACTTTGTGCGCCCACGATACGGAAACAACTGCTCATCGATGGTGATATTTTCATAAGGTTCATAATAATTTTGCAGATTTTCATTGAGAAAATTCCAAAGGTCCCGGATAGGAGCTGCTTTATCTATTTGCTGTCGGAATGCCCGCGTACGACTATTATCGAAACGAACATATCTGGACAGAGTAATGAATCGTTTGTGCGACATAGCCGCACGGAATATGGGCAGCGAATCAGAACGCCACAATATACTGGAGTCTTGCATATTATTATGGCTGAGACCAGAAGCCAACGAAATCCCAATGAATGCATCTAGCTTAAAGCTTGTCAAATCAATCCATTTTCTTTGGGTAGACTCTGGATGTTCTTCATTCCATTTTCTAATTGATTCTCGCCCATGCCGATTTGTTTCACTAATGATGACGAACGTAATATTGGTTGAGAAAAATAGCTTGAATACCTCAACTGGATTGGTGAGCCTTGTTTTTGTTCCAGATCGAAAACCCATGATATTATGCTGGCGCAAACGAGATGCAGGGGTATCAGTTTCGTTCCATTTAGTACCGTCTTTACCATAAAAACAGCCTGAGTCGACTTCATTTGCTGCTTCAGCATCATTTCCACTTTCTTCTTCTTCATCTACGTCTTCATCACTATCATAAAGTTCGTTAGGTTCAATTTCCAAATCATTTTCTATGTCTGATGCATCATCTTCTGGCACATAATCAGCAGTGTCGTAACCATCGTTTTCAAAAACATCATAATTTTCATCAGCTTCTACCTGACTTTGAAAATCACGCACTAATGCCTCTGACAATTGGGGTTGCAAATTCGCGCTACGCGAATATACTATACTAACAACGCAACAAATCTACCTGCGTAAAATTATTCACAAGTTCAAAATTACTGCACAAAAACTAGATTACTTCTTCACTGTTCAACGTTCAATGAATAACTAACTCACAAACAAAATCAGAAGAAAGAAAGAAGCATAAAAGAATAAAGTAAATACAAATTTCCAACTCGTGCCATGTGCTTTGCCTATGCGTTCATACAAAATGCATAGGGGTCTGGCCAGACAACATGTACCAAAAGTAAGGTGAAGATTTTTTATTTGGCTTTTTTGTCCTGTTCCAAGGACTTTTTTTCAATTATTAATTTATACATCGAAAGCCAACAATATTTTGGGAGATTACCTGAATTACAGCCATGTACCTAAAATAGAAGTATGCTAAATTGAAGCATGAGAATTAAATATGTCTGGCCAGAACCATGTGCCACTTCGAGGATTAATGAGAATTACAAGCAGTAGTGCTTTGCAATCGAAATAAATAATTTGTAAAAGTATTTAATTATTTTTTTTTTATGAAATGATAAAGATTTATGTAACATTTGTCAAATATTTTATGAAAACTTATATATAAAACAAAATAATTGGTGGCAAAAGAATTTATAAAATTGTTTAAATTATTTAAATTGACAAAAATAAATTTCCTGAAGTTAAAAAATGCCAATGATCAGAGTGGTTGAATTGAGCGTTTAATTATGGCAAAATTGCATTTATTTTTTAATGTTTTTGGATTTCCGAATAAATTGTTTGCAATTTTAAACTATTTTAATCTTGCTCGGTGTTTAACACTTAAATGCCCAATGTTGCCAAAAGCGGTCTGTAGGTCATAAGTAGTTTTCATGGTTGGCATTCAATACCTTTTCACAATAACGGTAGTTGGCTACCACTGCTACTTTAAGACCGATATGAAAATTTAAAAATGGCAATTCCATAAAAGGCATGTTGCTTTTTGTATAACCGGTTTAATTGCGCAATTTTACCGGTTTAATTTTAAAATATCTTAAGCTACCCAAGAAACATTTTTACGAACTCTTCGATACGTACGGATTCATGAATCCGGCTTCTACTTCTACGAAAATACGTATCCGTCGAAGCTTGTACATAAAGGGGACATTAACGTACCGTATAATTGAATTTTCGAAAACAATACGTTTTGACTCCGTTTTGGTGTGGATTTGTTTAGTTATAAAAAAACGAATACTTAAATATCCCTCAGGTAAATATTTATAAAATTGAAAACAAGTTTTACGATAATGTGTGCAAAGTTATGTAGATTTGCAAATTTAGTGAAAAAAATTGCAAATTTGCATTGTCTGCTTCATCATATCGTAAGTACTACCATTTAACCGGAATTAAATTTTTCTTTTATTTTTATCATGATTTTTAATGGGCCGCAATCGCAGTGATTGATGGTTGCTAATTGTGCTAGAGATAAATATCGTATTTGTTTGTAATTTTGTTTGGTATTTGTTGTATTTAGTTTTTTAAGTTCTGTTATTTTAATTTAAATATACAAAGATATTTAAATTAAAATAACAAAACTTAAAATAAAAATAAATTAAAGGAAAAAAATAAAAATTTGCTATTAAAAATTAAAATAATATGCCTGTACACAAATCCGCTTTTTGTTGAAAAAACGGTACGAATGCGGACCAAATACGGATCCGTAAACGGTCCGTCACTGACTTTTAACGGACAACTCCACCTTTCATCCGAAATGTCGGTCCGTCATTGACGGACTTTTAACGGATTCGAATCAGTTTCGATGTTCCTTAAAATCCGTTTTCTGGTTCGTTTACGGATAAAGAAAACGGTCCGTTTATGACGGACCGAAATCGGTACGTAAGCTGTTTGCTGGGTATCGTTGAAATAACGCTAAAATACCGAAACAACGATTTATAGCGGTATTTTGCAGATATAACTAAATGTAAAAGGTAATATGAAACAAACCACGTGATATTAAAAGACACATGTCACTATTGCAATTCCAAATGTTAAAGTTTTCTTCATCGTCCACTCTTCTCATAAAGTTACCTTTCGAACCTTTAAAAATTAGGATCTGCAAATAACAATATATTTCGAGCTCTACCGGTGTCAAAAGGCATACCTCAGGGTAAATACTTCAACCACTGCTATTTACCATTTATGTTAATGATATTCTAAACTAGTTATTATACTGTGAGGCTCATATTTATGCCGACGACATGCAAGTTAATACAAGCAGTGAAAAAATTGATATTAAATAATAATAATAATAAATTGACACATGGGCAACTGCAAATGACTTATATGTTAACACTTCTAAGTCTAAATGCCTAATAGGGAAAAAAGAAAACATATCATTTACCTTCCGAACCAGTGATTACTATCAATAGTAAAAAACTGACATAGTAAGCTCTACCAAGAAAATAGGAATAATGATACACAAAGTTGGTCTGATAAAATAAATGCAGCTGGCGGGCGAACATATTCAATGATACGTACATTGTGGAATACCCAATATTTTACCCCATTGAAAATTCGTGTATTACTCGCTAAAACATATCTCATCCCGACTCTGGTGTATGGATGTGAAATATTCGCAAAATCTGATACAATACGTACATAGAAACTTACAGTTTCCTTTGACAGCATTTAATTATATGTTTTCAATTTGAGAAAATATGATCGCACTTCTCTGTTTGAAAAACGTTTTTATGGTGTGGCACTAAACAACTTTATAAGGATAAGATCATTATTGTCATTTCATAAGATAATATTTACAAAACAACATAAGTATTTGTTTAACACAATCTAGTTAAACTAGAGAATTAGTACTATTCAGGCGAATAATGATGATTGTAAATTTTATATCAATACTATTAGTGTCTGCCATCAAATATCCAAGTAGTAGGCAACGGTTTGCAATTCTAAAAGCTCTTTTACAATTTAATAATTAAAAATATCATTATTTTAAAATGCTTAATTGTTTGCAAACTAATTATTTTTATTATTATTAATTTTTGATGTTTAATTTAACCTATTTTTTATTCTTATATTTAAATTCTATTTAATTTTTTTATATTCAAATCATACTTAATTTATATGTTAATCCATCAATAATGTCATTGTACTCCATACTAATTCTGTATTAGATAAGATTTAAAATCTTGTTGTACCGAAAATCAAATAAATAAACTAATTAAAAAGAAAACTGATGAATATACAAAATTTTAGTTATACATGAGTAAATTTTTAGTTACATAAGCATAGTGATTAGCGCTTTTAAAACCAACAAAAAATTTAGCTGAATATTAGTAGTCAAAAAACAACAAAAACCAAAATATTTATATATGAAGGTAGGCATGTGGTGAAATTCGAATTCAATCCTCTTTGCCTTTTCTATATAAAGGAAATCGGACTACATTTGGTCCTAGTTCCTAAGTAAATACGTTCCCCCGAATTTTCTTAAATGAACTTTTCAGCAACATAATTTAGGGTTTTAAATATATTGCACAGTGAACTCTTAATAAATCGCCAGTGCTAAGTTTTATTATTAATAAGTGTAATTCCAGAAACTTACGTGGGTGTACTTGGTGATATGTTATTATAGAACATGCCATGATCTGAACTAGTCCTCTCGCCGTCCGATATATCCTCGATGTCGCCATCATGGTCATTATTGGATATGCTATCAAAACGAAGACCAGGCTTGCGTTTATCGGCCACCAGTGTTGCAGAGCTACGATTTGCTCCCGTTACCGTGGCTGTTACGGTGGGTACTGTACCAGTATTATTACTGCCTATAAATTTCAATTCTCTCCGTGTTTCCATACCTGAATCAATTGATGAATCTTCACTTAAATACGTCTGATTGTACATTATATCCTTGGAAGAAGCACTGTTGTAATCAGAAGTTTGAGTGTTACCGAAACCGGTATTGTGTAAGGCGGGTCCAATGCCAGCTGTTGTCGAAACACTACCCAAAGGACTTTCTGAATTGGAGCGTATATCCGTTAAGGTATCAGCATCAATTTGACCACGTTGAGCCCAACGATTACGAGGTCTTTGTGCTAGACCAGCTTGACTTGGTGAAGAACTTAAATTTGTCATAGATGATGATGGGGCAGAGGAGGTTACATTAATACCAGAAGGTTCGGCTTCTGCGACGGTAGTAGTAGAAACTCCTGCCTTTCTTTTAGCCCATTGTGGCAACTGACCCACATCGGACAGCTTATAGCCGGGTGTTAAGGGAACAATATCTCCTTGTATATTGGGTGACAAATTAAACTTATGTACATCATCTATGTCGGGTGTAGGCGAATCTACAATAATGCCATCCGGTGATACTAAAGCGGCTGATATTGGTCTTGGCATAGGAGCATGTCCAGATCGTAACCTCTGTTGTGATAACCTAGCCTGCATTGTTACAATCATATCATGCGGCACTTGCCAAATAAATACACAGCCATCTCCACTGGCTGATATTAAATGACGACAATCATTTGTGAATTTTAAACCTGTTACCAATTCACTATGACCATACATACGAGCCATACATTCATTTGAATAATAATCATAGACAGCTAAGGTTTTATCCGTACAAGAAGTGGCTACATAAATGCCACTTGGGTCGAGGCTTAGCTTAATCAAGCTACCCTCGTCCGAGTGAGAACCTTTAAAGGTTTTCGTGTGCTTTGAATTTTGTGTACCATAGACGCGTATATTTCGATCCTGACAAGCAGTGAGTATATGTTTGGCATTCGAGTCAACTTCCATATCATAAAGAGTAGTTTTTCCCGATGTATGTGTTCCACGTAGAAAAATATTACCCTGGAAATAGAAAAAAGAGTTAAATATATATCCTTTTATCAAATCTACTATCACAACTCACCTGAAATGTTCTAAACATTATCGATTTATCAGCACCACAAGATATCATTTGGAAATTCAAACCAGCTCCTACAAACTTAATCGAAGTTATCGATGATGAATGATCATCTAAAGTCTGCAGCAGCCGATAATCTTGTGCCACATCGAAAACATGTATCAAACGATCACGACTGGCACTAGCTAAAAGTTTACGTTCGATCTTTTCATTTGAATATTCCAAACATAACACCTCCGATTCATGAGCCTCAATTGTTGTTATCAATTTTAAATTGTTTAAATTATAAATGCGTATATTACCACTACGATCACCACTAGCTAAATGCTGTAATTCTGGACTTATTTTAATACATCGCACCCCATTACGACCATCATAATTGGAATTCGATATTGGGACACTTTTATCGCCAACAATTTCTAAATCCTTAATAAAATTCATATCATCATCGATATAAACAACTTTGAGTAATTCTTTTGAGTAGATATTTTTACGATAGATTTCATTGTTGGCACAACCCTCCAGACCCCAGACACGTATGGTGTCATCCGATGAGCAGGTTACAAAAGAATCTTCGGGCAATGTGGGCGATAGCTCACGTTCCATATTGTATGGCACAGTTTCAACACCCCATATACAAGTGGAGTGATATAAAAAGGAATGTGATTTACCCACACGTTTAATATCTCGCATATCCCAAATATAAAGGGAATGATCATTATAAACACAGGTTACCTGAAAGAGAAGGAAATATAATTTTAATAGATTTAATATATTTTATTAGTGGTTATATAAAAATGTTTATGTTTTGCTTAAATAAATAAATATATAAAATAATATATTATTATATGCTCAATATTTAAGGCTATTGCGAATATTTTCTTTTAACACTGAACGAAAGTTAAATTTAAAATAGGGGTTTACAAAAACATTACTTTTGCAAAGTTGTATATTAAGTAGTTCAAATACACCTGAATAAAAGTGAAAACGACATGCTTGGAATGTCAATAAATAGTGTGTTTAATACTGGTTTTTATGTATATATATTGGAATGTTGAGTATGTTTCAAAAAAATATTCAAAGTTAGGCAAAATAAAATATGAAATAATGTTTTTCAAAAACCAAAATATGTCCTTTAGAATACACATTTAATAATGTATATTAGCTTAAAATACCGATACTTTATTACCGGTAGTTTTAAATATCGAAACATATTTAGAAGAAAATTTTATTCTTCCTTCAAAGGATTTTTTCCTTTAATAAATATTTCTATTTCTATATTATAGAGTTTGCACAAGCCATTAAGAGCGACATTTTTTATCCTTCCACTTTGGGTAATGACCACACATGAATTTCGAGTTGTCGCGAGCAAAATTAATTAAGCGAGTAATTAGCCTGGTAACTAGTGAAACCCTTTGTGTGTTACTTACTCCCTCAATTACTTAGTAATGTCTGTTTTTACTGGGATAAAAAAAATCATAAATTTGTTCTACTCACCTTTGATCTTTGTTCATCATATGCCATTGCAATGCAATCGGGATATTTAGCATGCGGTGGTACAGCCATTATATGATTGATATGTATACCCTGAGCAACATCAACACCCAGATAATGTGTCCTTGGCAATGTTGTTACATATTCCAATGTGTTGGCATTGAATATACGTATTATAGCCTCGGCACATCCCACCAATATAAATTGTCCATTGACACTTATGCAGTTGGCATTTGAAGTGCGGCATTGTACCCATTTATCGAGTAAACGTCGCGAACTAAATTCCACCAAATGTCCCTGCCTAGTGATGGCATAAGTACTTTCCGCTGTGACACCTTTACCACAGGCTACCGCACAAAAATCATTATCACGTAAATCTCCCAATATGGCACTACGACCCATTAAAGGTATGGGGTCCTTGTATTTACGTCCTCCCTCCAGATACCAGTATTTGACATGACGATTACCCACCGTCACGAAATAACTACCATCTTCGGCGAAACTAATCGCCGATACTTTGGAACTAATTTTATTCGAAGCCATTTTTAAATTCGATTTCCAATCGAACACATTAACGATCATGTCATGTTGTGAACCCACTGATACTAAATATTTGCCAGTGGGTGAAAAGGCCTGGAAAGAAGAATAACAAGAATATCGGTTATCGAAAAAATATTTCTAAAGCATTGAATACTTACCACGCATGTTACTGCATATTTGTGATCAACAAATTCTGCTATTACATTTCCTCCTGTACAGTGTTCTAGATTACCATTAGGTGCTTCTAGTTCCCATACTTTAATGGCTGGATTTATGCCACATTCTCCGGTGGCCACATAGCGTCCACATCGTGAAAATGCCACCGATGTGAATGCTTTGCGGGATGTATTGACCAAATAGGCCTGTGTTTGTCTTTTGGCATTGAATAAAACAATTGTGCAACTGAAATAGAACAAAATAGAAAAATAATTACCACTAAATACGAAGAGATAGTATTTAAAAATTATAGGATTTATGTAGCGTTGTCACCACTACCGTAACAAATTTGCCTCCAGTTGTGAGTAAAGAATTGCGTAATATTACTTTATATTGCACAACAAATCAACTTAAAATCCAGTACAACAATTATCACTACGATACTGACGTTTTGAAAATGTCATCTTTAGAAGAACCTTACTTACTACGATAAATAAATCGGTTTATTTCTCAGACCTTCATTACATTTGGTTTTATTTAACTAAAAAACGATTGTACTAAAAATATAATCAGAATGGGAAAGCTTTTTTATATTTTAAATGCTTCATATTTTTCGAAATCCAATAAAATTAAAAACACCAAACATAGAAAATACCATTAAATATTGTGGCTCCATCATACTGGAAAATCCTGTTGATGATTACTGGAACTGGAATTTTGCAAATAAAACTGACTAACAAGAAAACTATATAGTGGTGAAACTCGCAGATCATAAAGTGAAAATTTACAAAGTTTTTGTATTAAAACAAAAAATTTAAGACATTTCATGATAACAGACAATGTGATATTTTTTATCAACACAAATACTTGGAGGTACTTGATGCCCAATTTGACTAGCTTTTTAGAAATTATAAAAAATCGGTTATTTTTGACGGTATTGGAATCGATACTAACCAGTATAGAAAATCATGGGGCTGTCGCGTAAAATAATGAGTTATGCATAAACACCAGCATACAAAAATCAATTTGAAGTTACCTATATGACGAAAATAACGAGCTCAGAAATAGATTTAAAAACTCAAATTTTCAGCGCTGTTCTAAGTTTAGAGACTTTTATTTTGGAATGGATTTGTTAAAACACATGGGATTGAAATATACGGAAATTTTAAATAAACCCCACATTTGTTAACATCTCTAATTGTCAACAAATTAAAAAAAATTTTAAATAAATACAAAAATTTGTGACTTTTTCAGTATTATTAAAAAAACAATAAAACTAACATTTTAAAAAAATTAGTAAAAGTATCGCGAAAATATGGAGTACTAAAATGACAAAAGTGTTTTAAAGTAACTCCACTCAGTATTTTGAACAGTTGACATTTCAATCTGTACTGCAGCGTAGCAATTTTCAAGGCTGGTTTCAAAACTGAGTAAAATATTAGTTAACTCAAAAAATTGTTGTTGTTTCGTATATAATTTATTGACATTTTCAATTGTTCAATACTTAACCCATTAGTGTGAAATGTTCATCTTAAGGGACTGGCTGTTATGTGCCATTCGCTACAATATTTTAAAAATATATTCAAGAAGTCTATTACTTCTTATACCCGTTTAATGGCAATAATGTTCAGTGTTTTCCAATGAATATTTTTATATTCGTTTTCACGATGCCACGAATCAGGGAATTTAACTTATGTAATTTCGAAATACCAAAACAGAATTACGAAATTTCCTGGGGAGTTTAATGTATTAATGGGTTAAGTTAAAACAGCCAATGATATTAAAAATACTTATAGCCTCTATGACGAATTGTAATTAAGTTTAAGGCTTTTCAAGGATATCAACTTATTTTGGAACTTCTAGGTAACCACTTATTATATTACTGCCTTACTAAGAGAAGTAGTTTTACTAAGAGTAACTATTTATTATTACTGGTAACACATTATTCTAACTTTTTTTTGTAAGCGTAAGGGTAATGACGACCTATGAATTTTAGGACATCGCGAACAAAAGTAATAAAGCGAGTAAATAACCTGGTAACTATTGAAACCTTTTGTGTGCTAGTTTCTCGCTTAATTCCTTGGTACTGTCTGTTTTTGCTTGAATACAAAAAGTATGCATTTTATCATCTTCTTAAGCCCAATTTACACTACAACCACAATAAGGAGTTTTTAAAAAGTTCTTGTGTTTATTTCGTTCTATACATAGAAATATTAAATAAAAAACTAAAAGTTTTTAAAAGTAATAGCTTTTGGTGGATTGTACTCGTAAGTTTAATGCTAAAACATATTTGCGAATTCTTTGAGTTTATGAGTTAACGGATATAGTTAACGCGAAAATACAGCTATTATTATCCATTTAAAAAATTTGCCTCGCGATTTTAATATGATTCTTTTTAAAATCAAACTATTTTAAGTTAATTTTTTTTTTTAATTTTTAGTTAATTTTTACTATTAAATGTAGTCTCGTTATTTTATTTCAGTATATTTAATAATAAAATTTTAATTTCATCTAAAATTACAATTAAGTTTAATAATACATATTTGACAAGTTTTTTATAAATATAGTATAACAGGCCCATGACATGACAATTTATTTTTGATATTGTTTTGCATGTAAAATTCGTTGCTTAAATGCAGTGTTGCATTTAAGAATTATTTTAAATAACAGAGTTGTATTCTAATAGTATTAATATATTTATGTATTTTTAATATTTGAAACTGTTTAAAACAATTTCTCATTACAACAGCGTAGGGTATTCAAATATTTTATACTGCTAAAATTCAAACTACAATTTTTTATGATTTTATAATAGATTAAAAAGATCTCTGTCAGTGTCAAACATCTTAGCACATACTTACTGAAAACATATATATAAAGAGTAATTTTTTACCGTTTGGGTTTTGAAAATTAAAAAAAAAAAACTGAAAATTTGCAAAAGTAAATTAATATTTGTTTCGAGCGATAAATGAATGCCTGAAATTTACTTTTTAAAGATTATTTCATGTAAATGTTGCCCGCGGCTACGCCGTGGGTGGTCCATCCGTGAGCTCCAATTTCGACATACTTTTTTCAGCATTTCGGCCTGTATCTCACCAATGGCAGCTGTAATTGTGACTAGCTTGTTCCTGTGCACGCATTTCTACAAAAAATAGTCTAGTGGGGTCAAACCGCATGGCCTTGGCGGCCAATGGACTGCTCCAAAAAGTCTTGTTGAAACCACACGTCAACCAAGTCCACTTGTTCCAATTTTGGCAAAAAGTCGATGATCATCGCACAGTACCTTGCTCCATTGTCTGTAACGTTGCCATTTTCATCGCATTGGTAGCTCTGGAACTTCCTCTCGCTGCTCTTCACACCTTAATCGGCAATTCTGTTTGTTGACGTACCCATTGAGCCAAAAATGAGTTTCGTCGCTGAAGACAATTTTTCTATAGCAACCAGGGACTGAAACCCTGAAAAAAAGGTTTCAGGTTCGGGTTCAACATTTAAAAAAGTACAAGTGTTTTATTAAAAGGAAATTTATTTGTTTTTCAAACAAAATTTGGTTTTTTTTTATAATTAATATATTTTTAAGTTTTCTTTTTTTAAATTTGTTCTTTGTGGCGACAAAATGAATTTCAAGGCTAAAAAGGCCCTTTCATTTGAAAAATTTTAAATTAGAAAATCGTTCCTTTAAAAACAAGATATTGATTCTCTCATAAAATTCTCTTCTCTTTCCATTTGCAAATTTTTCAAAATTTTAATTTTTTTTTAAATATTTTTTTATAATTTTCAACATCTTCGAAACTAGCATTAACTTAAATCTGCTATCTAAATGTAATGCTGCAATCAAAAGTGGATTATTAATAAAGTGGTTTTCTCTTTTTATAATATTAAAATGTAATTCTTGTGAAAATGTTTTTGTTTTGTCATCTTTTGTTAGTTTTAATCGGAAACCAAGCCAGATTGTATAAAAATCGCCTAAAGTTATCTGTTCTTCTTGCAGTTTCAGCGTTAATTTCTTAACAGGTATAAAAACTTATACGAATTTTTCACAAATTTTTCAAATATTATCATTCATAGTTAATGCAGCATCCAGTAATTCCAAACAAAAAACTTTTGTATTCCAATAAGGCTTGAACCATGTCATAACTGGAATTCCATCTAGTTTGACAGCATAGCACGGGTTTTTTCAAGTTTAGCTTTAATCAAGTATTTGCTTAAAAGGACTAGGTATAGTGTCGAGCACTGTAAACTGGAATGCAAGAAATGTAATATTTTTATGATTTTTCTATGAAACATTTCTCACGCCATAAACAGCAAGAATATTTTTTATATTTTTGAACCCGGTCCTGGTTAAATTTTAGGTTCAGCGGGTTCGGGTTCAAAATTTTTATAAACAGCGAATCTGAACCCGTTTGTGATCGGGTTCGGTTTTAGTCCCTGATATCAACACATTTCTCACACTGCACGAATTTGATAATAAAAATTTGGTTCTTTGTTTGTTAGTCTATTCATTGTGAAATGGCAAACCTTACATTTACAATGGCATTTCTGGCATTGCCATATGTAACGAATCAAATAGCAAAAAATCACCCTTTATAAACAATTTTGCATTTAGAAAATGATTATGTATACTTTACGCTTGTTAAAGACAATTTTGTGTTTATGTAATCAACCTGATTCCAAAAAGTTGATACATGAGTATAAAAGTTGTATGGAGGTAAAAATATTCATGGATAATAATACATCATCTGGAAAAATATTTATTTTACTTTTTTTTGGTAATACATGATGTATGAATTTTTGTATAAAAAATTTCCATAAATTGTTAAATCATTTGCATAGAAAATTGTTACGATAAATTGCAGTATTTTTTACATAATATATTTTATTTTTGAATTTTTCCCACTGCATAATAAAAAATATACATAGTTTTTCCTTGAGAGCACAAATTAAATTAAAGAAGAAGAAAAGTTGTAAAAAATGCGAAAAAACTGAAAGTGAATTTAAATAAAGCGGAAACATTTGGTTAAAACAAATTACCTTCCATAATTTATTATGTACTCGTCGTATCTCATACTTAAACTTACACTTTTAACCCTTAAAGTTAAATGTTTTAATAGTTTTACTACAGAAAAAGAAAACCGAGGCAAGTAATTGTATATGAACTATATGAATGTAAACATTAAACATTAACACTAACTAGGCAACCCTTATTAAATGGTTTAACGTGAGATTATTGATAATTATCTATAAACACAATTTAATTAACAATTGAATGTTAAAAATAATATCACTAGTCTATATCGGGTTTTTAGGACAAAAAAATTCTATAGACACAAAAGTATTTTGGCCTTTTGGGAAAATCAATTATTTTCAACACTATTTCAAACACCACAGCTCCAGGGATTTTGTTTTGGTCTTTAATCCGAATAAATTTAATAACCAATCTTACGGAAAATTAGTTTGAAATTAGTAGGCTTATAAGCAAACATTAAAATATTTAAGGACATTTCCAATGAATTTGCAACTTTGATACAAAATACTGGTCATTAAAATCTCTCTCGAAATCCATTAACTGTAGTAAATATAAACTAATGAAATTTAATTCTCTGCATCCTTACAGAATTCTAAAAATATCCATAAACATAAAAATGCATTCTATTAATCAAAAGAAAGCTCAACTTACGTAAATTTTAAAACTACACTCACAATATATTTTCCATAACCGACTTTAGTTTATTTAAAAAGTAATACTTAAAGTTTGTTTTTCAATGAATATATACAAAATTATTTCAATAAAAATTACAAGAAATTATTAAAATATACATACACACAAAGCATCTGTGTATGTTGTGTTTTGTGATTACATACAAATAAAAAACTTTCAATTTGAAAAACAAACCACAAAAGTAGTTTTTTCTAACTTTTTGTCAGTAAAAAATTTATGGTTATTTTAAACGACTTTCTGTTGTTTTTACTACTTTTGTTGGTTATTAAACAATGATTGAAAATAAACCACAAAATGGGTTGAATATAATGAAAAATCAGTAGTCCTATTTTTGACTGTATTTTCGATTAATTTAATATGTATTTTAAGTTGTTTTTAACAAAATTATATTGTGAGTGGGAAACTTTATTTCCTCGACAAGAATGTCGCTGCCGCTACGAAAATTATTGGACATATTATATTGCTTGAGTTATTTCTACTAACCGCATTTTGGCTAAGCCAAAAACTAAATTTTGGATAAACCAGACTTGCAGAAACCCATTCAGATCACGAAAGGAAGCTTTCAGTAATAGGCGAGTTAACAAAAATGTTAATACTGAACTGCTTCTCAAATAAGCGAGAACCAAGTGTTCAAGAGTATGGAACAATGCTAGTTCAACTATTCTAGTTAACTCTTATAAAGGGTGATCAAATAATCGCTGAACCAGTTGATAATGCTATCCTTATGGTTGAAATATTTGCAGGAAACTCACTCTTGCCGTAAAGCAATCAACCACTGCTTAAAGAGATATTCTTCAGTCTAAATTTCAGTACAAAAAAGTCTCCGGGGTCAGATGGTATTTTAGCACTACCGCTGAGGCAGTTCTTGTCGACGCTAATCCGCCCATTGCCTAACCTTAACAGCTGCCAATGGTAAGCCAACCTCCAAAAATCATGCTGCTAATAACCTTGAAAATTACTGCCCAATCGCAATATGCTCGGCGCCCTCGAAGGTCATGCAGAGTATGGTTAATTACCATTTTCACGTTACCAATCCACGTTATAGCGATCAACCAATTCCAATTCACGTTATAGCGATCAACAGTATGGCTTTCGTAGAAGTCCTTCTACGGAAAGCCTGTTCCCGTTTCTTTCAGGACTTTAAAGTAGGTCCATCCACTGAATTGGTAAGAGCAAGGTTTTTTTTCAGCTTTCTCAGCGATCGCTACATACGTGTATTAGATGGGATCACATCCAAAGATCCGATTGAGCAGTCTAAAACTCTTAAAGGTTCTGGGCATGTGATGTCTGTTGAAATAAGAACGTTTTAGAAGTTGCGAAAGAAGCATTTAAGTTTACAGGTTTTTACCCTTTAAATTGAACAAAACTCTTTAAAATTAATAATACAGGATAGCACAAAAACACTCACCTGATCTTCAAAATGAAACGACATAATTATATTTGATTCAATGTTTATTTGGACCTTTAAGTTTTTTCATTTATTTTTAAAGATTATATCGTTCAAATGGGCGCCGCCATTATAAAAGTTTTTTGTTTTCTAGGTTTTTTATACATCACGAGTTTTTTTTGATTGTTATTATTGCTTGTTTGTAGCGAGCTTTCAACCTCCGTATATTTACAAAAACAAAACAAATTCACGATTGTCTTTTTACCACATTTTTCATCGTTCTGCAAATAATCTCAGGCGATAAACTCTCGCACTCTTGTCGGATATTCTCTTTAAGAAATTCCAAAGAAAAAAGTATGGAGCGGTTAAATCGGACGATCTTTCTGGCTACTACGAATTCCAAAAAACGAGACATTAGGCGCTTTCTTCCTTTTGCTAAAGTTTGCTGTTTGATTGATGCTACACATAAAGAAACATTTAGTCAGTTTCCAACTGAAATTCGGTTACTACAACTAAAATTGGTTGGCCAAACTAATTATGGGTTTCCTCAACAAAATTCGGTTAATACAACTGAATTGTGTTTGTATCACCCAAAATAATCTGCAGTCACATTTGAAAATGATTGCCATAACCATATTAATTGGTTGTCGCAACTAAAATACACTTTCCAATTCGATTGGAACTTTATTTTTTTATGCATTTGTCTAAACTACAAAATTTGTAACTTTTACTATGAAAAATATCGGTTTTATGAACAATGTGCGAAAATTCTACGTTTTGGTTTCCCTGTAAAAATTTAAAATGGGTTTGATTGATTATTAAATACAGCATTGAACTCTAATTTTTCCATAAAATTTTATCGTTCCATAATTTAAACTATCAATTTTATAAACGATTTCGTTAAAATGTCTATCGAAGTTTTTTATCGTTGCTTTGTATTTCATCTGACAATTTCGAAAAAAATAATAAAAGTATTGTTAAGAATGTCCTTATCAACTCACCCACGTTTAAACTATAATCACCCAACACAAAGGTCTATGTTTATGAATGTGTGTGGTAGTAGAATTTTTATTTAAACACTTTTCTTCCACGAACACAAACAAACTCGTACAATACAAGCAACATTCAAGGATGTTTTTATGCTTATTTTTTCATTCATCTTCTATAGTTTGCCTACATGATGGTACTCTTCTTGCACTGCTTCCTCTTTTTCATGTCCGGCCTAGAAAACTTGAACTAAAATCTGAGTATTGCCCTTTGTACACATTGCAAGCGGTTACATGGAATATATAGTAGTCATTCTCATTGCCATTTGACTTTTTTTGGTTTACAAAAAAAAAAAAAAATACATAATAAAAATCACTTTTTTTAAAAGTTTTGTTAAGATGTCATATCGTTTTGTTTCTGGTAAATTTTTCATAACTATTGTAGTTAGTTTTTGTATCCTAAAGCTGTTTATACTAGGATTGACTACATCCTTTTTTAAAGTTATTTTTTTTTTTGTAAATTATAAAAAAAAGTTTATTTTTTCATGAAAAAGGAATACAAAAAAATTTAAAAAAAATGTCTTTAGAGTGGGACTCTAATTAGGCTAAATTTATGTATTGTAATAAACAAAATATTACAGCTAAAATAACTGCAGTTGCAAACTGCAGCTTAATTTAAATTAACTATAAATTCCAGTTATTTTTAACTGCTTAAAAATCAACTGACAAATCTGTAAAACATTTATTACATTTATTTTTGTCATCAATTTTGTGGAAAATACTAAAACTATTTTGTATGCCTATTGATTTAATCTAACTTAAATTGCAAATATAGAACATATTAAAAAAACTAAAATAAACTAAATAAAAATATCAACAATTAAAAAATATATATCGTTATTTTAAAAGCGTATGCGAACACGCTTAATTACAACTCAACTATAAAAAAATATTACTTGAGACAGAGTATAACTGAATTTCTTTTATATAGAATAGAATATTTTTGGTCTTCAAATATTAGTTACGTCATTGTACTTAAGAAATCAACTTAACTGTTTGATTGCTTAGAAGAAAATAATGCAGCAAAATATACAGTCTTTTATGTAAGCTTTGTGTTCTTCTTATACTTCGGGTTCTGAATGCCGAATACATGTATCAGCCTAGCTAAAAATTGGGGAGGTTAAAAGCTCGGGTCCACACAAAAAAGTTTGTCGGTAGAATATACTAGAAAAGGTAGTTGAAACAAAGATATATGTATATAGTTAAAAGTGTGACACAGGTATTCGAATTAAAAATAACTAAAATATTATTTTTTTACAGCCGTATTTATAACGAAAAGTTAGCCACAGTGTATACATCGCAGAAAACGATCTGCTTACTAGCATACCGATTAGGCCAAGTAGAGTTTGCATATAGTTTTCTTATAATGATTTATTATCTGTCAATTAATGGTTTGTAAATCAACTCTAAAAATTGTGCCAAAATTGATGCCATCGTGTTTTTTCATTGTTTCCAACCTTTTAACTGAAATAACATCTGATAAAGATGTTAAAATTTTTATTTAAGTTTTCTCCTTATCTGTGAAATGCTTCATGAAGAAAGTATGGAAAAATAAGAAACAAAATTGTTAAAAGATCTGCAATGATCAAGAAAATTATCAAGTTTCCATAGATTTTAAATATAAAATCTTTTAATGTTTTTACGTTTATTTACAAAATTACATTGACAGAAAACAGCTGTTTTCAACATTTGGTAAGGTTTTGGAAATTCGTTAACATGAATTTAGCACTTGTTGCATTATAAATAATACGCATGTTAAGTAATATTTGGTTATAAATACGGATGTTAGTGTTTGCAATCGTTTTATGAACGTATTTAATATTCTAATTACTTAAGAGTCTTCTAAAATGATCATTTACAGAGAGAATAACACATTTTTAATCCAAAATTTAACAGACGAAAAGAAGTTACAAGACAGCCGAAGTTATGTCCCATCCAAGCACATGTCATTGATTAGTTTATGTGTCAATTGACCAAAGTGTTACTTTTGTTAAATTGTTTTTTTATGAAAACAAAGTGTATGCGGTATGGTATTGAAAATGAGCATAATCGGTCGAGCGCTTAAAAATTTATGAGTGAAAATGTAAAGGAACCTTTAAATTTTCCATACAAATTGGTGCATTTTAGTACAATTTCATAGTAGCAACTGGCAAGTAAAATATTTTTTCTTGTTCTTTAACCAGTACCTTCGAATTGAATAATAATTTATAATCAACACAAAAAATTTTTTCAACTCAAAAAATTTTTTTCCCCTTAAAATTTTTTTCCAACCACAAAATTTCTTTTTACATCCAAAAAAGTTTTTCACCTCAAAAAATTTTTTAACCTCCATAATTTTACTTCTAAACAATTTTTTAAATTTTTTGTATCAAAAACAGTGAGAACATTTTTAAGGACATTGGTATTGAAAGAGTCGGCATAGCTAAATTTAGGCTTTTTTTTACTTGTTTTGTTATCAGAAGAGCCAAATACAAAAGAAGAGCCAATAACAAAAATATGAACAATTTATTTTTCAATTTTAATGCTTCACCTTTCTTTTATCCTATTGTTATCTCTTGTTCGCAAGTAATTATCACATTATGACGCTTTTTATTTGCTTTCAATAGTAGGAAATCAAGATCTTGTCAGAGATGTCGTTGCACAGCACAATCATATTTATAAAAAATTAGGTTGATATCCATCCTCCGTCTATAATAAGTGTTTAAGTTTCAGAGTTTCGAAAAATCGGCTACATTTCAGTTAACTAACATTATGTGATACACAGATTTTAGTTAATTTTGGAACGCTGAACTCGAATATGAATTTTTGAAATTGGTTGAAAATTTTTCAAAATATGGCAGGCTTTTTACCCTCCTGGATTGGTGTAGGGTATCACATGTTCGACTGTATTTTTGTTCCTACTTTTGTTTTAATAAAAATGGTGCTTTTTAAAGAATCCTTAAATTTTTCCTTGACACTTGCAGAATTTGCACAAAATCAACTGCCAGTGTCAAAGAAGAATTATTACAATTTAAAAAAAAATCTAGAATAACGATTAACAACACTATTTTCATTGAAAAATAGTTTCCATATTTTGAAAACTTTTAAAACGATTTAAAAATTTTTGGTATATTCGTATTCAGCGTAGCAAAATTACTTTAAAACGATGAATCACGCGATATACATTGACTGTTAGAAGTTTATGCGACTCTGGGATACTTCGATCGCTTATCGGAAAACGAAAACATTAACCGATGTGCAGTGGTACAACATCAAAATCGAAAAATTTTAACTTCTGCCGACTATAGTGTATACATTAGTGATATAACTTTTGCATTTGTTGCAAATATTAAATAAATATATTATATATATTAAAATATTAAGAACTGCGTTTATAATCTTTCGTGATCGTTAAAAAATACACTCACCAAACACATTGAAATTTGTATAAATGCGAATTTTTTTTTATAGAAATAATATAATATTTTAATCCAAATTGATTACTTTTTTGTCATTTTCGTATAAGTTGTAGCTGAAAACGAAAAATAAATCGGTTTGGACAAAATGGCAGTTTATATACGAGTATTTACCATATTTTGAAAAATAAGTTATTCAAAAAATAATAAATAAATATTAAAGGCATTTTAGAAATCGCTTTCGGTGCGTGTGTTTTTTTTTACCAAAAATGAAACAATTTATCGATCTTTATTTCAGTTTTGTACATATATGTTGTCAAGTACCATAAAAAATTGATGCCAAACGAAAGGAGAATCTAATGGTGAACCCAAAGAAAAAATTGGTTCCAATTCGATCAAAATCACTAACATTTATTTAAAAGCATGTTATTATATTTGGAATAACGTATAATCCACTAACAAAGAAAAACAATTTTATTGGGAATTAAAAAACGATCCTATTATCCAATTTCGGTATATCCAATCAACTTTAATAATAAAATTTGTTTAATAATTGTTTACAATAAAATTCAACATTTATTTAGTGAATGTATTAGAAAGTTAGTACAATCTAACAAATCTATTAAAAATTTTAAGATATTCAAAGTTGGTAACTACAAAAAGGGTTATCCTGATCAAATATACCATTAATATAGGGTTTCAGTAGAACCAACCGAATTGTAGATTGTATTGATTATAATGATTGGTGTTGGTAAACGAATTTTATATTATAAAAAAAAAATTATTTAAATTCAAAATTAACCATCAAAAAGTATCAGTGTTTGTGGTGTTGTGGCAGAGAGGAGGTAGCATAGTACTCCGGAATTCCGAGTTCAAATCCCGGAAAATAATATAATTTTTAATTAAAATAAAATCTTCAAATGTCTAAATAGCACATATTTTAAAGTACATTGCATGCGCACGTTCCCGATACCGGAAAAATTCAATGTTTCTTAAAATAAAATTTTGTCGAATATAAATTAAAAAAATTACACAAACTACATAATTTTGGCTTTTAGGACTAACAATATAATATGAATATAGTTGTCGTCATCGCAAGATTTCGATTGTAACAAATTCTCGGTGTGTAGAAAAAATATCTAAAATCTAAAAATAAAAAAAATTTCGAACGTTTTCAAACCTCAATTTTTATTTCAATACCCTAATTAGGGCAGCTAAAACAAAACACATGTCTCATAGTTTTGTCTCCTTTATAAAATATCAAAGTTTCATAAGAACTTAAAATTCGCCTTGAAATACCCTCCATATAAGGGTTGTTAGTTGTATAGTTAATGCTTTATTATGAACTTTAAATTATACATTTATCATTTTATATATGCCATTAAAATCTTAATTAAAGTCACATCTGTAATAAATAATGTATTTATTTGTGAATGGTAGTCCCTTAGTAAGAAATTAAACATGTACAAATTAAAAACTGTAAAGGTCGGCGATGAAATACTTTACACAATACAAAATTTTTCTTATATTCCGAAAGAGGTCTTATTTAAACTATATGGGCGAGTTATCATGTTTGCATGCGAAATTTGTGGGTACACATAACATTATCAATCAAAATATCCAGATATAAAATATCAAAAGTGCATTACATAAAATCCAGGTCTAAGCACGGACCGTTCTAAATTATTAACAAGACCGTTCATTCATACATCAAATGTCAACCCACATAGTCGAGTGGTTAGCAATGGTGTTTAAATATGGCTCTGTCGGTTGTTAAGCTAAATAACTTTACAAAAAATTAGTTTGACCTAATGGTCGTATTCGGCAGAGAGGTAAAATCATGGTATGGAAAACCACAATGTCTATAGCTCTTAATGATCTAAATTTTCTTTAATCTTTCGAAAAACTAACAACAAAATTATAGAATTAAGGATGAAAAAAAAATTAATTCTGCATCTGCCTAAAAAAACACTGTACTAGTGTTTATGTGTTTAAGACCCGAAATTTAGTTAAACGGAGGGACATCAGAAAATAACTTTTGAAACAGACAGGACTCCTAACAAATATTAATAAATTTAAGTTAATACCAACACCACTGTCCTTTGGTGCAAACTTAAAACTGAACACAAAAGATAGACAATAAAGCAAACTTACTAACTACCAAACATACGAGTGCTACATAAGATACTAAAATCAGGGATGGAAAATTATTTTTGTTAAATCTTAATTAAGATTAACGAAAAAAGCACTTTTTCAAAAACAACAATACTGAATTTAAAAGAAAACATGACGAATAATGTATAGTAAAACAATTATAATATTTAAACAATATTCTAAAACATCATTCTTTTTCATTTTTTTTTATTCCTAGAATTTTTTTTTTCAAAAATCCGTTAATAATTGTTTGGAACAAAAATCTAAAAATTTGCTATTTTCCATAACAAAACCAAAGACAATATACCCCTTAACATTTATAAAATTGCTTAAATTACGAAACCCCATTTAGGCTAAGATTCGAAATTTTAATACTTTTCCATTTATCTCGATGTATTTTTGAGATATGGACAAATTAATATTTGTCGGTTTAATAATACTTAGGCTTTATTTAGGTTTATACTGTAAAGCTATAAAAAAAAGAATTTACACTTAAAACTCAACCATTGGCCCCACCTGAATCTTAACAATAAAAACGTTCGAGGACAAAAAAGGCGTTTTGTTTCATTTTCTACACCAAAATACCATTTAATTAAAAAATAATGTAAAACTTTATGGCTTTAGTAGAAAATTGATATACATAACTAAAAAAACTGTGTTAAAATGTTGTAAGTTACAAAAATTTAAAAATTTAGTTTAACATTTTGATTTATTTTTTAAATATTTCTAAAAGTACTCTACATTCACAATACATTTTCCATTACCGACTTTAGTTTATTTAAAAAGTAATACGTCAAGTTTGTTTTTAAATAAAGAATCAATTGAAATTCATAGAAATATTTTTTTTAACTATTTGAATCAGTCATTTAAAAAACAAACTGTAAAAATTTACAGACATTCAGTAGGAGTTGATATTTTCTGTTATATGTAAAATTTTATATTTTCTGTTTCATATAATTCCTTTTTGTTTTTTTTTTTTTTTTAACAAAAAAGTTTGTTTAAATACAAAATTATTTTAATAAAAACTACAAGAAATTATTGAAATATGAATACACACAAATCCAATAAAAATATATACATCTATGTGTGTTGTGTTTTGTAATTAAATACAAATAAAAAACTGTCAATTTAGAAAACAAACCACAAAAGTGGTAATTTTTCAAACTTTTTGTCAGTTAAAAGTTAATGGTTATTTTAAACGAGTTTCTATTGTTTTTACTACTTTTGTCGATTATTAAACAATTGTTAAAAATAAACAACAAAATAGGCTGAATATAATGAAAAATTAGTAGTCCTCTTTTTGAATATATTTTCGATTAATTTAATATGCATTTTAAGTTGTTTTTAACGAAATAATATTGAGAGTTTACTTATTGAATTTGCTAGGCTGGCCTTTCTGTTTACTCATTGAAGTGTCTAGAATGAATATGGTGTTAATGTGTTTTAACTCGATAAATTTAAAAAAGGTACTTTTTTAATAAAAAGGTGCTTTAATTAATAAAAGATCCTTTTTTTTAAAAATAGAAGTACTTTTTAACATAAAAGGTACTTTTTTAAATAAAAGGAACTTTTTTAAATACAAGATACTTTTTCAAAAAAGGTACTTTTTCAAATAAAAGGTACTTTTTTAAATAAGTCACTTATTTAAATAAATAAAAGGTACTTTTCTAAATTAAAAGTACTTTTTTATATAATAAAAGGTACATTTTTAATAAACGCCATGTTTCAAAAAAAAGGTACATTTGTAATGCAAGGTAATTTTTAGTAAAAGGTACTTTTCTCAATAATTTGTCAGTTTTTAATAAATGGTACTTTCTAATAAAGGTTACTACCTTTTAAAATAATTTATATTTTAATTATTCAATTGACAACGGATATTGTATCGTTGTATCTGTTGTATCGTGTATTACTTAACAATAGTGTAAAATTGTTATTGGTTATTTACACTTGAAAATCTGATACAACTTTACAACTTCATTTGCTGTGTTTTTTAAATGTTGTATTTTGCATCATAACATATCAGTCCCAAGTGTGCCAGTTTTTCCAATTTCACCTTTATTTTGAGTTTTATTTTTATTTTTTCTTTTTGTTTCAACAAATTTATAAATATTTTTATTTTTCTTCTTTACTACATGAAAATACAACTAACTGTTCGCAACAAAATATTTGTAAAGTGTATTTCAATACAGCATACAAAGTACAATACTGACTGTGAATTGCCCAAATAAAAGTTTCGTTTTAATAAAATATATATTTTTCTCAGAAATGTTTTCTATTCAAAAAATTAATTTTAACAATACACTTTTATTATTTTCCGCCAAAAATTCAAAGAAATTGGTTGCAATACAAGTACTTTAGAGATTTAAAATGTATTGAAAAAATACGTATGCACTGAATTTACCATCCCTGACTGATATATTGTTCATGTATAGGTTCAGATGTAAAAGTGCAAGACTGTTTAATGAATAACCTTTAACACACTTTTAATTCATGAAATTGTTTGGAAGATACAAAAACAACGAAAAGAACGAAAATTCAAAAAAAAAAAATCATAAAAAAGAACTGTGGTCGGCAAAAAATGCACTAAAATTTTAAGAAGTGTTTGAAGAAAGAAAAAACAATGTGGTAAGAGCATTTATGAATACAACTTGGCAAATAATCTGGCAAAGACAGAGCTGTAGGTGGAGAGAAGAGTTCATAGTACAGAGGTATTAGTAAAGAGTCATGTGAGCCAAAACTTAATTAGTCAGAGACAAAACAGTTAATTAATAAATAACTGTCCCTCCTCATTTCAAATGAAACTACAACCGTGGCAAAAGGTAAACAAAAATACCAAAAAGGGCTTTTAACATAAATGGATGTCGACATCTAAATGGTTTTGGGAAAATTTCTTAATGATTAAATATAAAGACTTGAACTTACCCAGCTGGATAGGCCAATAAGCCACTGATGGGTGAACAATCCAATGCTGCATTGCTGCATACTGTGAGACCTAAAACTTTTTTAAGTTTTATCTAAAATGAAAAGGGGGAAAAATGTAAAAAAATTAGTTACACAATTAATTCAAGTTATTTAGTATTTTTTTTATTTATAACTACACAATTTTCTTATATATGTTCTCATATCTTTTTTTATAACCTTGTTCTGTTGATAAATTCAATTTTAGTTTTTCTAGTTTATTTAAATAATTTGCACATTTTTTGTATGTTAGTTAGACTTTTTTAATTCAAAGTGTTTGTCTTTATGACACAATTTGCATATCAAAATATTAAGATGTTGTTGTTGTTATTGTGGCAGTAGTTAAATACTAAATTATTGTTGATTTTACTATTTATATTTTCTTATTGAATTTTGTGGAGACTGAGCAGATAAAAAAATGCGCAAAAACAAGTTGTTAACACGTTTTACTATTCAAAATAAACAATCTTTAGTGTCAATATCAATTCATGTTTTATGCATTACACAATATATTTATTTTGTTTTAAATGTATTTGAAAGACAATTTATCAGTAAGTTAAATAACTTTGAAAATTATTGATTTGAAGCATATTAAATAATTAATATGATTGGGGACATATTGATTAGACTTGTGCATTAAAAGACTTTTTTTACGATTGTCAAATTGTTTTGTTACATAAAATTGTTTTTGAAACTTTTTCCTGAATCAAAATATAACTGCAAAATGTTAAACTAAAACTTTATTTAAAAACTTTTTACACTCAGAATATTTTTAGTTTACTGTTAAAAGATAGTAAATTGTTTTTCCCGTGGTAAGAATTTCAATAGAAATTTAAGGGCCTCAAATCGTCAAAATGAGTATTTTTTATTTTCATAAGAAAGACACATGTAACTTTTTCATTAGAAACATAATAATTTTGTTTATTTAAATTGCGTGAAAGTACATTGTAGTAAACTGTTTAAGTAAAATTCATTATCGTAAAAGATCATTTTTTATATGAAGTATAACAGTTTTTTTTATGTCTTCATTTATTTATTTTGTACGTTTGAAATTAAATAAAATTTTACCCACAAAACTGAAATTTGTTATTTTTTTCCATTGCAGTTATTACACTTAAATAAAAATAGAATCTATTTTGTTTTCAAAAAGTTTTTCCTTATTCTCTTGTTTTTTGTTTATAATTCTCCTAACAGAGATCCCGCATTTTAAAAATTTTTTGTAAACAAAAAACATTTGATGAGTAAAATTATTCTATGGCTCTTATGATCTCTTTTTGTATACTCACGAATATACAACGTACTATAAACCATCTTAGTATAAACAATTTTAAATGTTTATTAAAATAATTATTTCTTTTTATTGTTTTTATAAAATCAAAACGTAAAAAAAAGAAAAAAATGGCTAGTTAATAAGGAAAGAAGACACGGGAGGGTAAAGAATCTCTACGGTACTCTTTACACTAAAATAAATATGACAGTTTGTGTAATCATCGTCTTACGTCGTTATTCTGGGCGCTTTTTCTCTCATAGCAACAATCTTTGCATATCACGTTCTTATTCTAGGCCGACACTAAAATTAACAAATCTATGAAAAAGCGCTGGTAAGTTACTTTAGCAGATGGTACAAGTGCTGGCAAAAAAATGCTTTTCCAAACCCAAAATGATTACATAATTAGACAAAATGATCGGAAAAGCATTAGGAAAACAAAATTTACAACGTTGGCAAAAACAAATATTGGATTAGATTTTTCAAAGTAAAATTTAAAGAATTTTCTTATGTACTTCTTTTGGTCATGCCGAACCCAGCACGTTAGTTTGCCAGACGAGAGTTCCACCCACTAAATTAACAAGACATATAATACATGCGATTTGAGGTCATAACTTTTCGAACTAAAATGTTTTGACAAAAAACATTCTAAATTCCGCCCACTCAAAACTACATCATATTTATGAAACGTTTCACAAGATTCATGAACTTTCTTCATCAAATTTATGAAACTTTTCATTAATATGAAAAAGCTTGTCATCAATTTGCACTTATATGACACAGCTTCATCGTATTTATAAAACGTTACATTGGTCGAAACTATAAGTTTTTTCTATAAGCTTTTTCCCTGATTGTAGACAAATATCAACATTAGTCCATTTTAAACTTTTAAAATTTTAAATCCAAACATTGTTGACTTTCAACAAGATTGGTGTTGGGTATTACATAGTCGGCATACCCGACATTAACTTTATTATTCTATTTTTATTAGTAAAATTGTTGCAAAGTTTTTAAATTGGGATGATACCATAAGACACATAAAAGCTGCAATCGTTGTCATATTTATCTGTTCAGTATTGACAATTTTTGCTTAATTAAACAATTAGTAATTACTAGGGCAAGGAAGTTTATGCATTTATAATCATGGTTTGCAACATGATTACTGCTACTATATTATGCTTGCTGCATTCCGGTATGATTGCCACAATTTTTAATAGCTTGTAACCATAATTGTTGTCGATACCATCACTAATATTGCAAATATTTTATTATTTTATGATTGCAATTTTCTATTTTATGAAATGATTGGTTGTAACCATAATGTGGTAACAAAAATTCTGACTATGAAAATGACTGTTATAATTATGGAACCATAAAATGCTGACAACAATGAATAAATAATTATAAATAAAATATAACATAACTTTGAAATTTACAGTATTAATACTGTTTTGTTTTCATAAAAAAATTGTATCAGTTCAGTCACCTACGTAAAAATGATAATGTATAATTATTTTCACCTGGGGGATTTATTTTCGAAAATGCCTTATACATATAACATTATAACTTACGCTAATCAATTCACTGTCGAAAAAATTCATTGTCAAAAAGATTCTATATAAAGATTTAATATTTTTTATTTCTTTTTAATGAAAACAATAAACTTGTTTTTAAAATATGTTTTTAATTCATTTCTTGTAAAATAACTACTTACTTGTGGAATAATTAATAAAATATTAATTTATAAAAAAAAAAACTATAGAAACCAAGAGTTGTTTTGGACGAAAAGGTTTCTTATACAAAATACTAGATTTTTATAAATTTTTCATATAGAAACATTTTTAGATTCTATGGACTTTTCCTTAAAGTAAAATTCTCAGATTCTGCAAACTGTTTCTTAGATAAAACCTAACATAGACTCTAAGGCCTTTCTATATAAAAAACTTAGATTCTGAGAACTTTTCATTGTGAAAAATAATTTGATTCTAAGGATTTTTTGTAAAAGAAAAATTTTGAGACTCTAAGGACTATGTAAAAAAATCTTAAAAATGTCCTTAGAAGCTAAGAACTTGTACATAAGAAAAAGTTCATAGAAAGTAGATTTTTTTTAAAGTAATTAGAATTTAAAATTTTTTTGAAGTGTTTTTCTTCAAAAAAGTATTAAAGAAGTTGTCTTGAAAAAGTCCTTCCTTTGATATGATTCCTTTTAGGAAAAACATTCCTTAAAGAAATATTCTTAATGTTAAGGAACATTTTCATAGTTTCGAAACATAATTAGAGTATTCAAAAACCGAAACCGAAAACCGGTCAACCGGTTTCTTTTTTTTTTTAAACCGATCGGTTTCAAATATTTTGTAAATTCGAAGAAAACCGAAAACCGGTCTTTTTTGTTCGGTTAACCGGTTTTTTTAATTACATCACCAACTGAGTTACTTGGTCCCTTTTATTATGTAAGTCTGATAGATTCCGATAGACTTAACTTTGGATATTCCAAATTCAAATAGTTCAATTTCTGATCTAAATAACAAATAAACAGTATTCAAAATCCTAAAAAAGAGACTGTACAAAATCATCATTATAAAAAAAGGACTTCATCATTATAAGAAAAGGACTTAGTGTGTGAAAATAAATTTTTGAGAAAAACGCATTTAAGTTTCATAACGCATTATCACTGTGAACACACCTTCAGTTGGGAGATGCGATTTGATATGGTTAGTTATGATTGGGTGCCGACTTTGGTGACGTATTTTTTTTTTCGCTTTTAGAGTGACAATTTAAAAACAATTTAAAACCAAAAAATCAAAAGAAGTAAAATTTTAATGTTTTTCTCAATTTTATCGATTTTCCCAAGTTAGTTTTGTACGTTTTTATAGGGTAAATAAATTTTTACCAGAAATCTAAATCATTTCATCTTATTCTACACCCTTTTAGGTGCCAGAATCCACTCTTAAGTCTAAACCAGTTTTTTTTACACACTAGGTCCCTTTTCTCGGAGAAGGTCACATAAGATGATTTCATATATCTTGATAAATGCGACAAAAGAACTGAAAAGTTGGAAAATTTATATAATTGTCTTTTGACTATTTGTCTAACATCTACTATTAGTGAAAGAGTATATTCCACTTCTCGCTTTATCAAAAGCAAACAAAAAAAGATCGTCTTAAAACGAAGCATTTAATATTATTCTAAAATATTATTTTAGAACTGAAAAATACATTTTCTTTTTACATATTTAAAATGTAATATTAAAAAAACGTGCCAAACGTTTTAAACGTTCATATTACTAACGTACCTAAATTTACCAATTTACAAACTTAATAATCTCTATTCATTTAATATGAATATAGTTTTATAATATTAATTTTTAAGATATTATATTAAAAAATATTAAAACCAATAAATAAAATGTTGAAATACAATAAAAAAATATTATAAAATATTTTTTTTCAAAGAATGTATTTTTTTTATTTTTATTACTTTATATATTAAATTTCTTTTTCTTTGTTTGCAATAAAAACAATTAACAAATTATATAAGCTTTTTATTCAAATTAAAAAAAAAAACCGAAAAAACTGTTTGACCGGTTTTTTCTGCAAAAACCGAAACCAAAACCGGTTTTTTTAAAAATCCGATTTTTCGAAGAAAACCGAAACCGGTTTTTTCAAAAGGCCGGTTTCTTGAATACTCTAAACATAATATAACAGCAGGGAATATATTATGGTAAAATTATGGTTATTTTATAATCATATGATAACTATGTTATATTATAGTACAACTATGGTTGGCACAATCATAGTCCCAAAAAACGTATGATGCTCTTCGACTTTGATTGTCCATGTGTTTCTCTGGGTGTGTATGGGTTTAAATAATTTCATTTACAACCTTTCAACGTATGACCATCGATATGTACTTATGAGTTTTCTTTTTAACACTTTACGGTCAATAATCATTATAATTATGCATATTTGTAAGAATACAATTGTGCTTGACAATATTTGTCTAACTTAATGTACTAGAATACAAAACTGTTTATATCGTAGCAGTGTTGCCACAAGAGAAATTCAAAACTACAAATTGAATTTGATAAAATTACACAAAAATTTTCAAACAACACATGCAATTTCTAATTTGTTGAAAGTTGTCAACATTATAAAGGCCTCAAAATATTTGAGTTTTCTAGGATTTTTCTACAAGTAAAAATAAGCAGTTAGAATCTGTGGAACTTAAATTGTGTAAAAGATAAGAGTGCAAACCAACAGTTAAATTCAAATTTTACATGGGAAACAAAAGCAAAAGTGTCACTTAAAGTCCCTGTTAGCAGCTAATAGCAATGAGGCTTATAATTTAAAAATTTTCTTGAAAGTCAAAGTCCCCCAAATGTGAAATGTTTTCTACACAAAGAAGTATCTACTCACACAGTAAGGGTGACCCCATCTAACATTTCCAGTGGTACAAAAACTCAAGTACTGGCAAACCCGTGGAGTTCAAACCTACTTACTTGCCAAACCCTTATTTTAAAAGCGCTTGCAAAAAGCGTTTTGCTAATATTTATTTTGGAAAATTTTCTGTGGTTTATAAAATACACTAGCATACTGTTGTCTTAGACCGCATAGACAAATTGCCAAAGGCACAAAAATCAATGTTAAAAAAAGTTTACAGTCGGAAGGTTTCGAGTCCGTTAGCATGCATATTTTTTTTTGCTCTTATAATTTTTAATACTTTTTTTTATAAAATTAATGTATTTGTTTATGGAAAAGCGTTTTTGATACTACTTTTTTTTTGTTCTCCAAATGTTGGCATATACATTTTAACAAGCTTTATGACAGGGCCATCATTGTAGGGTAACCAACCTTCATTTAGGTTTTTAACTTTCAAGTGTTATATATCTCTCTAGTTTAGTGGGCAGAGCTCTCGTCTGCCAATCTGGCTTCCTAATTTCGAGTCCCGGCATTAAGTGTTTTTAGTTTTATTTTGACCGGAAAATTTTTGGTTTTCTCAATGTTGAAAATTTTGCTTTTACAGTGCTTTTCAGAAGCTTTTTGAACAGCCGGCACTTTTGTCTAATGGTGTTAACATTGTGGGTTTGGAAAAGCTCTTTTTGTTAGCAACTCAAATTTATTCGTATTTATTAGCCACATTTTTTAGTGTGAATCAATATTTATGAAGTGGCAACACTGTTTTATAGTATATGCAGTTCCTGAAATATTTGATCATCCACCTTACTTTAAAATGGGTTCCACAAAACAAACCAGACATATTGCTAAATTACACTGTAATAATGTTCTATAAGTTAAACTACATAACTAAAGCTGATCCGTTTTTAATTTTGTCCCATAAGGGGCCAAAAAATCAACTCACTTTTCGTTTTTTTTTAAATTTATTTAACATTTTATCCAAAATTACTATTAATAAGCATGGTATTCCTATTCTTTATTTGGCGGGATTGTGGCACTGTTCTCGTTTTTCATTTAAATTGAGTAAATGTTAAACTATGTTATAAGAAAATTAAATTTTTAGAATCCTAAATTTTTTCAGTGCAAAAAGGAATATGTATAAGAGATCTTAGAAAATTATTTAAGTTCTGATGATTTTGGAAAATAAATTGTGCATTAAAAAGATAATTTATGTAACAACCCTGTGGTAAACGGACCTGTCAGAAGACACGTCACGTGACTGATCCAAGGACCAGACCGGTTTTTTATATTGAAGGGAAAGGTCACTTTAAAATGGGTTTGTCAAAGGCGGGGGAGAGTTGCGTTTTTGACAGAACTGATCCTGATCCTAACACAAAAGAACCTGTTACAAGACCAACGCAAAAAAACTAGTTACTGATCTTATGCAAAGGGCAAACCTAAGGATGTGTCTAAAAATAGATTTTCACAAATTTAATTAAAAAAGTAAGAATTTCAAAAATATACTAGGCGTCAGTGAATGTTTTATTTATCAGGCGCTAGTATGAACTTCTACTAAATTTGTATGCAGATTTTAGAGGTGCCTTCACATTTTTATTCCAATACAAAACTGCTCAGGAGGACAATAAGCAACACGAGTAAAAATTAGTCGATTTAATGAACGAATCGTCTTACAATTGCATAATAATTATAGGGAATTAGATCTATATTTCGAGGAGTGGTAAACTGATATCACATGTGAGGAGGATAAAAAAAAGGTAAATGGTTTTTAAATTTTTGCATTTTAATTCATCAAAGCAATTTTCTTAAGCATATGTGACCTTCTCCGAGAAAAGGAACATAGTGTGTGAAAATGAAGTTTTGAGAAAAACACATTCAAAGTTTCATAACGCATTATCACTGTGAATACACCTTCAGTTGGGAAATGCGATTTGGTATGGTTAGTAATGATTGGGTGCCGACTTTGGTGACGTCATGCCCCTATGTGGTGACGTTTTTTTTCGGTTTTGGTGTGACAATACCTTTGCTATTGTTGCTGCTCTGTTCGTTCCAAACGAATTACCTCCGCTCATTGCACCAAGCGGTTTATCGTTAAATCGCAAATGGTATTTGTATGAGAATGTCAGGGTCTTATGTACTGATTCACAGAAACCGAGTGAACCAAAAGTGAAAAAAAAATCGAAAAATAAATCTGAACCTACCAGCAAGAAAAAAAACCGAAGCACCGGATCACAAGAAAAAGAAAGCTGAAGTCAAAGCGCCGAAAAAAAGAAAAAAACTGAAATTGTCAAACGGAAGAAAATCGAAGACCAGATCACGAAACACCGAAAAAAAGTCCAAACTCCAAAAAAATCGAAGACTGACGAAAAAAAAAACAATTTAAAACCAAAAAATCAAAAAAAGTAAAATTTTAATATTTTTCTCATTTTTATCGATTTTCCCAAGTTCGTTTTGTACGTTTTTATGGGGTAAATAAATTTTTATCAGAAATCTAACTCATTTCATCTTATTCTACACCCTTTTAGGTACCAGAATCCACTCTTAAGTCCAAACCCGTTTTTTGACACACTAGGTCCCTTTTCTCGGAGAAGGTCACCTATTTGTAACATTTCACTGATATGTGTTAGATCTGTCCTGTTTTCACCAGTCACGGGGTAGTTTTTTTCAAACCAGTCTTCTTTTCATTAGTCACGGCACAGGTAGGCGCTTTCAGAACAGTCCTATTGAACCATATACGGGATAGTACTTATTTTTAGCGGTCGTGGTACAGGTGTTTGAACTTTAATTGACCTCTTTTTTCTCACATGGGAAGTTCCAAAAAAATTATTCAAGATTGAATATAAATTATGTCAAAAGTATTTTTAAAACCCTGTTTAATAGGATAACGAAAGTAATTAAATTTTTCAAGACAAAAAAGTCTTAAAAACTTTTGAAGCCCATTTAACCCACTAAAAATGAACTTGGGCAACTAACATCTATTTATCTCAATTTTGGAACCCCCAACAGGCTCTTCTTGTCAGAATAATTTTTAAATCTTCCAAATTGCATTATTTTTTTCTGCTGTAATTTAAATAACAGGTGTGTACCTAATTTTGACGGTAACTATAACATCTTATCTTTAAACACATACATGGTATAACAAATGACATTAATAGAAAAGACAAAAACCATAACACAAAACATATTGTTGGTAGTTAAAAAAAAAATAGAAAAAAATGATGTTGAGCCAAAAAAAAAAAAAAAAAAAATGCAAAAAAATTATAACTTATTTTTAGTCTAATACCTTATAATAATGGTTTAGTTATTATTAATTTTATTGTTGTATCATCACGTGCTGTTTTAGTAGTAGTAATGTGAAGGGTGCTCAACCCATTTCCAAACGCTCTTAAACCGCTGAGTAAAAATCAAAGAAAGTTTTTACACGTGCTATAAACGTAAAAATGTACATTTTGACGAATTTATTCTCATCTTTTAAGTTTGGCAAGGAAGGGGTGATCAATGTTTCGATCACTGGCGGGATACGATATTCAAAAATGCAATAAAACTGCATTAGAAAATTGAAAAAATTAAAAATAAAATGTTGGTCATGAATATTGATAAATAAAACTAAAGATATGAAAAAAATTTTTTTGGTATAACTCTTTTTTTCGCCATGAGAGGGCGCTAAACTTGGACAATTTTAAGCAATAATGGTACAACGAAAATATGGCTTTTAGTTGTTTCACGAAAAAAAATATATAAAATTTATATTTTAAAAAATAAACTGGGTTTTCGATATAATTTTTCCCGTCTTATATAATGATATTTTTGAATACAAATGAAATATAAGTTTGAATTATAAATGTTTTAAAAATTTATATTAATTCATCTAAGTTATTAAATTATTGTTAATATGTATGAATATTAATAAAACAATAAATGGAAAAAAAAATTAATTAAAAGTTTGGTTTTTAATATGTCTTAATATATTTGTAATCGATTAAAAATATACTGTTCAGTATAAATCTTAAATACAATTATTTTTTTTATGGAAAATGACTTTTTTGTGTTAAAAAATCGAAATTTAAAAAACAAGTAAGAGCGGCTAAATTCGGCTATGCCGAATCTTATATACCCTTCATCATGGTTGGGAAAAAACTGAAGTTTATATATGGACATATATGGGATGGACAGATTTATATACGGACGCCTTTAAGAGGAAATTAAGTATTTAGTTTGGTTATAAAACTTGGACTCGGGAAGATTAATGGTTCCAGAAAATAGGTATTTAAAAAAAATTTATGTTTTGGGCATAACTTTTTTGTATCTGAACCGATATTTCCGAGTTGTTTAGCAAAAATGTTATACTAAAGTTTTCGATCTCTTGCTATATAAGACGTATCCATAGGTCACATTACAGCTCTAAAAAAATATTTGAGAAATAAAAAAATATATGAGAAATAAAATGGTTTAAAAATCTTTTTATAAATTCTTTTAAATCGGAGCAAAAAATAGAAATAAAACCGTTTGTATCAGGGTTTTTATAAAAATGTTGATGTTTTTAGCCTATTTATGGATTATTTAATTATTAATTTAAAATTTTATTTAAATTAATTATTTAATGTTAAAAAAACAAAAAAAAAAAAAAGTCTTAAGAAAATATAAAAAAATTGTACAAAAAAAAAAAAAGTTGAATAGACGGGGAATCGAACCCGCGTCTAAGAGAAAAAAAGTATTTGTGACATAGCGTTTAGACAACCGAGCTATTAAGGTCATGCGAAATCATCGTTAATATAATTAAATAAACAGTTTTGTTCATTAGAGATTTGTTTGGTTTTTATTTAAATGATAAATCTTTGTATGTGTTTGTTGTTTGTGTATAAAAGGTGAAGAGGTGAAAGAAAAGAATTTCAACAAATCGTTAAAAGAAATCACTAGAACTGCGCTTTATTTCTACAAAAACGTTTGATTTAGCTGGCAAATTTGCAATTGGGATTTTATTTCGCTTTTTTATTAAAAAATATTATAATTTCTGTAGCTTAATTTTAAAAATTTGAAGGAAAATAGTTTATACATTTTTTTTTTTTATAAATTATTATAAGTTTTGACCTAAAATAGTTGCACTCAAAGGGAAATTATGTATAAAATTTTCTTAATATATGAGAAATAAAATGGTTTAAAAATCTTTTTATAAATTCTTTTAAATCGGAGCAAAAAATAGAAATAAAACCGTTTGAATTTTGTTTGTCAGAGGGTTTTTATAAAAATTTTGATGTTTTTAGCCTTTTTATGGATTATTTAATTATTAATATAAAATTTTATTTAAATTAATTATTAAATGTTAAAAAAAACAAAAAAATAAACAAAAAAAAAAAAAAAAAGTCTTAAGAAAATAAAAAAAAAATTTGTACAAAAAAAAAGTTGAATTGACCGGGTGTAGGATTCGAACCTTAGAGAAAAAAAAGCATTTGTGACATAGCGTTTAGACAACTGAGCTATTAAGGTTATGTGGAATCATCGTAAATAGAATTAAATAAACAGTTTTCGTTCAATAGGGATTTGTTTGGTTTTTATTTAAATGACACATCTTTGTATTGGTTTGTTGTTTGTGTATAAAAGGTGAAGAGGTGAAAGAAAAGAACGTCAAAAAATGGATGTTTTGTTATGCGTAATATTCAACATACATATAAAAACAAAGGGATTTTACGGAAAAAATTAGAGATAGTCCTGTTTTTTTGCTAATATCTTAGCCATTTATAAACCGATCTGGCTGATTTTTAATAGCAAACAAAAATGGATCACATGTAACAGAAATAATAACAATCAAGTCCTCATCATGTCTGGGGTCTTCGGAAAACCCATTTCAAGACACAGACGGATATCGTTAAATCAACTTCGCTCTTCATAAGGACCCAGAATATATATACTTTATAGGGTCTAACATCAATATTGTAGAAATTACAAACGGAATGACAAACTTGCAATACGAATGAAAGGGTATTTTTTTGACGTTTTTCAAAGTTTATACTATTATCTCAAAGATAATAATAAGAATAGAACCAATATTGTGCCACAAATTATAAAAAATCATGTTTTTAAAAATGTCAATTTGTATGGTATTTTCATAAATTTGATGCAATACGAATAAAAAGTGCATATTCATAAATTTTATAATAAAAAGATTACACTTAGGCAACTAATAAACGTTTTTTATTTTTTAATAGTCAATAATAGTCTGTTGTAGTATATAGAGGCATTCCTCAAGGTTCTATACTTGGGCACTTGCTATTTCTATTGTACATTAATGACATTTTTCAGAATTTATCTTTTTTGACGTGTTATACGTATGCTGATGATATTCAACTTTTAGCAACTTCGGAGTTTTCTAATTTATATTGGTTTGAGAATCGTGTTAATAGTGATCTTGGTCGTAAAGTGGAATGGTCTAAGGCAAATTCTCTAGAACTTAACCCATTAAAGTGTAAAATCATGCTTTTTTCGAAATATTCTGATATTAATTTAAATATTTTGCTGAATAATGAGCCTTTGAAAATTGTCTCACAATATAAATCATTGGGTCTTATTTTGGACAATAGTCTTTCTTTTGATCAACATGTAAATTTGGTTATATCTAGAGTCTGTTGGACACTGCGTAGGCTTTATAATGCTGCTTGTTACTTGCCGTTCTCTGTACGATATCGTGTCGCCCTATCTTTGTGTCTTCCACATTTTCTTTATTGTATTGAGGTTTACTCATGTACATCTGCTAGAAATATTGATCGGTTGGAAAAATGCTTCAATAGAGTTATTCGTTACATATATGGACCTCGTTTTAGAGATCATGTTGCTGAATATCGAAGACAGGTTTTGGGAGGTGAATATAATCAATATATAGACTTAAGGCAAATTTATTTTTTCTATAAAGCTGTAAAATATATATTAATCCGCCATACTTGTTAGACAAGTTCCATTTTAGTGCTTCTACATTCACAATATTTTTTCATTAAAAATAATCTAAAATATTAAATTTATAGAAAATCCAATCAAAAAGAGGACTACTGATTTTTCATTGTATTCAACCCATTTTGTTTATTTTCAATCATTGTTTTATAATCGACAAAAGTAAAAACAATAGAAAGTCGTTTAAAATAACCATCAAATTTTTACGGACAAAAAGTTAGAAAAAACTACTTTTGTGGTTTGTTTTTCAAATTGAAAGTTTTTTTATTTGTATGTAATTACAAAACAGAAGACAACACTCAAAGATGTATATATCTTTATTGGCTTTGTGTGTTTGTATATTTTAATAATATCTTGTAATTTTTATTGAAATAATTTTGTATATATGTAGGTACAAACTATTTTGGTAAAAAAAACAAAAAGGAATTATATGAATTTCTATTTTTTGAAGCAGAAAACATAAAAGTTTACATTAAACTGAAAATATCAACTCCTACTGAATGTCTGTAAATTTTTATAGTTTGTTTTTTGAATGACTGATTCAAATAGTTAAAAATTATATTTCTATGAATTTCAAATGATTCTTCATTCAAAAACGAACTTTACGAATTACTTTTTAAATAAACTACAGTCAGTTACGGAAAATATATTGTGAGTGTACTAAAACGCATAGTTTATATTTCCCCAGACATTTCTCACTCATTATGAGACGGCCATTTTGAGTTAATACCACTAGATTGTGGAATTCTACGATACCTTACCAGGATCGTAAATTTGCACACTCTTTATCGACTTTTAAAGTCACTTTCTTGTCGAGTTTGTAGATTTGCAGGCTGGTATCATTCAATTCTTTCTTTTTCCAATATTAGGGTATAGTTTGTGCAAATATCAGGGACTTCATACATGTGTTTTTTTATAATAATTATGATTTTAAGTTATTTTATGAATTGTTGTAATTGTATTGTAGTACTGCCAACTTTGACCCTATGGGCTTGCGGCATTTTATTATAAATAAATAAATAAATAAATAAAAAAATAAATAAAATAAATAAATAATAATCTAAAACAAATTTTATAAAAAAGTTTTTCAAATTTTGGACTTGTTTCGAATTTTTTTAAATAAAGATCATTGATTTTAGCAGATTTTTATAAAAGCAATATTCGATAAATAGCAAAAACATATCAAATACCGAATATTCGTTTTTCTAGTTTTTGTTGTTTCACAAAAAAAATATCAAAAATTATTTTTTTTTTAATAAAAGTATTTCATGTCTGTTTTTTTAATTTTATAGTTAATTTTTATCAAACTTAAAATATAATTTTTAATATAAACCTTCAACAAATTTTGTTTCTTTCTTTGAATTTTAATGTTAATTTTGACGTGTAAATAAACAAAAAAAAAAAATTTTATACAAAAGTATAAAAATCATTTCAACAATTACAAAATTGAAGAAATGTTTCTATAGCAGTATTAAAAATAACTTTTGATGATCAAGTCAATCGTCAACTGATTTTAAACATCAGTTACAGACTAATTGATGGATATAATTTGATAGTGTTATCAGTAATAATAACAAAAATAAATAAACATACCAGGGGTGATGAATTTAAAACGATAGTACTTTTTTCAATACCTTCTTTTGAAAAATGTTAAAAATAATTAATAATTAAGTCGTATAATAGACACAGAAATATTAAAATAAATAGAAGAAGAGAAAAAGTTATAAAAATGGGTATCAAGAATAAAAAAAAACCAAAAAACTTTCCGATCTAAATGAAACTCAATATATATTATTATTCTATAAGAAGTACCATGGATTTTAAATTTGGTTAAATTTGAGCATTATTTACCGTTATTTATGCAAACGACATAGTTTTTTTAATGAAAAGTTTCAAAAAATTTAATATTTGAATTCAAACATGCGTGGTAATCGAAATAATGCCTGGTTCGGTATTTCGGAAACGAATGTTTGATAATTTTAGTATTTTAAGGGTAATAAAAAACAAATTTATTCAACTTTAGTGTAAAAAATAATTTTCAATGACTGCAAAGTAACTGTATTTAAAAATATTACAATATTATGGGGGTATTGTTTGTAATAAAAAAGGATATACTAATAACTTTTTAGTTACAAAACTGAATACAACGAATTTTAGTAAACATGTTTGTTCTATTTATATAAATTAATTTGGTAAGTTTGAATGCAATCAACTTTTAATGTCAACTTTTAAACGTTTTATAGCATTTTTTTAAAAGGATATATGACAGGTAAGCGAGTCCTTGCTCCGATTGAAAAGAAAATTGGCAAGCACGTTAATAACTGTTTTAATAACAGTTATTAACTTTCGTTATGTTCTGAGTAAATTTGAAGATTTTATTACATTTTTAAACTTCAGGATATATGGAAGGTAGGCGTGTCCTTGCACCAATTTTCCTAAAATTTCGTTTATGTTCTAATTAATTCAAACCAAAATCGAGTACCAAATGTCAGTAAGCTACGATAACTCCTTCTAATTATGTCCACTCGTTATATGGGAACAAAGCATTGTGCAACCGAAATGCAATAAATAAGTCATCGAATACAATTCAGTATTAAAAAAATTCTTCATTTTTCTCAGCTGGCATCAGGCCACACCGATCTTCAGACCGTGGGGCCTTTAGGGCATATTTCTTCTGCTATAGGAAAAATTTTGGTTCAAGATGGGATTTAAGTCCAAAAATGGTGTTATGGATGTACATGACCATCGTACAGCCAATACCTATTGATGGTTTTACAGGGTTATGTGCTCGGTTTGTATTGGAGTTACTTGTGCGATAAAGACTTGCCTTCCGGAGCTCTCAATGTTCTGCTTTATATTATTCTTATTGATTTAAGTTATTTTTACTTTGGCTAACAGTGTGGCACGACTTGCTAATATAAAGGTGTAAAATAACTTATTTGCAGAATTGTTAAAGGCCCAACTACGACTGGCTTAAGTAACTAAAGATTTGTTTTGGTATAAAACGAAATTTTAGAATTACAAATTTTTAATTTTAAACAATTTTGAATATTATTTTATACCGATAACTAGCTTAAGTCACATCAGCTAACCAACAGGTGCTTAAATTACTTAAGCTACGTATCGATATGCAACGAAAATTCTAAATTTATTAAAATTAAAAATTTGTATTTCTAAAATTTCGTTTTAGAATTTAACAAAGCATAAGGCACTTATGATAGATATTTCTTATAAATAGTGTTATAATACATTTTAATGCCTTTTTTTTTATTACAATTCCATAATTCTAAAAAAGTTTTATATTTCCACCTATTACAATAGTAAGATTATTAAAAAAATATGAATTTATAATTCATTAAAATTAACATATTTTATATTACGATTACAATATGCATTTTGTTACTTTATTACCATCATCCCACATTTTGAATAAAAAATTTCCTTCATCAATTTTTTTTTTGTTTTCTTTATTTGTGTTCATTATAAAACCACATGAAAATTTTAATATATGACAATCATTAAAAACTGAACTACCTGTATGTTCAAATTTAACTAACAACCATAAATTTGTTAAATTTTTTCTAACATTTTTTTTTTTTTCAAAACACGCCCTCTGGCTAGAAGTAAGTATATAAGTAAAATTGTATCCAGCGGCACACTCAAGATCAAGGTTATTTTAAAATAAATCATAAAAAAATATATAAAAATAAAAATTAATTGTTTACTTCTACTTATAAATATAAATGTGTAATCATGTGTGTCGATTGTTAGTAAGTATTTTGATATTTTATTTGTGTTTGATCTCATCATATAATGGTAATGAGACAAACCTGTAATTGACTTAAAGAGATTAATGTTTAAGTCAAAAGATTGTTATATAGTACATAAAAATAAATTATATTAAAAAAAAAAACTTCCCAATAAGACATGAATTTTTTAAATGAAAATTTAAAAAGGTAGCTTAAAATTATTCGTCCTTACTATGTACACAAATATTTAAAGCAGACTTAACATATCCCATGTAAAAATCGAAATATATCATACATGGGCCTGTATGTGATCATACATGGGCATACATGGTCATATACGTCCATGCATTGTTCAATATATGACCATACATGATCTCATATATGATCATATATCTTCGGATCCGAAATTTAAGGGTATATGGACGTATATGATCTTATACGAGCATACATGAATTATATATGAGCATGTATGATAATATATGCACATATATCACAATATACCCTCAAATTTCGGATCCGAAGATATATTGTCATATATGAGATAATGTATGGACGTATATGACCATGTATGCCCATGTATGATCATGTATGTTCATATATATTTCGATTTTTACATGGGATATTATAAATTTTGAGTGGTAGTATGCTTTGACTTGCTATATTTTATAAGTATTCTGATTGGTTAATAACCAATCTAAATTAAATAAAATCAAATGGATTTTTTAGGGCTTTTGTACACAAATCGAATAAATCCTTTTGTTTAAAAATAAAATCGACATTAAATCTAATATATTCTTTTATAGTAAGGCCCATTCATTTTTAAAATAAATAATACTCTATACAGAAAAAATATTTGTTAAAATTCTGGCTTTTCTAAAAAATAATTATATTTAAACTCCCGTGTAAAAAGATCAGATCTGTTTGGCAAAAAATATCCCTCAAATGGCCCCCACGGCTCTGAAGACAGCCCATTACTCTTTTTATGAAATTTTCAATGACTTTTTCACAGAGATGTGGCTGTATCTCACCGATGACGCGTTGGATCTCGGATTTGAGCTCAGCAATCGTTTCTGGTTTACACGGAAACTTTTTATTCACGAAGCTATTCAGATGGAAATAAGCTTCATCGGAGAAGATGACTTTTTTATTAAAATTGGCATTGACTTCACTCTGTTCCATTACCCCTTGAAGAAACTGCCGGCGCTTTCTATGGTATGCTGGTTTGAGCTTGTAAAGCGCTCCATTTTTTTTAATCGGAATAAATACATGTGACAGCTGCCATATTTTAGACTTGCCACTTGCACAAAAAAATACACTAAATTTAAAAAGTGCACTGTTACTGAGAAACCCTGTATATACATTTTTATTTTGGTGCTGTTGAAAAGGGCTCAAATGGGCCAGAAATTTTTCTAGATATGGTATCAGACATGAACAGATAAGATCTGCTCATATCCGGCCACAGATCCCTTTAGATATGAACTGATCTGGTACTAGATCTGATAACATCTTATCACATATGATAATATGTAGGACCAGATCTTATTACATTCAATCATATCTAGTTATATCTAAACAGATTACATTTGATCATATTATTTTTACAAGTTCATAACTATTGTTTAAATCAAACTTTAAGAAAAGTTAGCACGTCTTAATAATAAAGTGTGATGATTTTAAAATTACACAGAAAATAGATTCATTGTAACAACCGAGTGGTTTCAGGTTGAGGGCAACCAAAATTCGGTTAATGGAACAATATTTCGCTTGAAATCAATTATTTCAATTGTATCAAGAAAACATTTGGTTGGGACATTCGGTTGCTGCAACCAAAATATTCAGTTGGCGGGAAATTCCGTTGTCACCATAATCTGTTTTATCTATGTAGTAAAGTACAATTGCAAATTATAATAACTTTTTCATTGAATCAATTACTGTTTTTATTAAAAATACATTTTAATTTTTTATATTAATGTTTAGAAACAGTTTATATTTTGTTAAAGGTATTTATTTTCTTTAAGTCAACATATTTCAATCTTAGTTAGACCTCAGGAATAATTATTATTTTTACGTTTTAGTATTCAACCTGTAATTAATATCAATACAAATTTACGCTTAATATAATTCTCTATAATTATACTGCTATTTTCTATAATTAAAATATTTTGAAAGGTTGATTATCATGATATTTATGAATATGATATAAAGTATTTGAAAATTATTAATTTAAGTGTCAAATTACAAAAATTACAATATCTTATCTTTGTCCGCTTATACTAAGGTAAGTGCGGGTAATGCGGAATATCCCATTATTTTTTATTGCATTAAACAACACTCAGGAGATGCCCGCTTCAAATTCAGTGCATTGTGTTGATATCGGGAAAAGAAGTCATTAGAAGAAGGAAGAAAGAGGGAGTAATTTTTGTGGACATAAGACATACATTTATTTACCTAGTAATTCTCAGGAAAGACCTTTTTGGAAAAATTACAAAAAATTAGGCTCTGTTTTCATAAAAGTTTATTTAGAGATTTAAAATTAATGACATTTGTTTCAAAAAATTATATCGGTGAAATGACCACATTGTGATCGTTTTACGGCAATTTGAATTTTTGCTATCAAAACTTCTTGCTCCAAATTGGTTATTTCGTCTTCAGTGGTGTCTTTAAAGACTTGCAATTGTTGCTCACAAAACTTCTTGCTCTAAATTGATGATTTATTCTGCAGTGGTGGCTTTTAAGACTTTCAATGATGGTAAATGGTAAATGTGAGATTTCAAAACCCTCAAAAAGAGAAGTCTGGAGCCGCATATCTCTCGATTTGGCAAGAATATACCGAAAATTGGTGAAATAACAGCACAGTAATTCCGTGTTCTTCAGGTGTGAATCGCTCCATTGCTTGTTGTCAACTAATTATCTATTTGTCTACAATTTGCAAAAATTATATCACATTTGCATGTTATAAATTTTTAGGAGATCGGATGGGTTGTCGCTGTACCTACACCGATTTAGGAAACCATGACAATTGAATGCTTCTTTCGCCACCTGCATAACGTGACGTGGTTCTTCTCATGAACATAAAGAGCTTCGGAGTTCTTAATATATGCTGGTTGAAATCTTAGCTCGATACATTGTATTCATCGTTTTTTTCAATATTTTTATTCCTTCCAAATAATAAGTTTTCTCAAGATCCTCAAAAATGAAAGACCTCTTTATTTTACCCAAATCGCGATCTAAAGAACATACCGCATGTATTGGATTTTTGCCACTCCTTTGCAGTAGTCAAACGGTTGCACTTACAGTTTTTTTTAAACTGCCCGCGGTAATAATAATAATATTTATTATTACCAATATTTGGGTTATGATGCAGTATTCTTTAATAAATATAAACTTGAACAAATAATTTTAATGAATGAAAAATATTATATACTTGAGGCTATAACTTGTACATAAAATATGACAATTAATGAATAATCGAATTAATAATTAAATTATGAAAGTTTTCTTTACAAAATATTTTCAAGAATGTGGTTTTTTAGCATGTGTTAAGCTTAAATTAATTTTATATTTGTTTTTTTGAGCTTACTTAACAGCACACACAAAAATAATTTAAAAAAGAATGAATGAATAACAAAATTATAAAAATATCGTTATTTTAAATTTTAAAGTACGTGGTTAAAATAAAAAAAAGCAAGCAAAAATGTAATTAATAATCTTCAACAGAAGTTTGAAAGGAAATTTATAGAATTATTATAATTCAATTATAGTATAAAATAAATATAAAACAACTAATGATTGATGACAGACTTCCGATGATTACAGGGAGATATTTGGTTGAAATTTATGCAAAAATTGTTTAAATAATATTCTAGCAAAACCATTGCTTCCTATAAGCAAGAAAATCATCGCATATGCAGCACTTCTTTTCTGATGGTTCATCGATGAATTTAACAGGGGCATGTCATATGAATGAAATATTCAAAAATAGCTACGTACTACTAATTATACTTTACTATAAAGAAACAATTCAATAATTAGATTAGAGTTTGCATTTAACAGCAATTTACGGTTTAAATGAATGCGGTTAATCGCACCCACTAAATACTTTTATTAACCTAATTGTTTTCAACACAATTAATAATAAATTTATAATTTTAATTAACGTTAAGACCGATCTAAAATATTTAGTTCTAGAACCACTACAACACTCACAATATATTATCCGTTACCGACTGTAGTTTATTTAAAAAGTAATACGTAAAGTTTGTTTTTAAATGAGGAATCAATTGAAATTCATAGAAATATATTTTTTAACTATTTGAATTAGTCATTCAAAAAACAAACTATAGAAACTTACAGACATTCAGTAGTAGGCTGTTCCTCTATTTCGAAAGAAGGACTCTAGTGTTCGGAGCAAACAAATTTTCCGCAGAGGAGGAAAATTTGACCAGGAAACTAAACTCCGTTTCACCCCCTATTACGCTGTTGCTGAGTGGTAAAAGGTATGTGTGTTGTTTGTGGCTTACGTTTGCCCAAGATGCTCATATTTACATTTTTTATTTTACAAGGACTTTAGCAGTGACCGCACCGAACTGACAACAGGCAACAGAAAAGCTCTCCAAACAACAATTTCACCCACAACCAATCGATAACAAAAATTTTCACAAATAAACACACTTTCCAAATAAAAATTGATTCATTTATTTTTTTTTATTTCATTTGTCATATACAGCTGATCACTGTTAAACAGGGTTGTTTTTGTCTTTAAGCAGTTTAGTAGTATTTTTGCTACTTTTAAAGAAAATTGTAACAAATGCCCAAAATTTATGATCTGACATCTCTGTGATTTGAAAATGCGTAAGAAACAAAAATAGACACACGTAAGTCAAGTCGATCGAAGGCTTTCGAAATAGAGAAACCCAAATTGATTGAGCTGTTCGAAATAGAGAAACCAAATTTTGTATGAAAACAGTTACGCTTTCATTCGACTTGTCGTTCGAGTCATCGTTCGCATAGAAATAGAGTTAGAGAAACCCAAATCAGTTTTCTTTCGACTAGAAAGCGAACGAACGTGTTCTTTCGAAACAGAGGAACAGGCTATTGCTTTCGTTCGACTAGTTTTTCGTTCGAGATCGAGGAGTTGATATTTTCTGTTAAATGTAAAACTTTATGTTTTCTGCTTTTAGAAATTGAAATTGATATAATTCTTTCTTGTTTTTTTACCAAAATAGTTTGAATATATACAAAATTATTTTAATTAAAACTACAAGAAATTATTCAAATATAGATACACACAAGAAAATAAAAAAATATATACGTCTGTGTGTGTTGTTTTGAAAAATTACATACAAATAAAAAAAATTTTCAATTTGAAAAATAAACCACAAATATTGTTTTTTTCTACTTTTTGTTAATTAAAAATTCATGGTTATTTAAAACAACTTTCGATTGCTTTTACTACCTTTGTCGATTATTAAACAATTATTGAAAATAAACAACAAAATGGGCTGAATATAATGAAAAATCAGTAGTCCTCTTTTTGATTGTATTTTCGATTAATTTAATATGTATTTTAGATTATTTTTAACGAAATAATATTGTGAGTGTACGCATTCTTAAAAAAATCTTTGTAACAACTGGTAGTATAACTAGTTCTTGAATCCATGCAAAGATTCATGTCATTACTATATCTTTGGTGATTTAGAATAAGTTATTCATGACTTTCGCATCGGTTGCCAGAGTCAGATACTAAGTTTCAAAACAGCTACATAGAGCTTTTAAAAAAACTTTAAAAATTTTAAATATTTTTTCATCTTAAATAAACCAAAAAATTTATACAAATTTCTCCTATAAAAATAGAAAACAGCATTCAAAATCTGTTTCGTTCATATTTTCGAAGATTGCTTCATACTGGGTCACCGCTTTGACTTTTTTGGAATATTGTTCCTGTAATTACTAAAGGGTGTCCCAAGAAGAACGCAATTTTTAAATTTTAAATAAAACACAGATATTTAAAAAAAAAATTGTGAAACTTTATTATATCGTAAAGTAGACAGAATGAGGTTATGTATGGAACAATATATCGTGCAGATGGCCCCCGCGGCTTTGCTGGCATGCACGCGATCTTTTAATGAAATTTTCAATGACCGTTTTGCATGAATGCTGCGGTATTTCATTAATGCAGCGTCCAATTTCCTCTTTTAAGGCTTGAGTCGTCGTCGGCTTATTCGCGTAAACCATCGACTTCAAAAAACCCCAAAGAAAAAAATCTAATGGTGTTAAATCGCACGATCTAGGCGGCCAATTCTGATCTCCAAAACGCGAAATAACACGACCGGGAAATGACTGATGCAGCAATTGAATTGTTTCTCTGGCTGTATGACATGTGGCGCCGTCTTGTTGGAACCAGATGCCCTCCACATTCATTTCTTCAATTCTAGGCAAGAAAAAACTGGTTATCATTTCACGATACCGAACACCATTGACTGTTTGCGCTTGACCTGCCTCATTTTCATAAAAAAAGGTCCAATGATTCCTCCAGCCCAAAAACCACACCACACAGTGACACGTTGAGGATGCATTTGCTTCTCGTGAATCACTCGAGGATTTTCCTCACCCCAAATGCGACAATTCTGCCTATTGACGAAGCCATCAAGATGAAAATGGGCCTCGTCAATGAAGATGATTTTATCGGCAAAATCAGCATTTTCATGTTGTCTCTCCAATACCCAATTAACGAACTCCCTTCGCTGTCCATGGTCAGCTGGCTTCAGTTCCTGAGTCAATTGAACTTTGTATGCATGAAGATGCAAATCTTTCGTCAAAATTCGCTGCAAAGTGGATTTGGAGACACCAATTTGCTGAGCTCGGTGTCGAATTGAGGTGGATGGAGTTTGAGCGACATCATCACGTACAGCTGCGACATTTTCGGTCGATCGACCTGGTCGATGGCGCGTTGTTGTCTTTACATCACTAACAGACCCAGTTTCGGCAAATTTATCCATTAATCTCTTTACAGTTGACTCTTTTGGAGCATTATTGTGAACTGTAGCCGCAAAACTTTCACCATTTTGGTAAAACAATTTCACAATGAGAATGCGTTGTTCATTCGTGTAGCGCTCCATTTTTACTAACCTCGTACCTTCTACTAGCAAACAATAACAATTGTTCAAATGTCAAACAATGACACTTCGAATGTTGCCAGATTTAAAAATTGCGTTCTTCTTGGGACACCCTTTATTAACTAACAAAAAAAATCAATGCCTAGAATTTTTTTTAAAAATTTATTTAAAAAAAATTATTTTAGACAGATCTTTTTTCCGTTAAAAAACATTTTTAAAAAAATTTTAACTAATACTTTTCTTTAACTTTAACTTTTCCACTATGTTATAACTAAAAATATTAGTTTTTAATTCGATGTTCCTTGGCTTCTTGCAACTAGTTCCGAGCTTGAGAAATTCATAGAAAAATCACGGATACAAGAATAGATTCTAGAAACGTTCCGTTGACCTAGTGCCGACGGTGACAATTTAAAATAAAAAGTAAATGACAACTAGTGTTAGCTCAAAAGAATTAGGTGCAGAACTTGTTGTGAAAATAATGCAAGTTTTGCAGGGTACTTATCCCAGCAAAAACAGACATTACCAAGTAATTAAGGGAGTAAGTAATGATCAAAGAGTTTTACTAGCTACCAGGCTATTTACTCGCTTAATTACTTTTCTTTGCGATGACCTAAAATTCATGGGTAGTCATTAATCGCTTACAAAAACATTGAGAATAATAAGTTGCCAGCATAGTTACCCATAGTAAAAAAATAAGTGGTTACTTACATTAGTAAAGTAAGTAGTTACTCTTAGTAAAATAATAGTGGACCATATTCAAGTTTAACTTTTTTACTTAAAGAAATCAATAAGAATAAATTGTATTTGAATTTATGAAAAGAATATTAAAAATATCTACTTTTTGCATTCAAAAATTTAAGTTAAGTGAAATGCTATTTCACATTAAAAATCTTAACATTTTTACAAAATCACTTTTTACATCAGATAATTTTCTATTTTGTTGTATAGTTTTTTAAAACAAATTAATCAATTAAACAGAAACAGAAATACGTGTTTAGTACTTATTTGAGTAACTACCAGTAATTCATTATTTTGTATTTTAAAATAATGAAAAAGGTAACGACCTATCATTACATGGTAATCTACATAGTAATGACCTGTCATTCCCATGTTTTTGCTGGGATATAATATAATTATGAATAATAAGGGGTAAATTTAAAACAAATACCAGTCTGATCGATTTTAATCAGGCAGGTATTTGTTTGCTCCAAATATTTTAAATTTTATCAATCTAATATTAAATTAAAACTATGTAAATGTTTTAAGCCATCGCTTATTATCATTAGGAAAAAATTTAAACATTACGAATTCAAATTTATAATAATTTTAGAATATATAACACAAAAAATGATTAGTTTCATACTGAAAAGGTGAAACTCGAGTTAACTATTGATTAAAAGAAAATGCCAAAAAGGTTACATACAAACCTACATCTTTTTTGGTTTTAGCTAATAGCACTGTCCAACAGTATTTTTGGCACAGAATAGCGACCCTATAATTCTGAAAGGGTATGTTGAGTAGATCATTTTTGTAGAACAAACTTATGGTCCAGCACGTCTGAGTATTTTTTTACAGTGGGTCAAAGTTTTCATTTTTCGGTCGAAGGGAGCATTATATTATATGAAAAAAATGCTGTAAGTTAATGTCTGAGAGAATTCTTATGGTCAGAGTTGTATTGTGGAAAAGTATGAGGATTATTTTTGTGGAAGATCTTAACCCTCTAACTGGTCTCTTCATGGGCCAATTTGAACCTTTTTTCGAGAAAATCAAGAAATATCCTTTAAAAAAGGACATTTAAGGATTAAAATAGTCTACGAAAATGTCAGTGGGGGTCACCAAAGACACCGTTGTTGTCAATAAATGATCTACTCAACATACCCTTTCAGAATTATGGGGTCGCTATTCTGTTCCATTCAAAAAGTCTTAATTTGTTGGACAGTGTAGTTAGCTCACTCTGAAACTCAGCGTAAAAATTTAATTTTTGATAAGAATTGCAAATATTTTAATTTTTTTTTACACTTTTTATATTGAATTCTTTACAAGATTTTACGCGATTATTTTATGCGGTTGCGGTTAGATGGCATGGTTAATCGCGATTACGGTTACGGTTAAAACCGAAATGCAAACTCTTGTTTAGATATTCTTTTGCATGAGTTAAAAATACTAATATATTTTTGTTGTGATAAAATGTTATTTTATCTAAATGAATTGAAATAAGAATGTAAGTTATTATATATTTTAAAAAATTTATAAAATGGCACACGCATTAAATAAGACCAACCAAGGGAACTTTCCGAGAGGAGAATTAAGATTTTGCTGAATTTAGTTATGTGGTAAAGGAGACAAAATAAATTGACAGATATTTATTATTTTTGCCCGATCTTAAATTAAGAGGATGAAAATCGTGTAGTCGCATTTGTCGGATTTTTGTTCTTTTTGTAGTTGTTCCAAAGTATGAATGAGTATTATATAAAATGTATTAAAATTTTACAATTCCACTTGTGCATACATAAAAGATTTTTAAAAAGCTAAAAACAAAGAATTTTTATACGACTTTGTATTCGAAAAGCAAAGAGATGGGAAGGAGAAATTTATCTTCCCTATCACAATCCAAATTTTTAGCGAAATCTGAATTGTCACGTGTAATAGTTTCGCTGTTAGTGTATATTTATAACGTATAAGTAAAATATTTTAACAAAAGTATAAAAAATTGACTTAAAAAAATAATGAAAATTCTTTAAAACTGTTTTCTCATTAATACGAGGTCGAGCCAATAAGTCCGAGGTTTTTCGAATATCAAGCCTCTTAACTGAAAGGCTGCGTCATTAAGTTAGTGTTTTACGGCCATTGATAGTAGACTACTGCGTACTTTAATTTAAGGATTGAGGAGAAATTGGAAAATGGCCGTTTCCGTGGCAAAAATCAATGAATTGCTCCCTCATTTGCCCTATTCTCCAGATTTAGCCCCGGGTTACTATTTCTTGTTTGCAAACCTGAAGAAAAGGCTCAGCTGAAAGAGATTTGACTCCAGCGATGCATCATTCCACAAACAAATACCTATTTTGATTAGAGAAACGTTGGACAAATTAGAGAAACGTTGGACAAAGTGTATAGAGCTTCAAGAAGACTATGTTGAAAAATCAAATGATTTTTTATCCAAAAACTTGTGTTTCATTCACCTTATATTTTATAGATAATTTTAATAAATTTTTTAGATACAGAAAATAGTCACTAATGATTGAGGAGCTAGAATGGAGTGATTTTTAATATTCAGATTACTACTTTTTTAAGATGTACATACGAATTCTTTGAAAGCTCGTCAGAATGACTTCCAAAGATGCAGTAAATGAACACTAAGTGAAACTTAGGAAACTAATAGTGATAACCAAAGAAGCACTTCTATTTATTTTTGCTGGGATCATTAAGTAAAAATCTTCTTAGGTTTGTAAAAATAAATTAAAAAATTACAAAAATAACTTCTGGTTATTTTGATGATTTCATATAGAGTGTAAAATTTGTTTAATAATTTTGTAAATTTAATAACATGTTTACTTAATGACTTTTAAAATTCCTACTTAACTAATTTACATCGAGAAAAAGTTAAACAAAAGCTGCAACAAAGTTATTGCGTTAATAAAACGACCTTTTAAACGCCTTCAATATATTTTTTATAATTTTTTTAATAAAAATTTAATTTATCTATTCATTGTTTACATACAACTCTTAATATAAAAAACACTTTCAATTGTGGGCGTTTTTAAATATTTACAAAAATAAAAATCCATTTAAATATCACTGCTTTTCAATCAGTTTTGTACAAAAAAAAAAAAAAAAAAAAAACAACAGAAAATTAAATTAAATAAATTGTTTAATTCATTTGTATTGAAATGTTGTTTATCATTTGTTTTCGTGTTAAAGATGATCTCACAACTTGAGCTTTAACACTATTTGCCGTCTCCATCACAATTTGCATTTATTAAAATTGTGACTTTAGATATTCTTTAGACATTTTTAAATATGTTGTAGATCTTTGTCAGAAGATTTATGCAGTTTTTGTTGAAAAATACTTTTGAAATATTTTAGCACTGAATTCATTTTTATTGTGCTAAAAATTGTTTTTTTTTTTTCTACATGATAGAAACATTTGTTTTTTGTCGCAATGTTTAGATGAATGACAATAAATATTAAAAAATTGTGGGGTTCCACAACAGAAATAAAAATTGTTTTTAAGAAACATTATTTTTAACACGGTTTTCTTATTATTAGTGATAAAGCGTAGTCATATTAAACTCTCAGCACCATTCATTCAGTTACCAGAAGCGAAAATATCGTTTTATTTCGCAATTTGTATTAAATTTATTTAACACTTGTAAGTCTATGAATTTCCTCTAATACTTTCTTTCTTTGTAGTTTATTTTTTCTTAAATCCTGTTAGATATTTTTAAAAGGTATTAACATTTTCAAAACGTCATTTTGCGCATTTGTATTTTGTCAAAGTTAAGTAAATTGTTTTTTTTTTGTTGCTATTTTGTTTAAGAAAAAACAAACACACCTGTTTTCTATTGACAAGTTGTCTAATAAGATTTAACTGATAACATTATTAATTTAGAATTTTAAAAACATTAAAAACAAATTAATATAAATTAACAAATTTATATTTATAGATATTACATAATTTTACTTGTCAAAACTTATATAAAAATGTTTATAGGCAATTAAATATTTATGTAGAATCTACCATGTACAATGTGGGGCAATAATAGGGCGATACTATTGAAATTATTGCATTGCAAATTACACGTTTGAAATTTATAGTGAAAATTATTGAATCGTATCAAGAGCAATGAGGCGTATCAAGAACGAGCGAATTTCGTCGAAATTATTCCAATTGAGCAGCGCCCACAGCGCAAACAATTTGAGTTTTGGCGACCCAATTTGAACAGAGCTGCACAGCACGGGACAGCCGAAACCCGAAAGGCCCCGAACCATTAGGCTGGAAACATCGAAGAAGTGTGTGAAAATGTGGTGGAGGAGCATATATATCGAGGCGTCCCCTGCGCCAAATTTTAACATTGGACTTGAAAATGTTCCCAAAAAAATTCAGGTGGTTCAACAGTTTTAAACAAACGATTATGGCGCCCGTTTAAACCCAGAAAACAGTATCAGTTGTGTCCACTAAATTTGTTGCCAATCGAATTCTGGCGGCTACAACAAGTGTCTTCATATTAAATTATATTTTTAGTTGTGAAAGCCAATATTCAGTTGTACAATTTTATATTTATATTCCACAGAAATATTATTACGTTCCACAAAATTTTATTAAAAAAAAATGTATTTTAAAATTTAAACCCTGGGCAATCAGATTCATCGTTCACACTCTTGCTTACTGCACCACAATTAATTTAGATTTTCTTTGATATATAATATGCCATTTAAACATTTGAATGTTTTATTTTAATTCAAAAATATATTTTTTAAATGTTTGCCTTTCCGGGGTTTGAACTCGGAAATTCTGAGTACTGAGCTTACCCTCTACCTACTACACCACAAACACCTTTGAATTTTTATGGCTAATTTTGAATTAAAACAATTTGTGCATCAATACCAATCATTAGTGACGTCTATTATCAATACAATCCACAATTCGGTTGCTTCTACTGAAACCCAAATTAAATGATATATTTTATCAGAATAACCGTACTTGTACCTCTTTTGAATATCGATTTTTTTTTGATAGAGTGTACCAAATTACTAATATATTCACTATATGGTTGCTTCCACGAATTTTATTTTTAAAGATGATTGGAAATACCAATAACTGAATAATAGGATTGATTTTTAGTTTCTTTTCCCTTTTTTTAATTCCCAATACAACATTAATGAATTTTAGGTTATTCCAAATAAAATAAAATCCTCACAAATAAACGTTTATGGTTTTGATCGAATTGCAATCAATCTTTTCTGTAGGTGTAAGACATAATTTTTCACAATTAATTGAAATAAAATTTATATGTACAAATAAACATAATCAGTTAAAAATCATACGAGTTCTCAATTTAAACAAAAGTTATAACGAAAGGAAATCAAAATCGCCTTCACGAGCACGGAAAGCGATTCTTTTTACATTAAAAATTTCTTATATTTGTGTAATATTTTAACCACTTAAATTGAAATTTTAAATGTTTTCAAATGATAGATGGGCTAAGAATGGTTACACAATAAGGTGTCCCCTAAATTACGAATTATTGAATTTCCATGCACTACCAGTTTTGTTCTATTTGGTCTCATATGTACGAATTTGACAAATAAAATTGCACTCATAAAAAAAGTTAGTATCAAAATTTTTTAACGTGTTTTAATTAAGTTAAACTAATTTTCTCTGTTATTAGTTATAAAATTATTAGTTATCGCATTTTACTACAAAACAAATTTCAGTTGTACATAGAAAAAAGATTCATTGTAACAACCGAATGCTTTGGTGGGAACCACCGATATATTTGTTTATCGCAACCGAAATTTGTTTAATTCAACAGAATTTCGGTTGAAACCAAATATTTTAATTGTATCAGGGAAACATTTGTTTGGGACAATTAAATAATTTAGTTGCTGCAACCAAAATATTCAGATGGCAAGAAATTCTGTTGTCACAATAAATTTGTTTTCTCTGTATACATGAACTAATTTTCCATGCTAATGCTCAGTTATTTGTATTTCTTACATTTTTGTGTCTCTTTTTCCCCATTTTAATACTGTAAATGCTAAAATAGCTAATACCTCGGAAACCAACCATACCAGTAAATATCAGTTAATAAATCAATTAATCTCCCAATAATTACTACGGACCGGTTTGGGTCAGATCCGGAGAGTTGAAAAAATTTCAGTAGAAATTATTAGTTTAATTAGAAGTTTTTTTTTTAATTTACCTAAAATTGTTTAGCTTATTTGACTAAAATTTAGCAGTATGCTAAAATTTTTCTTGCTTAAATTTTGCAGACCATGGTTTTTAACTTAATTCTGCTGGCGCAAATATAGTACTATTTTCTGTTATCTTAGCAGAATTTTTTGATGATTGAATTTTAAAAACTTGTATGTATTATAATTTATAATTATGTACTAAGTGTGTCCTGAATTTTAAATCGCATTAACTATTTGCACTCATAAGATTCATAATTTTGATATTGGGAGGAAAAAATGCAAAATGAAACTTCGTTGCCATAAACAAATATGTCGGTGGCTCTAACCAAACCATTCGGTTAGAAAGAAATTCGGTTGCCACAATGAATCTATTTTCTGTGTGTTTATCACTATTTGGCATTATGGTTTTTTGCTGGGATATACACAAATTCTTTTCATTTTATTATCTACATCTTTTGAAATTTTCTTTCTAACTTTGGATAGACTAATCAATCATGTTTTTAATACTTAAAACCTACATGCAATTCAAAGAGGTTCTTACAATTTAACGCTCTAGTTTTATTCGTTTATATATAATTTAATTTTTGTTTAAAATAACTTTTTAAAATTATAGTTTAAGACTTTGTTCAAAGTTGGAAAAAAATCGGCAATTTTTAAAACAAATCAAACCCACATGTTAAAACTACGATTCATAAAATCAATGCTAATCTATCAAAAGACAACATGATAAAAAAGGCACAAAGATTTTGAAAATCAATTTGATACAACGACGGATGCTGCCAACATGTCTGCAATATAAAATCAGTATGTATCATTTTTTTTGTATTTGTAAATGAGACTTTTAAAGACAGGTATTTTTCATTTGACAACAAAACGCACAAAATTGTTGAGAATTCACATTAGTTTATTGATGGTTTGATGGAAAAGAGCTTAAAATGAATAAAACAATTTTTCAGATTAATTTAATAAAGAAAAGATGATAATAAGCATTTTTTAAAAATATTTTAGCATTGATAAGGAGTTTAGGATAGTTTTAAAGCTTTAAAACACTTAATTTGAATTTTCTAAAGCTTTTTAAATAATTTATGAAATTAATTCTCAAAAAAGCTTATTTTTTTTAAAATAAATTGAATCAAATTTTGGAAAAATTTAACATTCGAAATTAAAGCTATTAGGAAGAAAAAGCTTTTTGAACTAATTTTTTTAAGATAGTTTTAAAGCTTTATAACATTTCATATGAATTTACTAAAGCTTTTTGAACTTTTTTAAAAGAATAATTTTAATTAAATTTTGTACAAATTGAAAATTTTAAAAAAAAGCTTTTAGGAAATAAAAGTTTTGTGAACCATATTTGATAAAATTTTTTAGGATGGTTGTAAAGCCTTAAAATATTATTTTTGAATTTATTAAGCTTTAAGAATAATAAATGAAATTAATTCTCAAAAAGAGCTTTATAAAACAATAAACTTAACCAAATTTTACACTATTCAAAAGTTTTAAACTTAAGCTTCTAGTAAATAAAATCTTTTTCTATTAAGTTTAATAAGCTTTTTGGAATAGTTTTGAAGCTTAAAAATAATTGATACTCAAAAAGAATAAAAATAATCAAATTTTGCACCATTAAAGCCTGTTCCTCTATTTCGAAAGAACACGTTCGTTCGCTTTCTAAGGAAAACTGATTTGGATTTCACTAACTCTATTTCTATGCGAACGATGAGTCGAACGACAAGTCGAATGAAAACGTAACTGTTTTCATACAAAATTTGGTTTCTCTATTTCGAACAGTGCGAACGCAAATGTCAAAATCAGTTACTTGCTATTTTTTTTGTCGAGTGAATATATATTTGATATTTTTAAAAAGAAAATAAAGTAAAAAAAGCAATGTATAACAAAAGGTAAGTACAAAATAATACAAATAATTATAGTTTATTAAGAAAATCAACAATAGACCAGCCGAAGACGCTTGTATTTTATATGGAAGAAAGACCTGATTTTGCCAGAGGGACTCTGGTTTTCGGAGCAAACAAATTTTCCGCAGAAGAAGAAAATTTTACCAGAAAAATAAACTCCGTTTCACCTTCTTTTTCGCTGTTACTGAGTGGTAAAAGGTACGTGTGTGTGGTTTGTGGCTTACGTTTGCCCCAAGCAGCTCATATTTACATTTTTTATTTTACATCATTTATTTTGCAATAGCTAACAGGACAGTAGTAGTGACCACACCGAACAGACTACAGTAACAGGCAACAGAAAAGCCCTCCCAACCAATCGATAACAAAAACTTTCAGAAATAAACACATTGTCAAATAAAAATTAATTTGTTTATTGTTATTTTTTTATTTCATTTGTCATATACAGCTGATCACTGTTAAACAGGGTTTTTTTTATCTTTAAGCAGTTTAGTAGTATTATTGCCACTTTTAAAGAAAATTGTAACAAATGCTCAAAATATATGATCTAACATCGCTGTGAATTGTAAATGCGTAAGAAACAAAAAATTGACACACGCAAGTAAAGACGATCGAAGGCTTTCGAAATAGAGAAACCCAAATTGATTCGAAATCGAGTGACTTGCTTTCGTTCGATTAGTTTTTCGTTCGAAATCGAGGAACAGGCTATTAAAGCTTTTAGGAAATAAAAGCTTTTGGAACTAAGTTTGATGAACTTTATGGGATAGTTTTAAAGCTTAAAAACTGTTAAATAGGATTTCCTAAAGCTTTAAGAATAATCCATGAAACTAATTCTTTTAAAAAAAGGAAAATTTTATTAAATTAGGAAATAAAGCTTTTTGAACTTATCGTAGTTTGATAAACTTTTAGAATTTTCTAAAGATTTAAGAATAATCTAAGAAATTAATTCTCAAAAAGAGATTTTATAAAAGAAAACAATTAACCAAATTTTTAATTAATTGAACATTTTAAACTAAAGATTTTAGGATAGTTTTAAAGTTTTAAAATATTTCATTATAATTTTTTAACACTAAGAATAATCATTGAAATTAATTCTTAAAAATAGCTTTTAAAAAACAATAATTATATCAAATTTTGTACAAATTGAAAATTTTTAATGAAAGAAATAACTATTTAAATTTTCTGCCACCAAATAGTGTTATGTTTTAACGTAGGATGAGTGATTTGAAATTTAAAGATTTATTTTTTGTTTTCTTTTAGATACATTGAAAAACAAAATAAAATAAACAAGACTTAATTTTAAGTGGAGCTAGTTTTTAAACAAAGCAAATATTTTCATCTCAGATATTGTTGTTGTTTTTTTTAAATACTCTTGACAGATGTCAACTTTAAAAAATTGCTTAGAAATAAAGAATTTAAATAATTTAAAAAATTTTTGTTCATTCGCTTCACAAAACCATACAATTTTATTTAAAGCTTAAAAATGTTGTTTAAAATAATCACGTTTACTATATTAAGATTTTTAAAGAATTCATGTGTGTCTATTTTTTTTTGGTATAAAATCAAGGTCAATATGGCTGTATGCTAATTTCAAAAATTCAAGTTATATATTGGGTGTAGCGTAAAATATTTATAATAAATTTTAGTGTATTAAAAAAATCTGTAAAAATTTTCCATAATTTTTCACGCATTTAAAATTAATTGTCTGATAATTTATGCAATTGCAGTATTTATGTATTTTTTATTAAAAACTTTTATATTAAAAATAAAATGTAAATTATTTTTTTTTAATCTTTGTTAAAATTAAATCATAAAAATATTAATTTAATCTTTCAAAATTAATTTATAGTTTTATGTTCAACAATAACTACAATGTTTTTCATTGTATGATTTCAGCATTTTTAGGATTTATCACATGTTTCAGTCTTCTATTAACACATAATATTAATTTACACTGAACCCTCATTTAACGGTCAAATTATTATTTCAACAAAATGGAATATAAAGAGTCATATATAACAATTATACTCACAATAAAATTTATTCACAAATTTTTTTGGAAAAAACTGAGTGAAAAAAATAAGCAGAAAGAAATAAAAAAATGTATAAACACTTGACAAAGTATTTTAAGTTTTTGCATAATTTATGTAAAAAATTGAATTTGTCACTTTAATTTGAAATTATTGCTAGCATTTTGTTTGTGTGTATTTTAGAAGAATTCATAGCTGGTATCGAGATTAGAAGCCAGGTATTTGGAATATGTATCTTTATAAAAAAACAAAACAGAGATATAGCAATTCAAAAGTAAAAAGAATTGTTTTAAAATGAAATATCAAATATTTTATTTGTTTATTTTAATCTTTAAACAAATTTTATTTCAGAACGCTGTCTAATGAAACTTTGATGTACTTGCAGTTTATTGAATAGTGGTTGTGTTCATAAGCTTTTTACTACATTTCTTGTAATATGATCATTTAAATGGATTATTTACTTTTTAATGCTTGCTTTTGTTACTTATAAGTTTTTTACGCATCGTTATTCAAAGAATAAATGACGACTTTTGATATTTTCAAAGTCAAGTTTAAAACAATTGACTAAGCAATTATAATTGTTGTTTACTTATAACGAGCTTTCAACCTCTGTATTTTTACCAAAACAAAGCAAATAAACTATTTTTAGCTAAGCTGATACATGTATTTCGATTCGGCAAAAAATCTTTTCAGAACCCCAAGTTTTAGTAAAGTTAGAGCCTCCAGGAGAAGGCAGAGCTTAAAAAAAATATATTTTGCTCCATTCATATCTTCTTAGCAATCAAACAATAATTTATTTTTGTTAACTAGAAAAATAAGTGCCTTTTTTGTTTGTAAATCAGAGGAATACGTTAGAAAATTTTTATCAAAACACTTTCTTTGAAAAATTTTCTTAAGAATTCTTCAAAAGCATTTGTATTCGATATTTGTATCCAACCAAATCTTGAAATCTGTGTACAATTTAAAAAATGTTTTGAAATTTGTGTTTTACACTAGTTTTACCAGACTAACAATATGTAATCAAAATTAAAATATAAGGTTTAGATATTTGACATGACATTTTGATGACATTTGGATGTACTGCAGTTTAGAAAAAGAAATTATCGTTGCTCCAGCAAGACGGGCTATGTGTTTAAAGAGAGCAATAAAAACGTTTAATGTCAACTCTTTTACCAATATTTAAAAAAAATTGTTTAAAAAAATATTTCGCGAAAGTCAAAGAATGCGTTCACGGCGATTTGAACCGCGAACCTCAAAACCAAAAACTTTGATTTTATACCAGAAAAAAAATATATACAAATAATAGAAAGAATAATAAATTAGTACTGATAACAGGGGAGGACGAAAAACGCAAAAATAATTTTTAGCGTTTTTTTAAATATTAAGGTGGTGATCATAACCTTCAACCCTATGCTGTAAATGTCAGTGGTGAGTACGTAGATATATGTCTCCGTTTATTCACCACATTTACCTCCTGCTGATTTTTCCTCCTAACATTTGTATAAAAATACCCGCAGGTGTCATAGGTATTGGATGAGCAAAACAGCAGGGACAGTGACGAATATTTTAAGTGGGCCAGTTAGAAAAAAGTAAGTGCAAATGTGCTAAGAAGAAAAGGCTCTTTGTGGATTCCCTCACCGTCCCAAGTTGACTATGGGGGTTGATTTAGGTGGTAAAAATATCATATCCGTTTCATTTGACACCCAATTTGTAAAAATTTTTCTAAACATACATGAAAAAAGAAAAAACTCTTAAGCGTGAGATTGGGCCGCTAAAATGTTACCCAAGCATGCAATACTCTCAGTAACTTAGAAAAAAATATTGTATATAAATACATATTTAAATACAAAATTTAATTTTAATTGAAAATTATTATTCTTTTTATAGATAGTTTTCGTCATAATAGTTATTAAGCAAAAAATGTATCGTTTCCTGTTTGCAGGTACAAATTGTAAACATAGGGATAGAGAATTACATAGGCATTGAAGGTGCATAGTCGGGTATATTTTTCCTGGTTATTTTTTTTTAGCGAATACGAATGTTTTCTCTTGTTCAATATTTATTTAGCCGCTTTATTGCAATATTTTTAAAGAGGTACGAAACAGAATGCATTTAAGAAGAGTTCCCTTGTCATTCTTCCAGAATGTGACCAGGATTCGAACCCACAAAACCATGTATATGTTAAAAAACAAGTTTGACTACTTAGCATTTGGAAATAATTTTTTATAATTTTGATTTTTATCACGTCAATTTAAGATTCACAATTATAGAGTACTCCATTTTGTAGAGAGGATTTTGTTCCCTTCTTTTCAATTACAAATTTATTGTATCATGCCATTTAAATTTTAATATACTCCACTCTGCACAGTGCAGTACTGCAGCATTGCCAATCTAAATTTAGTTTTTTCATATATTTATTTTGTACAAGGGGTTTTCAATAGGTGAAAAACGTCACCGTATTTTTGACAATATTAAAGGTCCTAATTTTGAGTTTTTCCTGTTATAAAAATATATGATAATTTCGATCTGGAAGAAACTACTATATTTTCAAAACTAAGCCCCAATGTATATAATATTTATAATAGTAACATATAGTATTTATGTTTCCCTTACGGTTCCCATTTAAATTATTTTTCATCCATTTGGGCATTTTTGTATATACATTTTTTAAAAACTTACGCATTTGTAAACTTAATGAAAATATTGTATTTAAAAATACATACCTGAAAAGAGAAAGAAAAGATAACTTCATTAAAAAAAGTTTTTAAATAAATTAAATACACTCATAATTTATGAAATTAATGCCAAAATAACAAAAACTTGCCTAAAATATGCCAATTTTCGTTCTTGTTATTTTGGTATTTTTTTCGAATTTTTATATATGTAGAAAAGTTAATACTAAGAAATTACATTTTATATAAATATCTCAGCCATTATGTTTAATTTTTAACAAAAAAGTATATTTTCTTCATTGTTGACCCATGAAAATTTGCCTAAATGAAAAATTATAATTTTTGATTTTAACAAAAATCCAGCACATGTCTTTCAATATTAACTGATGGCTGTTTAGACATATTTAATTGATGGAGATTATTTAACACAGAGTTTGTCAGTAAATTTTGTCTAAACTCGATAAACGCAAGTCGCTTATTTCTCATATGGGTATTTTTATTTAAGTTGTAACTTAAATAAGAAATATTTACAATAAACACTAAAAGATGCGAAGAATATTGGTTAAGTTCGTAGCTGACCAGATAATGCATTCCACTCGGTGAAAGCCCAATAACTTTTTCAGTGTATTATCCATGATAACAAAAATTATGATTTTTCATAAACTTCGGTATTCTATTTCGTAAAGTCATTCATGTAACAGTTATTAATCATTCGCTTGACCAGATTGTCAGCGAACTATTTATACTTTTCATCTTTTTCGTTGAAGATACAAAATGTCAGAAAAGCAAATTAATAATAATAAAATAAAGAAAAATAAATTTTAAGGATTTTATTTACTTTGTCTAATTTTATATTCGAATTGTACTTGAACAAATAAAAATTAAATCAAATTGTTCTGTAGTGAACTATGTAGATCTTTCGATCAATTAAGTAATAGTTCAGTTAAACTAGTTCGTTCACAAATGACATAAGTCTAATATTCTATTTAAAAAAAAAATTCAACTAAGAACAACCCATATGGAATTTTCAATATGAAAAAGTAAAAATAATTTTTTGTGCCATATTTTATTCTAAATTTATTTTTAATTAAATAATGACAAAATAAATTTATTTTCAAACTCTTCGAAATTTTTTTACAATGTTCTAGAAAATTATAAATATTAATTTTGCTTTGTTTTTTTATTTATTTATTTTAATTTCTTTCAATAATTAAATTTAACATGATTTTGAAGGTTACAGCCATCAAATAACTATGGAGATGAAAAAATTCACACATTTACATAAAAAATTATATTTAAAGATCACGCACAAACAGGAAATTGATACTAAATATGTCAACAAATAAAAGATTTACGTTTTAGTTTATCTTAGATACAGAAAAAAATATAGTTTAATCATTTATTATACCATATCTGAATTAGCATCTTATTTTTCTACGAACATTATTAAAATAAGTATGGATCTTATTAAAGTAAATATGATTCCTGCTAAAAAAACTTTTTCGTATTTAAATAAAAAACTCAGCGATTTAAATATTGTTTTTAAATTTCAAAAATAAGTAGTAACATATTTAAAATATATAGAAAACAAACATAGTTTGATTTCAAAGACGTTTCTATTTAACTAAGTGCTATTTCTGCTTGACTTAAACTGTTTTTTCTGTGTGTATGGATAACCAAATTTTTGTTACATATACTATGTTTTTGACTTTCAAATGCCATACAAGTTATAAATCGAAAACTTAAAAAAAACTAAAAAAACGTATTTTAGGGTTCAAAATGAACGTCGTATTACATATAAATTATGGTAAATTTATGTAAATTTTGCCTTTAAAGAAAAAAAAAAAGATGATACGGATTTTAAACAAACATTAAAAAAGAAAAAATAATATTAATTTAAAGCCGTTCATAAGAATCAAATATACATGAAATTAAAAATTAGCACTCTTAATAAGAACAATCATTAAAAATTTCAACAAGAGGCAGAATAGTGACGTGAGATTAATTGATATTAATAAAGGAAAAAATATTTTTATAAAAATGAAGTCATAGATTTTTATTAGTATGCATACTTGGGTATTTTTTATTAACATTAGTTGAAACTAATGCAAATGGAACCACAGCTTTGTCCAGAGAAGGTATAATAAATACATAATGTCTTATGGATGCCATCGAGTGGACAATGTTCTATAGGAATGATCGAAACCGGAATGATATAATATAGAACTGGGATCGAGTGAATTGAAAGCACTAAGTATGGGTAACGAAATGTAAAGAAACAGTCCTTCCCTGTTTCCCTGTTGAAATATAAGACAAAGGAATGAAAGGAATTAGGAAATGAGTGGAATTAGACAACGAAATGTATACAAAATTATATAAATACTGTATACACATATAATAAGGCACTATGAAGCACGCTACACTCAGAAAAGTATTTACCAAAAATTAATTAATTTGAAAAAATTTTAGGAAATTTGGGAATGATTCGACTCCAAAGAATTTTTACCTTAAGTCAAGTATACCCTTTTCTTAGAAACAAGTACAAACAATTTACTCAAAATAAGTAAATTTTTTCATAAAGTTAGTAAATTTCGTCTTAAATTGTTTGGAATTTGACTAAAATTTAGTATATGTTTAAGTAAAAATTATTTGAAAACGAGTAAAATTTTTTTATATTTTAATACATCACGTTGTTATTCTGGGCCGACACTAATACATACATACAAATATTTTCAATTAGAAACTAATTATTTAAAAATGTTGATGGTCTAAACTAAATTAGTTATACAATATAAAATTTAAACCAAATGAGAATTGTATAGGTTAAAAATATTCTAAACCTTTTCAGGAATGGTAAAATACATTTCCTCCTAATTTAAGAAGTTAACATACTTAGTTTAAATAAGCTAAAATGGTAAAGTTTTTATTTCATAGTTGATCTTTTTATACTTATATGTATGAAAAAAATTTTTCTCTGATTTCGAACCAGACCAAAAATACATTTTCATGCATATACGTATAAAAATATAAACTATAAAATAAAAACTTCACTATTAATTATATAAAAACAATTTAAACACATGACCGTCTACAGAAGGTCATAACTGAAGTCCAATTATATCCAAAGCAATATTTTTGGTGCACTAATCGCCAACGACATTTTTGTCGGTTTGAATTTACCTATCGAACAGTGCTCAGTTGAATAGTTTGATAGATACACCCATTTCTGTAAAGATTTTTGTCAAAACAGACACGAAAATTATTTATGATTTTGGTGCAAAATTAGAATTAAAAAAAACATACTTTCCAACAGCTTATTCGACTCGGAATTTCTTTTGGTAAGTAGCTTCAAGTTGTATTTTGATGATTTGTGAAATAATTTTTTTGTTTGAATCGAGCTTTTTGTCTTCAGGTATCTTTAATTTTTTCCACCTGGCGCTTTCAGGTTACATTTTTTTGACAAACGGACTTCACATTCGTGCTTTTGAATCCAAAATGATACTAGAACAAAAATTTCATAAGAAAATACCTCGTATTTCGACTTCAGTGGTAAAAGGGTTAATATAAGCTAGTTTCTGATTTGGATATACAGTAATAAGAGAAAGTAAAAGAAGAAGGTAAAAAGCACAAAAATAGTAAGTAAGTTTCATATAATCTCAATAAAAAAATCAACTGTTAGCATAAATAGCTTTTTTCGTTGATTAGCGAGTTAAATAGATATATTTACAATTAGCACTTTCAAGTGCACGAAGCATGTTGATGAAGGTCGAAGCTGACTAGAAAATGTATCACATTCGGCTTGAGTCTAAATAACTTTTTCTGTGTATTGTCCATGATTATTAATAGCCTTTTTTCACTGAGCTACATTTACATCTTTCATCAATTTGCAAAGATGTTAACATCTTCCCATAATAATTATACAGGCCAAAAATTTTACATCTTTCTACATCTTGATTCTTTCTCATTTTGTTCCATCTTACATCTTTCGTTATTTTAAATGTCAAAAAAAATTATTTTCTTTGTGCCATCACGAGCAAACTGACATTGCAGAAAATAAACAAAAAAAAATATTCAACAAAGGAAAATGAGCGGCACATGTAAGAATTTCATTCTTATCTCTACCAAAAATTCTTCTTCATCATTATGTTCTTCCAGAATGGCCTTAAATATTTCAATGCACTGCATTAAAATTCGAGTTTGTTCTTGCAAAGCAACAACCACTCAAATGATTAATGATTGCTCTAAATCAATCTTTTTCTTTTATTTTTTTGACAGCTGAATAAATAATAGATGAAAGATGTTGCCAATGTAAACACATGTTTCACGTTCTCAACATCTTCCATGCGTTTTGCAAAGATGTTGTTCAGTGTAAAAAGCCTATAAGTGTGGGTCTATCTAACCTAAAGCATTTATTTTAATAAGGTGTAAACTTAATGTTAGTACATAAATTTTTCTGAGTGTATCTACTACTATCACAGGCAACAAAATAGAATGGAACGAGCATCTATTTGACTGATATTTATAGATCTAACCATATTAAAATGATTATCATAAATTTATCAAATCGTAATGTAAATATGTTCATTACAATTGATATTAATGCATTGCTAGTTAAATGATAAGTGTCCGACCGAGTATTCGGTCTTGGCTTTGGAGTTTGGAAAGAAAATAAAACAAATTTTATTCGAAATTATTTATTTCTACTTGAAAATAAAAAATTTTATGTAAAAATATACTCTTTAAGTAATTGGTGTTCCGCCAAAATTATTCTGAATAACCGAATACTTAAAGAAATTTAGTAAATTTTTACATTAAATTCCTTAGTTTCCTTAGAGTATAAATACATGAATTCGTATAAAAGTTATTTTATTTTTTTTAGTAAAATAATATAAATCTTAATTCACAATGCTGCAGAGTGGAGTACTCCATACCAGAATATGTCTTAAAAGTTCAAGCAATTCCAATTCTTCCACGTCGTGTTGAAAATTATTGAACTCATGGTTGCAATCTTTTTGAAAAAATGTTTCTTTTGAATTTTGTTCATGTTTAAAAACTTTTTATTTTTCTTCGTTTTCAAAATCAATTGAAATTTACCTTTTATATAAATTAAGTAAAAATGTCGGTTTCGGCAGTACAAAACATAAGCAATAAACTTGAAATCATCAATTAATTAGTCACATGTGTGGCATAAAATACAATAAACACGATTGCAAAAATTAATAAAATGCAATTTCAGTTAAAAAATAAAAATATTACTAAAAGCAGAAGCGTAGAAAAATTTTTAACAAAAAAAGGAAGTTTATAATATTGTATAAATTTATATAAATCTGTTCTGTCAGCTTCAGACAACTGGTTTTAAAAATTTTGTTAAAGCCAAAAGTATTCTTCGCCCTTTTTGGTCATCTGTTTTAGTCCCGCCTGTGACTTTTTAAGGTTTAAAACTGAACTTTATTTATAATTTTTCTATGTAACTGTTTAAAGTTCATTTTGTATTCAAACTTGTTGTGAATTTTAGTGTTGAGTATATGCATTATATAAATATTACTTAGCTTTTTCTTTCATCCATATGGAAAATACGTGATTATGTGAAAAACAAAATAAGACTCTTAAGAATATTTTTCTTTATATGTAAATCTATTCAAACCGCATACCGGCATTTATGGTTGGTTGGTTGACATAACACATATGCCATGGCATGCCATACCATACCATAACATGCCACAACCACTCTACTCTACTACTGACTTTTGCCATAGACCAAAACTAACAAATACAATTTATTTTGATCTTTTTACTTGTGGCTGGGATACTAAATGAGAATGAATAAAATTCATATAAAGCATTTGCTGCGTTTTAAGAATATTAAATACTTGTGCTTTTTTGAAAAATGACATAAGGAGTCAGCAATAAGATTATTTTTGTCTGCAATACTATTTATAACCAACGGGGTAACGAAGAACCCGTGTTAAATCGTTAAAGTCTAAGGTCTTTGATCTCAATTTTAATTAATAGAAGAATAGAAGCTCTTTAACACTTTAGAGATTTTTTAATTTTTCAAAAGTTATTGCCCCAAAAGGGGAAGTGAAAGTGTCTATTCCGGGTCTAGTGCAAATAGAACTGATTACATAATTTTTACATTGAAAAGAAAACGTTTGTAATTAAAAAAAAATACTTTTGATTTTTGGCTTAAAATAAAATCTGTTGAAACAAAATGTTTTTTAGTGATCACCAAACAATTTTATTAAACATTTATGTAGTTACTTAATTCATAAAATTGTTGACATATTCGTTTAAATTGCTCATATTTCAAATATCATATCATACAAATACATATTTTACTTCCCTTTCCTTTTAGTCCGAAAAGTAATATCAGGTAATAATTTTGTCTCCTCTAAAAATTTCCAAAATTCAGTTAAGTTTTATTTATCAATTGGAAGAATTTCCTTGTCAGAATTCCATAAATATACCGAATCAGCTGCTAAACTTGCAAGTACTAATTTTAGGTCAGCTGGAGATTTAATAAAATCTGAAATTTTGGGTTCACTGAAGAAGATGTTAGACACAGGGAGTTGAGATCCAGGTCACACGAACGTTACTAAATTCTACAAATGAATGAAACTTTTTCATTGAGTGTATGAAAATTTCAATATATCGAAATTTTTCATAACTTTTTAAGAAAATAGTTTAACAAGAAGTTTAAATGGACAAGGTCCAGTGCAACTTCATTAGATTTATCCAAAATTTCAATAATTTCATGAAGATAATTCTCTCAGTATAAAAGAGCGAATGATTTGAATTTTAATTCAAGTTTCTAATAAATCTATTTTTTGTTTTCGCTTAGATACTGAGATGTCACAAACGGAGATGATGGTATTCCGGTGGTCATATGAACCAAACCTAATCTTAGAAGTGTGAATATTTCAAATTCAAACCAAAATTTCTCTTCTTAAAAACTTAAATTGGGGGTAACAGCCACCGTAGACTAATGATAATTCATGCATGAAAATTAATGTCAAAACAACAAAAACTTTCTTCAAATAAACAAATTTTCGTTTATTTATGAAAGTTTTTGTTATTTTGAAATCTTTTGTATTTTTATACATGTATTATTAACAGTGTAATATAAAATAACTTTATGGACAGATATTTTAACACAATTTATACAATTCTACTATTTAATTTTACACTTAGGAAAAAAGCTTCATCATATTTATGAAAAACTTTATAAGTATAATGAAAAACTAGATGAAAAATATTTTCGTCCAATGTAACAATTCATAAAAATAATAAAGTTGCTTCACAAAAATGCAATTTGATGGTTTGTTTTCTGATATTTATGATACCTTTTGTAAATATGAGGCAGAATTTAAAAAAAATATTAAGTAAGATTCTTAGTTATAAAGAATTTTCAAGTTTTATCATATTTATAAATATATAAATAAATTATTAAGTTGTTTTAATTTTATATTGTTTTTTTTTTAATTATTAAAATAAATACACAGAAAAAATTTATGAGGCATTTTATGAAAAAAATTTTGTTATTGTTTTTTTTTTCGTAAAATATAAGAAACTTTCGAATGTTTTATAATTGTCATAAATTTTTATGAAACACTTCATTAAATATGGTTAAGAATTGGCGACAATATGATAAAACTATTTTCCTTAAGTGTATAATGCCAGATTTGTGCATTAGTTTTCGTTATTAACTTCAGCTTTAGCAAAAAAAAAAAACAACTTTAATTTTATAATAAAATATCATTAAAATGTTTTTAACTTCCTAATTTGTAATCTTTAAATCTTAATTATATTTACAAGTGAAACTTTAGTTTTGCCATAAACTAAAATGCAACATTTTCTCAAAAGTAGTTTTTTTTTTAAATTACAGATACTTTCATTATTACGCTGCAGTTGGTTAAATCTAAATTGTAAGATAATGGTTATTTTGAAATGTTTGAGAACTATTTTTATAAAAAGCTTAAGTTATTGTATTTTACAAAATGTGTGAAGTATTCGTATGTATTACAAAATACTATATAATTTTAAATTTAAATTAAACTTTTATTATGTGTATTATTACAGTCAAGTATCGGTATGACAAATACCAAAGTAACATATTGTTTTGTTAACGACCACTAAATTTGATTATAGGAATTGTGTGCCATATAATTGCTATGTTTTTTACTCGGTAAAATGTACAGTTCTGACATTGCATTATTCGTTAAATCGAGATTCTATTGTATATGATTGTATGTATGTAGGACAGACATATTTTTATTATATGATATCTAGACAGCATGTGTTAATGTAAATTCATTGTAAGAGTTTAGACATGTTAATTTTTTTCTTTAACGTTTAAAACCATTGGTGGTACTATATAGAAAGAAAAACAAACTACAAACTAACCATTTTTAAAACCCCAAAAGTTTTTCTGTTTCTGCATTTGAAATGAGCTTTTGTTCTTAAATGCGTGTGGTAAAAATGTAAATTCTATGAGAAAAACTAAAATTTCTTTTGATTTCTATAAAAATTAAAATTCCATTTTTAAGTTATGTATATATTTAAGAAAAAATCCTTCCTTTGTGCCATGAACTGGTGTATGTACAATATTTACAAAATGTTCAAAATATTTTTTTAATATAATTTTAAAGTGTGAAGTCATGTTTTATATGGTTAGTAAGGAGGTGTTTTATAATCGTAAACAAGTCAAAAAGTTAAGCAGTCAAAGGGTTTTCAAGATATTGCTACGCCCAGAGAAAAGATCGGTTGCAATTCGATCAAAACCATTAACATTTATTTGTATAAATTTTATTTTATTTGGAATAACCTATAATACATTATTATACCAAAAATATGGCTTTTGAAATTAAAAAGAGGGAAAAGGAATCAAAAAAAAGGATAATATTATCCAATTATTGGTATTTCCAATCAATTCGTTTAGAAATTGTGTACGGTAGAAGCAACTCCAAGTATGTTTTGGAAAATTGTCGATATTCGAAAGTGGTAACTACAAATACGGTTAGTATTTCAATTGAACCAACCGAATTGTGGATTGTATTGATTATAGAAGTCACTAAAGATTGGAATTTGTAAACGAATTTTCTGCTATATTTATTTTTCTAAAACACTATTTAAATTTAAAATTAGTCATTAAAATTTATAAGTGTTTGTGGGCTAGTGATACACTTAAAAAAAAAGTTAGTAGAAAAATTTGTAAAAGGTTTTCAATCCAACTTTACTATTTCTGCACTGATTTTTAGTAAAAAAAATATTATTTAGCAAATGGTTTTGCTATTTGTATTTTACAAATAACAGAGTTTTTGCAGAATATTTACAAATTTTTGTTGCTAATTTAAGAAATTATTTTACAAATTTTTGAAAACCGATTTGTTAAAATTAGCAAACAAAATTACTAATTTTAAAAAAGTGGACATTGTAGGAAATATTATTTCTAATTAAAACTTACAACTACTATTGCCTTAAAATGTTACATAGATTAAAAAAGGGATCGGAAGTGAATATACCGACTCATGTCTGAAAATAGACCATCCACTTAAAAGAGCACTAAAAAGTTTTTTTAGTTCTAAAAATCAGCCCTAAAAACAATTAAAATTTAACCTTAAAAGTAAAAAAATATTGACTAAAATATTTTTCAAAACAGAAATTAATTTTGTATAAAATAAAATTTTGTATAAAATATTAAAAAAAATAAATAAATAAATAAAATAAAAAAAAATTTGTTGCTCGATAAAAAAATAAATTTAAAATTTGGTACTAATACTCACAATATTAAGTAAACTTTTTTGCTGATTTTAGCAAACCGCTTTTAAATTCCGCTTTACAAAAAGTTTACTAAAATTTAGTAGCGGCTACTAATTTTTCTACTAATTTCATTGAACTACACGTCAGCAGACATGTGTTGCTAATATTAGCAAAAAATACCGCTGGGCTCAAATTAGCAAAATTTCCCGTAATAACAGCAAAATTTTCAGTTGCCATTACAGACTTTTTTTGGTGAGTGTAGAGAGCTAGCCTAGTACTCCTAATTTCCGATTTTAAATCCCGGCAAAGGCAAACATTTAAAAAAAATATATATTTTTTTAATTAAAATTTAAATATTCAAATGTTTAAATAACAAATATATCAAAGACAATTTAATTAAATTGTGTGAACTATGAATCTGAATGCCCAGGTTCTGTACCGGAAAAAAGCTAAAAATAAATTTTTCTAAAATAAAATTTTGTGGAACGTAATAATATTTATGTGGAATATAAATATTTAATGAGACAACTGAATATTGGCTTTCACAACTAAAAATGTAATTTAATATGAAGATAGTTGTCGTTACCGCCAGAATTTGATTGGCAACAAATTCGGTCGCCACAACTGATTCTGTTTTCTGGGTGTACACTAATACAAAAAATGTCTGTAGAAATACTTATTATTGAGAATAACAAGGTATTCAATTAGTCGATCTTTCATTTTAATCGTTTAATCCCTCAAATAATTATTCTACTTTTTTCTTAACCGGCTAATCGAGTAAAATCTAAAAATTAATCGATTAATCGAAAAAATTATGTAAAATTATTTACAATTTTTTGTTGTTTTAATAATTTCATTTAAAAAAGCGAACAAAATTTAGTTCATTAACACTGTTTAAAAAATGTATCAATTGAGATCGCGTTTTCTAGGCATTCTTTGTTTTTCCGACCTCTCAAACACATATTAAAATTTTGTCCAAATCGGAATGAACCACACCGCAGGCCTTCCCTCTACGTTTACCATTTTATAAAATTAGCCTGGATTAGATAGACGTATATTTACGTCTACAATAACGTTAACTTAAGATAAATACAGATTTTACATTTATTACTATAGTTAAGCACTAAACTTTGGTTATTTGAGATAACTAGCTTAGGACTCGATGAGTTAATTGAGAATAGAAAATCTGGTATTTTGTTTAACTTTTGATATGCAGTGAACACATAAACAACGTAAATGAAGGGAGAAAGTCTTTTGTCCCTCCGTCCCAATATCTAATTTTACACTCACCAAAAAAATTTGTATGTCAGTTGAAGATTTTGACGTATAGTACATACAATGAAATAAGTAGAAAAGATTACTACCCGATATTAAATTTTTTGTAGTTTTTCTAAAGTAGTATTTAAAATTAGTTTGCTAAAATTAGCATAAAAATGTACTAAATATTTTTAATATTAGTACAATGAAATTAGTATAAAAACTTAGTAAATTGCTGTAAACTGCAATTTGAAATCGATCTGAAAAATTCAGCAACAAATTCTATTAAATAAAAGTAAAAAGGAAATAGCAGGAAATTTAATAACCGCTACTTAACATTAGCAAAATTCTGTGCAAAGTTTATCAAAATAAATTATCTGTAATCAACAAAAATTTGTTATTTATATTAGCACCACTAAAACAAAGAAATGTAAAATATAGAAAAATTTAAATTTATAAAAAGAATTAATAAAAATACACAACTTAACCCAATTATTTTTAGATACATTTGTTACACTTTAAAGCTGCAATTTTTTTTAGAAATTGCCCTAAACTCAATACACACTTTTCCCCAAAAAACGTATTTTCATTTTTTTTTTTTAAGTTTTTAACATTCAAATTCTATACAAATTTTAAATTTTTAGAAGGAAATTTTTTGAATTTTAAGGTCAAAATTTAATTATCTTAAGGGCTGATTTTTAGAAAAAAAAATAGTGCTATTTTAAGTGGATGTCCTTTTTTCAACCTATGTAATATTTTAATAAATTGCATTATGGAATTTAAATAGAATTTCTTGCAGATTTATACAACTTTGTACGAAAGGGCAATAGAGTAAACGCTTTGTTCAAAATAAAATGATATTTTTTCAATTATATTTTATTTATTATACAATTATAAACTGAGAACTGTGAGCCTTAGGGCTACATTTCCAATTAATAAACTTTAAGTTTTTAAGCCAAAAAAGAGATTTTCGAAGGTGGATGAAAAATATGATGTGCTGGCAGGTTCTTTTCATTTCATTAACTTTTCAACATATAATTCAAATTTGGTATAAAAAAGCTTGACAAAATGTATTTTTTCAAGCGATGTCAATGTTTTATTTAATAAATCCTATAATGTCAAATAAAAAAATCATAATGGTAGCCCAGAAAACAGTTTAATTTTTACAACCGCATATTGTGCCAGCTGCACAGTTTGGTTTCAGTCACCGATAATTTTTTATTTAATTTAATTTTGTTTAATTCATAATAATGCATAATTTCGGTTGGAACTTTATATATCAATTGACCCAGGAATTTATTTCAGACGTTTAGAAACCTAAATTGTTTAATTAATTTTTAAATCTGATTAAATTTTCAACGAATCAAATCGCAAAATTATTTTCGTTAACTGAATTATTTTCCACTATTCATTCACTAATTCATTCACTATTCAAATAATCAATTTGAACTATGTTCATCCATTTTTAAATCAATTTTTTTTTTTAAATCAAATGTTTTTAAAAATCAAAGGAATTGACAACTTAACCAAAAATGATTGCTTGCTGTCAGCAGATTAGCAATATTTTATTAGTCAACGATTCTTTAACAGTTTCTTGTAAAAATTTGTAAAATGATTTCTGAAATTAGCAAAAAAAATTTGTAAATATTTTGTAAAAATTCTGTAATTTGTAAAATGTAAAAAGCAAACAAATTTTTATAAATAATATTTTTTTACTAAAAATTAATATAAAAATAGTTAATTTGGATTGAAAACTGTTTACAAATTTTCTTCTAATTTTTTTTAATTCACTTTCCCTATTTTTTTTCATTCGTATCAATTTAATTTTTTGTATACAATATATTAATTCTTTTAAAAATTCACAATAAAATTTTAAAAACATATGTTGTTGTTTTACAAAATTTCAATACTATTGTGAAATAATGAGAGAATAACAAATACTGGTGAGAGAATAAAATAAGTTTTATTTCTTAAGGAGATCGAAGCACGATGTTTAATATAAAATTTTATAGAAAAAATGGGGAACTTTGACTTGCTAGTATTTAGCAGACTTACGGATAACTTTGGACACAAGACCATTTCGACCTATCAAAATTTCATACCTGAACTTTTTAACCGGACTGGCAAAGGTTATTCGTAGTGTAAGAGGGGGGGGGGGGGGCACCATCTGTCTTAAGCGAATATTCAAATTAAATTTACCTCATAAGCAGCAACATCCTCTTTGCCGTACATGGCAACTGGTGATGAATTACGGGGAGCAAACATTTTTGTAATTTTTTAATATTTTTTGTAAAAAATACAGATAAATTACTGATGTTGCATGACAAACACAAAAAAAAAGAATAAAACACGTTTCTTTTTTTAATAATATATAAGTAGATTTAAAAAAGTATAATTATATTATTAATTATAATTAAATATATTTTTTGCTAGACATAGCAATGACACTTTGTAGAAGAATTAAATATGATCAACATCAAACAACAAGAGAAGGTTTTCAAAACGCCTTCTATTAAATATTTGTTTTGTTGCTAATTTGTTTGCATTTTAAAATGATATCATTTAAAGTTCGCTCTGGAGTTTTATTGTGAATGTAAATGATGACTGTTAGGTTTTTTTATCTTCTTAACACAAAAAAAAATGTTTTTAAGTTTAGTTTTATTATTAATGATTTGACAACAAAGTTTGTCAGTATTCTCTTAAATTTGTATCTTTTTGAGTATTTTTTTAATATTTTTGTTTAACTTACTTGACTTCCAAGTCAAGGTCATTAAAGCAAAATAAAAATTATAGCAGAAAATATTATTATTTTTGTATTTTGTTTTCACGATGTTGTGGTATTGAAGTCATTTAAAAAAAAATAAAAAAAAATCTGGTTATAACTGAATGACTAACAGCTTAACTATCTTAAAGATACTTTTTCTTTAGAACATTGAAAACTTTTATATTTTAATTTATGATTTATTTATATAAACTTTAATTTTTAATATAAAATTTGGCACTTGTTAAATTTTAAAGCCTTCTATAAATTGTTGAAAAACATTTCTACAGTTTCTTAATTACATGTTTTCGTAAGATACTTTTTGTTTTGTATCTTTTGTTTTCATTATTTAATTATGAAATCAAATTCGTTAAAATCGCTCGTTGTATATTTTTTAAATCAATATAAAATTAAACCGTGTAATTCAAAATTTATTCATATTTTTATTATTCTTATAATTTACACTCGTTTATCATCATCGTCTACGTCACTGTTATTTTGTTATTGTCTCGCATCTTAAAGATACGTTTATTAACACGGCTCAAATCAAACTGATTGTCTTAACATTCTCTATATGTTAAACGCTTAAGCTGGGGAGCAAAAAAAAATGTTTAAAAAAAAATATACAAATCCCAAGCAGCCAACAAAATCATGCTCTAACACCACACACAAAATCCAACTAATCGAAGTACAGTGGGACAAATTTAGAAAAATTTTTACTTGGCGATAATATAACTCTTTTTCATAGTAGTAGTAGCACAAAAATTAATGTCGGATATGGCAACTATATGATTCCCTACACCAAGTATAATTTGGAACAAATTTCTTAAAGTGGTCTAAATTACGTGAGGGGTCCCGAACGTTTTTTATGCATAGAGTGAGAAATATTTATAAAGATAAATTTCAATAAAATTGCTGAAAAAATAATTTATGGAAATACCGGGAAAGTAGGTTTATATGTGGCCTATAGCCAAATATAGTCCGATTTTCTTTTGAAGTTTTGCGGCATGATTTACGGTACCATACAAGATTAACAGCCCAAATTTCAAGCACATATCTATTTATAATAGAGGTAGGTCTAAATATCCACCGATTCTAGCGGAATTCTATAAAGTTCATCGATGAGCCAATAGAAACTTAACTATGTACCAAATTTTATCCAAAAATCGTTATATTTAAGAACTGCAAAAAGCTGACCATATTTGGACCCAGTCCCCATATGAACCCACTTTCCTGGTATTTGCTTTAATTATCTTTAATCAAACTATAGGTCGCAAATAAAAAATACCTAACTACAGAGCAGAGTTTTAAAGAATTGATTCAAAATTAATCATTTTCAAATATGATTCAATAAAACAAACAATTAGAAGATAATTCGCTTGATTTATTATTTAAGTAAGTCTTTTGAATTTGTTGCAAGGTCTTGGTTTCAATTCAAACCACTAACTTATTAAGAGCTGACCATTAAAATAGAATTCAATTTCAAACGAACCGATTCGTAAAATTCTTCTTATTGATTTAATACTTTTCTATTTTATTCAATCATATAAAATTCATAGATTCAATTTAATTTTTGTTCTCTTTTTATAGAACCAAACGAATTGATTAAATTTGAACAAATTATGTCAACCAAAAATTGTTCATTTGATTTATACTTCGCAAATTAAATAAAATAATTTTTATGATTGTAATTATTCGAGCGAATCAAAATTCTCTTTTTACAAATTAGACTAAATCATTATCTTCTTTTAGTCAATATCAAATCATGGATTTAAAGTGAATATAAATTACACAGTATAACACAAAAAATGTATCGGGCATGTCGATCACCAATGTGAACATCGAATTGAAAAATTAGCTCTCCCTTTCGAAATATTAGCACATTGAGCTTTTACCGAAAACGCAGTTTTTTCTTTAAAATTTGTTACAATACAGAAATACAATGAATGTACAATCGCTATCTTGAGAAATGAAATGAAGTAAAAATTTTTTGTAGCCAGTTGTAGAGTGGAGCGATAGTGAATACCTTATAGTCGTAGTAGGTCCAAAAAATGTGGAACGGAAATTATTTGAAGACACTGGTGGATAAGTAGACCATCAATCACTTTTTCTACTCACAGAGCTGTCAAAGCCGCAAATCATTCAATTTATCGAAATCCACTCAGAAAGCATGAAATGGAAACGCTTATATCTTCGATAAACCTCTTTTGCATCACTAAATATGACATAAAGGGCATCTCAAACCATCAGGTTTAATTTAAAATAGAAGCGCAACAAATATATGAAACGCTGTTTTACCAGTACGCTATAATGCCCACAGACGTATTATGTTTACTGTTAAGAAAATTTTCATTGTAGAAGAGTTGTTCAAAAACAAAGTGGTAGTCTATTCTTAGTGGCTCACTTATTCAAAGAAGTTAAAAGATGATTAATTAGAGGCATTAATCGATGCAGATTGTTGTCAAACTGAAGAAGATCTTGCAAGATCATTGGGAGTCACTTAGGCAGCAATTTCAAAATGCTTGCAGGCAGAGAAGTTGATAGACGATTCTGTATGTCGAAATGCTGCTTAAACGCCATAAATATAAGTCATTTTTGCATATAATTAATACTGAAGATGAAAAATGGATCCATAACAACAACGCGAATGGCAAGATGTCTTAAGTGAAGCACGGCGAACCAGCCAAATCAACGCTAGACCGGAATATCCATGGAGCCAAGGTAATGCGAAAAACGCCTGGAATATACGATCAGACAGGAAGCAGAAATATTCCATAATAGTGATTGGAAAGTTTTGCCTGACCCGCCTTATATTCCAGGCATTGCCCCGTTCGGCTACCAATTGTTTCGATCAATGCAGAACGCTCTTACTGGAATACAGGTCAGGCTTAAAATTATTGATGGACCCAGCAAATTTAATTCAATGTTGCTTTCAAAACTTTCCCCATTACCGAAAAATATGCACAAATAGTCCTAGTCTCGAAAGTTACTTATGAGTATCGCCCTATTACAATTCTGAAATATCTTTCAAAGGGTTATGAACACCTTATCTATAAAGAAATATTGCACAATGGTCTTGACAAAGGTCTACTAACAAGTCCTCAGTCTGGATTTAGGCCGAGTCATAGTTGCATAATTGCTCTTTCAGATGTCATATGTCGTAGAAAAAATAGTCTAGACCACTAAAAAGCCTTCGATACTGTTCACCATGGTACACTCTGCTCAAAGCTATTATTAGTTTTTAAATTCTCGCTTACATCTATTAAACTTATCTACATACCTAAGGCTAAGTTTTTGGGATGTTAGTTAAACTTGGTTTTGTTAAACCGAAAACGAATTTTGTCCGCCATTTCTAAGTTTATGAACATAAATTTGTTGAAACAACTTTTCTTTGCATAGAAGTATTGAAATAAAACAGAAACCAAATTTCAAAAGCAGCTTTCCACTTACAAACTGCCATAAACTGAGTTTAAAGATAATCTACATCCCAAAAACTCGGCCTTAGTGGAATATATCAATCAGTTTTTAACGACTTAAAATTTCGTGGTTACCAGTTGCAAGGGGAGTTAATCAGGAATCAATTATGGGGCGGCTGTAATACTCCATGTAATCCTATTATTTACCGCAACAACTAAGTTTCAAGAATATTCAAATCCATGCAGATGATGTCGAAATTTGTATAGGCTGCAAATTTTCTGCTCCTGACGACTGCTTATGCAAGATAAATTCTGACCTTGCGAAAGTTCATGATTGGGCAACAGGAAATGTGTTACTCTTAAGCCCATAGAAATCAAAATGTGTTTATATCTGTAGGACGCCTAATGTATGTCTTAATCACGTAACCGTTCTTCTTGGGGCGTCTGAAATTAATATTGTAGCCACGGCTAAGTATCTGGGCATTACATTTAACACAATACTTTCGTGATCGGATCAAATAAAGATTGCAGCTGCTAAGAACGCTGTGGATAAATCAGCATTTTATGCCGGTCAAGAGTAGAATGTTAGTGGCGGATATTTTAAGCTTTAAATATTTTCAGGAAATTTCCACAAAATTTATTTCCTATTTGACCCACTGTCCATTAGACAAGACCCATTCAAGCCAAGTGTTTGCTGTTTGTTTGTGGTTTATATTGGTAATAGCGGGCTCATAACCTCTATTACAAGTCAATATGCGTGCTCTTTTGTAGCAACAACAACACTTATAATATACAACATTCTGACGTGTGTTGTTGTTTTAGTAAAGTCATTTTCAAATGTCTTGTCTACTCTTTCAATTAGTTCGAAGATCTCACTCTCTGGGTAGTCATCAGTCGTAGTCAGTCTTTGTTGGTTGACTGAATGTTTTCTATCTAGATTTTATTTAAAATTTTTTCTTGTTTTAGTATTTCTTTTTTTTTATTCTAAAATGCGCTGAATATGCTGACGTTTTTTTTTTTGAATTATTGCTTTTGCTCTACGTTTTCTTATTTTAATTTATTTTTAAGGTTGAGGGTGTGATGTTGTTGTTGCTGCTATTATAGACGGAGGTTGGAGCCTTAAGTTGTTTAATATGCGTTTCTTGTTATTTATTCTTGTATTTCTTTTGTTTTTGTTACTGTTTTCTTAGCTTGTTTTCTTGTAGTTCTTCGAAGTTTACTTGTTCTTCTACTTGACCATTATTTAATTTTGTTGTATATTGTATAGAAGTTTTGTGTTTGATTTGAGTGCCTGCCGGCTTGGTTCAGTTGTTCGTTTGTTGTTGTTAGTAGAATTTTAAATAACAATTTCATGACAAATGACAGATAAGTTATTTTGTCGGTTTTTGTGTTTTTTGTGTAAATTAAGCTGGTTTTGAACAAGTAGTTAAAAACAAGTATTGGGTATTTGTGGAGAAAATGAAAACAAATTAATGAATTTAGTTAGGGCTGAGTTTTTAGGATGTAGATTATCATTAAACTCAGTTTATCGCAGTTTACATATAACTGGAAGACTGCTTTTGAAATTTGGTTTATTTTGTTTTATTTTAATGAAGATCACATTCTATGCAAAGAAAAGACGTTCTGACAAATTTATGTTAATGAACTTGGAAATGGCTGACAAAATTCGTTGTTGGTTTAACTAAACCAAGTTTAACTCGCTCCCAATTACTCAGCCTAAATAAGATTTAGAAGGTTTATGTAAAGGTTTAGAAGGTTTATGTAAAGTTCAAGTTTTCTTTTTAATGGTAAATGCGGTTGTATTTGGGATACTTTTCTATTTGTAATGAAGGTATCCCAAGTAAAGCGAATCCGAAATTTTAGACACATGTTCACTAAAGTTTTATGGAAAAATTTAATTTTCATGATGATATTTCGACTTCAGAACGAAATATTAAAAATATTTACTTTTTGTTATACGTAGTTAGGTGTAATACATAGTTTTGATTTGCATACAACTTCACGTTACCGGCAACTTTAAATTGGTTAGGTATCAACCTGTAAATTCGCCCAAGTTTAAACTTGTTTCAGGGACTTACGAATTTCGATTGTTACTATGTTAAAGCAGATTTTGTGATTTTTAAATAAAGAGTTCTAGGTGAAGTGAGACTACTTGTGCTATATTGGGATCATATTAAAACCTCGACGATCAACGGTTACTATGAGCCGTATTTCTCGGAAACGACCTGAAATACATTAAAATTAGTAGTAACCATGTCATTGATAAAAATAGAACGTCGCAAATTAATTTGTAAATTTTGTGAAAATAATCCACACAAAACCAAAAATTTGAGAAATTAAATTTAATTAAAGTTTTAAACAATAAAGAATACGAGCCCGTCTGCTATGCAGATGATGTGACGATAATACTAAAATGAGAAGATCATTCAGATTTATGTACGGGAGCCTCTAAGGCACACGTTTTATCTTAATACATTAAAGGCTTTCGAGAGTGGAAAATCGATTGAAAGAAAACGCGGTTCCGGCTTTACAGTAGCAGCACAATATATGAATTGTGGGAAATACTACAAAATCTTATCGTGCATTGGGGAAAAAATATAATGTCAACGACATAACCATAAAAAAATACATATCAGATATGGGAGTAATCAGATGCGCAAAAAAAAAACGTTTATACAACGACTACGTGCTTTGTTACAAAACTTTTTTTCTTCGGACTCGCCATACATTTGCATCATGGACGAAGAGAGTTATTTAACAGTGAAGAGCCATGAATAGACACCAAAATATTATTTAAAGCTTCCTATTTGTACAGTGATAGTTTAACTAACACTACAAAAACAAAGTTCCCTAAAAAGGTTTTATTGTAGCTGGCGATAAGTGAGCGTGGCATCAGCGAGCCGGTGTTTATGAAATCCGGTTTAGCTGTAAGCGCTGAGGTGTATAAATGTCTTCCTGTACATAAACATTTTATCGTCAAATGTCATACGAATGACAAAACCATATCTTGGCTGGACTTGGCGCTTTGACAAATTTATATATGGAATTTGTACCTCCCAACAAAAACAGGGTTTCAACTACTTTCCAGCCTATTTACTAGCTTACCTTCTTACATAAAAAAACCATGGTACCATGTTTTTGCTGGGTTAAGCAGGAAAATCCCCAAACGTCCCTAAACCATAACCCATTTAAACTTTTTGGGCAAAATTAAAAATAAATGTTTATGGAAAGGGTTATAAACCAAAAAACATAGACTTGCCTTATAAATTAAATTAAGAGAGAGCGGTGGGGTGGTTAGGATTTTGTTTCTAAATAAAGTTAGTTTTAGTTATGTATTTTAACATTTAATTTAATTCTAAATTTTTAGTAGTTGAATAAAAGTTTTTGTTACTGTTGATGAGTCAGTTCATATTTCATTCCGCATACAATACCTACGTTTGACAAATGAATTAAAAACACAGTACAAAACAAAAAATGCATCGGACATGCAACCCATATTTTCCGAAAGATTTTTGGATGTAGATCACGAATATGAATACAAAATTTCAAGATTAGCTCTCCTTTTTGAAATATTCGTATAATTAACTTTTTCCGAAAACCCAGTTTTTTCTTTATGGGTAATATAAACAAAATTAATAAAAACCATGTACCCGGCAAATATCTTAGACATGGGTTACACTTTTGTTGTATATTTCGATTTACAGTGGCACAGTTAAGTCTGAAGAACGAGGTTGTGAGTTCTCTATGAGCAATGCAGCAATAAAATGCATTTCAAACTAATTCAATCTAACAACAACCAATAAATTTTAACCAAAACATTTTTTTTCCAAAAACATTTATTAAAAAAATATATTATAAAATTCATTTTTCAGACACAGAAAAGTCTAGATACTTTGTACAAAAAATTTATGTCACGTAAAAGTAAATAAAAAAACAACAAAATAATACTTGGTGGGTGCGCCTTGGCTTTGTAGAACAGCATTTAATCAATTTTTTATGGAATTTACAAATACTTTTGTGTAATTATTTGAAATTAAATTTCATTCTTCAAGTAGGGCGTTTTTAAGATCATGTTTATTTTTAATCGTCCTTTTCCTAACTCCACGTTCTAATTCATCACATAAATTCTCAAAGGAGTACAAATCCGCTGACTGAGGCGGATAATGAAGTTGATGAGGCATGTAATAGAGAAGCCATTCTTTAACAACACCAGTGGTATACTTTGGGACGTTGTCTCGCTGAAAGTACCAACCTTCTGCAAGACAAAATGTTATCTTTAAGAATATCAATCAAGTATACCATGCGATCGATATATGTTAAATTACCCACCTCAGCCACCAACATGCAACCCCATACCATAATGGAGCCAACACCGTGTTTCACTGTAGGAAGCAAGTTTTTTTTTCATCATAACCAAACAAGTTGAACTTGCTTTTGCCACTGAATAAAACATTAGCCAAAAGCCTTCATATGCATCAATGTTTTTCTTAGAAAATTCGACTCGTTTTTGTATATTTATTTTACTAATAAATGGTTTCTTTCGAGGCACACGGTTATGAATTCCATTGCTTCTCAATGCAAGTCTCACCGTTTCTGGATGCACTGAAGCAATATCCTGGTTTTCTAAAGTTTTGCAATTTCTATTACCTCAATTCTAAGATTTTCTTGAACATGCACAAAAATGTTCCGCTTTGTACTTGGAGTCAGTTTAAGTGGGCGACCACTACTTGGTTTGTTTTCTACAATTTTTGTGTGATATTTCCGAATTATTGTCTGAATGCTTGATTTTTGATGCCCAACAAGTTATCCAAACTCTTTTGAAGATTTATTTTCCTTACGATATTTTACAATGAGCTCAAGCACTTTAACACAGACTTCTTTACCCTTTTCGGTTAAATAAACACAGCTGCAATATTAACATCGAACAATTAAACTTCTTCTTACTAACGGGATCAAGTACACACCTAAAGTGTTGGGTAGCACTATTTGAGTACATAGATGCATTTTATCTACTTTTCTACGCAGCCGTATGTAGACTTTTCTGTGTTTGAAATTATTTTTGTTAAAAAACGTTTCTGTGAAAAAAACTTTTGGTCAAAAATTATTGTTTTTTGTTAGATTTAATTTGTTTGAAATATCCTGTAATGCTGCACAATCTCATTTTCAGGAGGTATGCAGACTTTACTGTTCCACTGTATATCGACACATTGACTGCTCTTCTGTATAATTTATAACAATTTGACCAATTATTGGCTAATTTTCAAAATTTGTGCACTTTTGTAGATCAAATGTAAACTTCGTACCTAGTAACTGGCAAGGTTTTTTAACTTCAACAGCTTACACTCACCAAATAAAGTCTGTAATGGCAACTGAAAATTTTGCTGTTATTTCGGGATATTTTGCTGTTATTACGGGAAATTTTGCTAATTTGAGCCCAGCGGTATTTTTTGCTAATCTTAGCAACACATGTCTGCTGACGTGTAGTAAAATTAAATAACATAGTAGAAAAAATTAATTAATTAATTTAATTTAAAAAAAAAAAAACAATTTTTTGACATAATTAAAAAAAAAATCAAAGGCTTAGAAATCTTAAAAAATTTTTAAAACATAAACGAATTTATAATTTTGTTTTGATTTGGTAATTTCTGTTTTGAAAAATATTTTAGTAAATCTTTTTTACTTTTAAGGTCAAATTTTAACTTTTAAGTGCTACTTTTAGTGGATGCCCTATTTTTAGACATGAGTCGGTATATTTATTCACTTCCGATCCCTTTTTTTATCTATGTAACATTTTAAGGCAATTTAAGTTAGTAGGTGTAAGTTTTAATTAATAGAAATAACATTTCCTTCAATATCCATTATTTTTTTAAATTAGTAATTTTTTTTTTTGCTAATGTTAGCAAATCGGTTTTCAAAAATTTGTAAAATGATTTCTGAAATTAGCAACAAAAATTTGTTAATATTCTGTAAGAACTCTGTAATTTGTAAAATGTAAATAGTAAAAATATTTGCTAAATAATAATTTTTTTACTAAAAATCAGTTCAAAAATTTTTTCTAATAACTTTTTTTCTGAGTGTATACTCGCATTTTAATGACCGCTGAACCAAATCAATCATTTTAAGCTTCTTTATAAAGACGAATAGTTGTTTGCACTTTAGACTAAAATTAATAATTAACTTTATCATAGGGTCGTGTTAACACAATTTCAATTGTGTAACGTGTTTTCGACGTTATTTTTAAAGGTTATACCGTACAGATTTTACAGATTTATACCAACTATATTGCGAAAACTGTAGAGTTATTTATATTCAAATAATCGTAAATCAAGCATCGTATAAGTATTATAAATGATTTAAAGTTTTTATGTGACAAGTATTTTTCTCGAGATGAGAAAATGTGAAATTAATAAAACTTTGTTTTATTGAATAATAAAAACAAAACAATTTATCTTCAGAAATTTGATTTTTGGAAATAAATTTTCTGAATTAAAATTAAAAAAATAAGGAATTGAAAACTCCTTTACTATAAACTTCATAACCAATTTTTTTTGTGCAAAAACAAAGCTTAAAAAATATTAAAATTGTGCAATACTTATTATAAATGTATTACATATGTTATTATAAAAGGATCTTTTTTGATAAAACATATTGATTTCAATTAAAATTCATTTGAAACATTTTTTGAGCTGTATTTTTCTTAAAAATTGTAAGCTCCGTAACTAAAGAAAAATTCTCGATAAAAAAAAAATTGGGACAACTTGTAAAAGGGATTTTGGGGAATTCGGTCAGTTGAGATATAAAATATCGATTCCAAAATTAAAAATCCGCAAAATTCATTTTTTTTTTTTTTGAAAACATGAGTAAAATACTTATTACGTCTTTTGATAGCACTTATATACAGCTGCGAAAAAAATAGCACCGCCACCTCACCCAATATTTTCAAAAGCTTCTTATTTATATTTGTAAGTTTAGGAAACTTATGAATATATTTTTAAAAGTAGAATACTCTCAAAAAATTAAAGAAGCAAACAAAGATACATTTTTATTAAAAATTAACAAAATTAAGGAAAAAAAATAGCACCACCTTTCAAATATGCTTTTAAGATCATAAGGGTAAGATTATTCTATAAACTTAATATTTAGTTGCGTTGCCTTTATTGGCAATAACGGCTCTGCATCGTCTTGGCATCGATTCAACAGTCCTTTAGAGGAATCTTTCTCCAGGACTCCTGAATGACTACCCAAAGTAAATCGTTGCTGGTCGGTTTAGAAGATGAAACTGCTTTTTTGACATCAGCCTACAAATTTTTGATGGGATTGAGGTCTGGCGACTGCGCAGGACACTCCAACACGTTCACCGAATTTCTTTCGAACCATTCTTTTGCCTTTTTTACTGGTGTGCTTGGGTTCATTATCCTGTTGGAAGACCCACACCAGCGGCATCCCATTTTCTGCGTAGGGTAGCATCACAGTATACAATATATTGACGTAAACATGTTTATCCATTATGGTATTAATCCAATGTATTGGACCTACTCCATAATACGACAAACAACCCCATACCATTACACTTGATCCTCCATGTTTAATTGTTTTTGTGGTGTATTTTGGATTGTATTCCGAGTTTTGAGGACGTCTGACGTACAAACGCGAACCTTTTCCACCAAATATAACAATTTTACTCTCATCTGTCCATAAAATATTTCTCCATTTTTGGGCTGGCCAATTTAGATGTTAATTTGCGAACTTCATGCGCTTAGTAATATGTTTTGCGTTTAAAAGAGCAACCGTTCTTGGGATTCGGGCTTTTAAGTTATATTGTCTGAGACATGTGCGTACATTTGCACTGTTGCAGCTATTTGAAGGTCCTTTTTTAGCTCAGTTGCTGGTTTGAAAGTATCATTTTAGCTTTCGAGGATCAACCTGTTGACGTGGGTTAGGGCTCGTTTTCTTCCACTTTTCATTTGTAGTTTACTGCATTTTCTATGTAGTTTACTGAGTTTTGAATCATTTTGTTGGAACACCCAACCAATCGACCAACTTCTATATAGAATTTTCCCTCCAATATCATTTTTTTAATTATTTCGCGCTTCTCCGCATTGCAGTGTTTTCGATGACCCATTTTATTTAAAATAGTGTGTTATTGTTAAACTTGATGATCGAAATAATACACTAGAAGTCAAATATATTAAACACGTGCTTTCTATTAAAGCAATTCTACGAAACATAAATGTTTCTATAAAGTGGTGCTATTTTTTCGGCATTTTTTTTGTCATTTTCTCTTCAAATTGCAAAAAATATAAACAACTATAACCATTGCAAGAGCAGTACAACTTTTTTCGTCTAGAGGGAGTAATAACCAATGTATTAAAAATAAACATTTGAAAAAATACAAACACTAGTTTGTTTTTGGAAGAATTTGAAAAAGTGTCGTAGTGGTGCTATTTTTTCGGCACTGTACATATGGAAATTAAGGATAACTTTTTTTAAGCTTTTAAAACCATACCAACTTATTTCTATTAGATGAAGAATGTAGGATATTATAAAAAATTAACAAAATTAAGGAAAACAAGTAAGAGCGGCTAAATTCGGCTATGCCGAATCTTATATACCCTTCACCATGGTTGGGAAAAAACTGAAGTTTATATATGGACATATATGAAATGGACAGATTTATATACGGACGCCTTTAAGAGGAAATTAACCATTTAGTTTGGAGATAAAACTTGGACTCGGGAAGATTTATGGTTCCAGAAAATATGTATTTTAAAAAAATGTATGTTTTGGGCATAACTTTTTTGTATCTGAACCGATATTTCCGAGTTTTTCAGCAAATATGTTATACTAAAGATTTTCGATCTTTTGCTATATAAGACGTATCCATAGGTCATAATACAGCTCTAGAATAATGTTTGTTGTTTGTGTATAAAAGGTTAAGAGGTGAAAGAAAAGAATTTCAACAAATCGTTAAAAGAAATCACTAGAACTGCATGTGTTTTATTTCTACAAAATAGTTTGATTTAGCTGGCAAATTTGCATTTAGGATTTTATTTCGCTTTTTTATTAGAAATATTTGTAATTTCTTTAGCTTAATTTTAAAAATTTGAAGGAAAATAGTTTATAATTTTTTTTATAAATTATTATAAGTTATGACCTAAAATAGTTGCACTCAAAGGTAAATTATGTATAAAATTTTCTTAATATGTGAGAAATAAAATGGTTTAAAAATCTTTTTATAAATTCTTTTAAATCGGTGCAAAAAATAGAAATAAAACCGTTTGTATTTTGTTTGTATCAGAGGGTTTTTATACAAATTTTGGTGTTTTTAGCCTATTTATGGATTATTTAATTATTAATATAAAATTTTATTTAAATTAATTATTAAATGTAAAAAAAAAAACAAAAAATAAACAAAAAAAAATCTTAACGAACCCGCGACCCTTCCACCTGTGGTGAAAGGTATAAAAACGTTTGTATTTTGTTTGTATCAGAGGGTTTTTATAAAAATGTTGATGTTTTTAGCCTATTTATGGATTATTTAATTATTAATATAAAATTTTATATAAATTAATTATTAAATGTTAAAAAAACCAAAAATAAGCAAAAAAAAAAAGTCTTAAGAAAATAATAAAAAAAAAAATGTAAAAAAAAAAAGTGAATTGACCTCACCGAGATTTGAACCTCGAACCCCACGGCCTTAGAGAAAAAAAAAAGTATTTGTGACACAGCGTCTAGACAACTGAGCTATTGAAGCTCACACAAAATCATCGTCAATAGAGGTACATATATAAAAGTCTTCGTTCATTAGAGATTTGTTTAGTTTTTATTTAAATGACAAATCTTTATATGTGTTTGTTGTTTGTGTATAAAAGGTGGAGATGAAAGAAAAGAATTTTAATTATTAATATAAAATTTTATATAAATTAATTATTAAATGTTAAAAAAAAACAAAAATAAGCAAAAAAAAAGTCTTAAGAAAATAATAAAAAAAAAAATGTACAAAAAAAAAGTGAATTGACCTCACCGAGATTTGAACTTCGAACCCCACGGCCTTAGAGAAAAAAAAAGTATTTGTGACACAGCGTCTAGACAACTGAGCTATTGAAGCTCACACAAAATCATCGTCAATAGAGAGAAAAGAATTTTAACACATGGATGTGTTGTTATGCTCAAAATTCTACATACATATTAAACAAAAGGGTGTGAAGATAAATACGTAGGTTAAATACGTTTCACAACTACTGTGAATGATATAAATAAAAAACAAATAGTAGTGTCGCCAACTTTTTTTTGCCTAGAAAATGCCAAATTTGACAAGAAAAGCGCTGAAACATATGGAAAAATAAAAATTTGAGATTTTACATGACATATTATTTTGGACTAAAATTTTTGGACATTTAAGAAAAAATAAATGGGGATACCGCTTGTCTGTGGAGAGACATGAGGTAGTGGATTCCAACGATGTATTCATCTCCTCCAGAATCGCTCTAGGTTTCGAGTTTTGCATTTGACAAGAAAATTTATTTTTGAAATTTCTCATAACATTATTTAAAATTAAAATTTTTGGACATTTAAGAAAAAATAAATGGGGGTACCGCTTGTTTGTGGAGAGCTATGTGGGAGTAGATTCCAACGATGTATTCATCTCCTCCAGAATCACTCTAGGTTTCGAGTTTTGCATTTGACAAGAAAATTAATTTTTGAAATTTCTCATAACATTATTTAAAATTAAAATTTTTGGACATTTAAGAAAAAAATAAATGAGGGTACCGCTTGTTTGTGGAGAGCTATGAGGTAGTTGATTCCAACGATGTATTCATCTCCTTCAGAATCACTCTAGGTTTCGAGTTTTGCATTTTAAAGAAAATTTATTTTTGAAATTCCACATAACATTATTTGAAATTAAAATTTTTGGTCATTTAAGAAAAAAATAAATGGGAGTACCGCTTGTTTGTGGAGAGCTATGAGGAAGTAGATTCCAACGATGTATTCATCTCCTCCAGAATCACTCTAGGTTTCGAGTTTTGCATTTGACAAGAAAATTTATTTTTGAAATTTCTCATAACATTATTTAAAATTAAATTTGTTGGACATTTAAGAAAAAAATAAATGGGGGTACCGCTTGTTTGTGGAGAGCTATGAGGTAGTAGATTCCAACGATGTATTCATCTCCTCCAGAATCACTCTAGGTTTAGAGTTTTGCATTTGACAAGAAAATTTATTTTTGAAATTTCTCATAACATTATTTAAAATTAAAATTTTTGGACATTTAAGAAAAAAATAAATGGGGGTACCGCTTGTTTGTGGAGAGCTATGAGGTAGTAGATTCCGACGATGTATTCCAACGATGAATGAATCAACTACCTCATAGCTCTCCACAAACAAGCGGTACCCCCATTTATTTTTTTCTTAAATGTCCAAAAATTTTAATTTTAAATAATGTTATGTGGAATTTCAAAAATAAATTTTCTTTAAAATGCAAAACTCGAATCCTAGAGTGATTCTGGAGGAGATGAATACATCATTGGAATCAACTACCTCATAGCTCTCCACAAACAAGCGGTACCCCCATTTATTTTTTTCTTAAATGTCCAAAAATTTTAGTTTTAAATAATGTTGTGAGAAATTTCAAAAATAAATTTTCTTGTCAAATGCAAAACTCTAAACCTAGAGTGATTCTGGAGGAGATGAATACATCGTTGGAAGCTACTACCTCATAGCTCTCCACAAATAAGCGGTAACCCCATTTATTTTTTTCTTAAATGTCCAACAATTTTAATTTTAAATAATGTTATGAGAAATTTCAAAAATAAATTTTCTTTAAAATGCAAAACTCGAATCCTAGAGTGATTCTGGAGGAGATGAATACATCGTTGGAATCAACTACCTCATAGCTCTCCACAAACAAGCGGTACCCCCATTTATTTTTTTCTTAAATGTCCAAAAATTTTAATTTTAAATAATGTTATGTGGAATTTCAAAAATAAATTTTCTTTAAAATGCAAAACTCGAAACCTAGAGTGATTCTGAAGGAGATGAATACATCGTTGGAATCTACTACCTCATAGCTCTCCACAAACAAGCGGTATCCCCATTTATTTTTTCTTAAATGTCCAAAAATTTTAATCCAAAATAATATGTCATGTAAAATCTCAAATTTATATTTTTCCATATGTTTCAGCGCTTTTCTTGTCAAATTTGGCATTTTCTAGGCAAAAAAAAGTTGGCGACACTACTATTTGTTTTTTATTTATATCATTCACAATAGTTGTGAAACGTATTTAACCTACGTATTTATCTTCACACTCTTATTAAACAAAGGGATTTTACTGGAAAAATTAGAGGTAGTCCTGGTTTTTTGCTAATATCTCAGCCATTTATTAACCGATCTGTCTGATTTTTAATAGCAAACAGAAATGGATCACATGTAACAGAAATAAAAAAGAATCAAGTCCTCATCATGTCTGGGTTCTTCGGAAAACCCATTTCAACACACAGACGGACAGACGGACAGACGGACATCGTTAAATCAACTTCGCTCTTCATATGGACCCAGAATATATATACTTTATAGGGTCTAAGATCAATATTGTAGAAATTACAAACGGAATGACAAACTTATATATACCCTTCCACCTATGGTGAAGGGTATAAAAACGTTACTTATTTTTGTAAGTTGCACATCTTATAAAATTTCTTAATCGGATTTGCAAAATTTTACACATGATGTTAGTTTACATCCTATTTTATTCATTCAGAAAAAATAATCTGAAATACAAACATACTAGCATTTTTGTTTTAAATACGTTTTCTTTGAAATTACCATTGTAAAAAGAATTAAATTTAGTTTTTAACATGCATATTTTAAAAGCGATATTTATAGTACATTTTGTAAAGAGAAAAGAAAATGTTTTAATTATAAAAAAAAATCATAAATTTTAAGGAAGACAGCACTTAAAATATAAAATTTATGAGATAAATAATAAATTATGGACATGTCATGTTCTATATAATTACACTCACCAAAAAAGTCTGTAATTGCAACTGAAAATTTTGCTGTTATTACGGGAAATTTTGCTAATTTGAGCCCTGCGGTATTTTTTGCTAATCTTAGCGACACATGTCTGCTGACGTTTAGTACAATAAAATTAGTAGAAAAATTAGTAGCCGCTACTAAATTTTAGTAAACTTTTTGTACAGTGAAATTTAAAATCGGGTTGCTAAAATCAGCAAAAAAAATTTACTTAATATTATTAATGTTAGTACAAAATTTAATTTTTTTTTATCGACCATCAAATTTTTTTTATTTTATTTATTTTTTTTTTTCAAAAAAAAAAATGTAATACAAAATAAAAAACAAAATCAAAGGCTTAAAAATTGTTAAAACATAAACGAACTAATCATTTTGTTTTTATTTGGTTATTTCTGTTTTGAAAAATATTTAAGTAATTTTTTTTTTTACTTTTAAGGTCAAATTTTAATTGTTTTTAGGGCTAATTTTTAGAACTAAAAAAAAATTTAAAGCTATTTTAAGTGGATGTCCTATTTGTGGATATGAGTCGATATATTCACTTACGATCCCTTTTTTAATCTATATAACATTTTCAGGCAATTTAAGTTTGTAGGTGTAAGTTTTAATTAGAAATAACATTTCCTTCAATATACACTTTTTTAAAATTAGTATTTTTTTTGCTTATTTTGGCAAATCGGTTTTCAAAAATTTGTAAAATGATTTCTGAAATTAGCAAGAAAAATTTGTAAATATTCTGTAAAAACTCTGTAATTTGTAAAATGTAAAAAGCAAAAAGATTTACTAAATAATATTTTTTTTACTAAAAATCAGTAAAAAAAATAGTAAAGTGAAAACCGTTTTCAAATTTTTCTGCTAACTTTTTTCCTGAGTGTAGCAGTTGGAATTTATATTTTTAAAAAATTACGACGTTATTAAAATATTTACAACTGTTGGAACGATATCGGTACAGTGCTTTTATTATGCATATGCATTAGTGACATCAAACGATTGGACTTTTGGCATTTAGAAAATACAAAAACAGCGACACCACGATAATACTTTCACGCAATTTCTTTCTAATTAATCCCATCAAACATTGCAATCGTACGCAATCGTATTGCGTAGATGAAAATCTTAATTTCGGCAGTAATGGTCTTCGAAGACCAATTGGTAGAAAAAGTATCCCGAATAGATCCATTTTGCGAAATATCACATGAAAGACTAATAACAAATATCGCTAAATAATCACCAGGAAAATAAATATCTATTCTGTGGTTATCGTACTATAAGTTACTCATACATTTAAAAGTTCATAAAAGGGAGTTCTGCCAAAAATATTAACAATTATAATAGTTATGCAGGACACTAAACTTACGAAAGCTTAATTAAATCAACTACAATTTTAATAAATATTACAAAGTTTGAACCAAAGTCAATTATTTTTAATTAGAACAATTAATTTTTAGTAGTATAGTGTTAAAATAATAAAATTTTGAACTCTCGTGTAATATTTCAATTATGTTTAAGTTTAAACCCATTAATAACCATAATTAAAATTAATTGTACTGATGGTAAAAAAACACTAAATGACATCGACATTGAATTAACGTATTTTTTCCACCTGATTGTATGACATTGTGGCAACAACCTAAATGGAAAACAACAAATATGTCAATGACAAATAATGTGATAAAATATTTGAATAAGCAAAGAAGAAATTCACACAAAAGTCGTAAAACAAAAGTCACCCAAAAAACAATGTAATTGAGAGATATCTTATAAAGATGTAAATAAACATAAACAAACAACAAAAATAAAAACCATAATAAATGAGAAGTCTGGCACACAAAGCAACAACATAATAGCAGCACCAGCAGCTACTATAAATAAAAACACTTGAATATAAATTTTGAAATTATTTCTGCCAGAGATGGTGCATAGAAAAGTTTTTAAAACAAAACTTTCGCTTGTTTATATTGTAGTTGTATATTTTTTTAAATTGAATTGAAATCTTGACAACGGATATAAGATATAAAAAAGCAAAAAAGTTTATTCAAACAAAACAAAGTTGCAACGCCTGCATATTGCTTTAAAAAGTGTTTATAAAATTTTAAGTCTTTGTTGTCGTCGTTGTTGTTGCTATTTTGCGAACGTTACATAGTAGCCAGATTGTATTTGTCAAAAAGATTAATGCATTTTAAACCAAAATTGGTAATAAGCTACTACTACTCATTTACTTACACTCACACACTTAGTAGTTTCCTTTTAGCTACTGATTGGTTAGTGTTTTAAGCAGAACTTACAAAGAATTGATTTATTGAATTTTTATTAAATTTAAAGAATGATTTCCAAAAACAATCGGTGGAAGACAAATGTTTATAAAAAACTTATGATTTGCTTATTAATTCTTTAAAAAGTGTTTATGAATTGAAAACACTAATCAAAACACAATTTGATTAAAACAATAATTTCGCTCAAAACCTCTGCGCCCTCGCTTAATGCATCTGCACTTGGAACTCTTTTTAATACGGATTTAAAGTTATGCGATTTTATATTCGACTTTCTTTATTCAGATTTATTTTAAAATTAAAAAAAAAACTACTCTATCACACTTTTAAACTATTTCCTGTACACGACAAATTTGTTAAACGAAAATATAGTAAACTATTTACTTAAAAATTATAAAATTTAAAAATATTGCCTAATTCTTTTGAGACTCTGATTGTTGCCTATTAGAGAGGTCCGAAGTTAAAAAAATATTGGATTTGAAGTTGCACCACTGCATAAAAGTAAGGCAAAAGATTCTGTATTGGGAAAAAATTAATTTTTAAAATCAAAACATAGAGCAGATTTTGCTTTGAATTCCTCAAGTTACAATCAAAAACAACAATTTCATAAAAAATATAGTTGATATATTTTAAAAACCTTTCAACCGATTTCAAACACTACGATGTATCACACGATAAAACAATGTACCACAAATTTAGGAAAATTGCGATCGCTAACCCAAATAAAAAGACAAACAATTTTCAATATATTATTTTTGACGGATTTGAATATTTGTTTGCAGTTTTACAACTTCAGAAATGAAAAGTTTTCAACTTCGGCCCACTCTATTGTTGATATTGTTGCATTTTTGTCAGCAGCAACAACTAAAATTTAGTAGCAGCAGCAATACGTACTTCATAGATGAAAACCTAAAACAATCTGTTTGTTTAGATTGATTATCTTGATTCTTTCGGTTGAGTTTTGGGAAAACAAAAACTTTTTTTCTTTATCGTCTAGTCATTATTATTTGGTTGCACTAAAGTTTGGGCAGCTAATGTAAAATTGTTTGAATAACTAACTAACAGCTACTTGTTGCCGCTTTTGAGGCTGCCACTTAACTTGGAGATGTTGTTGACAAAATGAAAAACAATGTAGGTAATAATGACACATGCCACTATGGGCTATAGCGCCTTAACATTTAATTAAAATTTTGGTTTTACGAAAATATATTAAAGAGCTTAAAACAAGTGATTTTACGTTTTCTATAATTTCCCCAGGCACAGTAAATGAGGTTTTAAACAATTTTAAAAACTTACAAAGTTGATGTTTATTCTAATATTTATTAAAATACATACGTACACTCAGAAAAAAAGTTAGTAGAAAAATTTGTAAACGGTTTTCACTCCCACTTTACTATTTTTGTACTGATTTTTAGTAAAAAAATTATTATTTAGCAAATCTTTTTGCTATTTACATTTAACAAATTACAGAATTTTTACAGAATATCTAAAAATTTTTGTTGCTAATTTCAGAAATCATTTTACAAATTTTTGAAAACCGATTTGCTAAAATTAGCAAAAAAAAATTACTAATTTTAAAAAAGTCGATATTGAAGAAAATGTTATTTCTAATAATTTAAACTTATACATACAAACTTAAATAGCCCTAAAATGTTACATAGGATTAAAAAAGGGATCGGAATACCGACTCATGTCTAAAAAGAGGACATCCACTTAAAATAGCACTAAAAAGGGGTTTTTAGAATCAGCCCTAAAAACAATTAAATTTAACCTTAAAAGTAAAAAAAAAAAATTGACTAAAATATTTTTCAAAACAGAAATTACCAAATTAAAACAAAATGATAAATTCGTTTATGTTTTAACAATTTTTAAGATTTTAAAAGCCTTTGATTTTTTTTAATTTTGAATAAAACATCTTTTAAAAAATACAATCGAAATTTTTGATGCTCGATAAAAAAATAAATCTAAAACTTTGTATTTAGTAATTTTTTTTGCTGATTTTAACAAACAGATTTAAAATTCCACTTTACAAAAAGTCTACTAAAATTTAGTAGCGGCTACTAATTTTTCTACTAATTTCATTGTACTACACGTCAGCAGACATGTGTTGCTAAGATTAGCAAAAAAATACCGCTGGGCTCAAATTAGCAGAATATCCCGTAATAACAGCAAAATTTTTAGTTGCCATTACAGACTTTTTTTGGTGAGTGTAAAAAGATAAAGAAATATATAAAATTAATATATTTTGACAAAAGAAATCCTCGTTTACTAGAATATTTAAATATTTTATAACTCGACTTTTATTCACTAAAGAATCTAAAATATGTAATAAAAAATGCAAACTATTCTGTAAAAATATGCACCTAAAAGAAAATATGCAATAAAAAAAATATGTTGATTTGTAAAACTCACATTCCTTACTCAAGAAACTTCATTAAAAAATTTAATTAAAAGTCTAACTGAAAGGCCTAAATGAATCACACATAGCATATCAAAAATATTTCTGATCTGTGACCATACTCTTAATCATATATAATTATATGTAATGGTAATGCATACTGCCATATGTAAATATATATAATAATATATTATTATTTGGCAAAGCAAATATAGTATAAAATTCCTTTACCAATCATTAGTCTAATTTATTGGTATATTTGATCGGGTTAACCGTATTTGTAGTTACCACTTTTGAATATCGTCAATTTTTTAATAAAATATAATTAATAAATTCAATAAATAAATGGTTGGTTGTACACAATTACTAAACTAATTTTATTTTTAATGTTGACCGGAAATACCAATAATTGGATAATAGGATTATTTTTTTAGTTCCTTTTCCGTTCCAAATAAAATAATATTCTTACAAGTAAATGTTAATGGTGCTGATCGCATTCCAACCAATCTTTTTTTTTCTGGGTGGCGGTAGAAGTTGCTAACCGCATAGTAATAGTGCTGGAAAATAAAATATACCTTGTAAAATCTACCTTGTAAGAAATAACCAAATATAGAACTAATATTGAACTAGCAGAACACTGTTTGGTTTATAAAACAAAACTAAGTTTTTTGCAAGTACTGTTTTCACTAATATAAGAACCATTCAGTAGTATTATCTATTTTATATTTATTAAATTTCACACGTTTGAACAAGGATTTATTATATAAGAGACTAAAGCTGTTTTTATATATAGAAATTATTGAGTTTAAGGTATTTGGAATGCACAAATTTTTTGAATTTCGGTTATCAATCAAGGAATATTGTTAATCCCACGTAAAGTCATTGCCTAACTAACCGTCGCCCGCACTTTGCCAGCACTGTGCCGATAATTTTTTTCTTGATGAGTCCTTTTAAGAATAAAGTCTCGTTAGTTCATAATCTATCAATGCAAAGTTTTTTTTTCAATTTCAATCCCATAGTGCTGAAAATTTAACCACGTTTATTATTTCTATAATGAAAACAAAAACGAAACTAAAGTTTGCATATTTTATAAATAAAGATTTATTTGTATGACTTTATTTAGTTATCGGTTAAACTATTGTTTATTTGATTTTTCATTTAAGCCATTTGATAATTTATATCAACAATTTTTCTTCACAATTTTAAATAAAATATTAGCGTGTAAATATTTTTCAGTATTAACAAATAAACAACAACGACGATTACGACTGACTACACCTACATTTCTAACCAACAACATTATTAACAAAATATTTATGAGATTAAAATGAAGTAAATTAAAAGAGAAAAAAAAACAAATTGAAGGTGTTGTTACAAACTTAAAACTTCAATATAACAAAATGTCTTATGGCTATTAACGAATATTTTCATTTAAATTACAACGACAATTTTCAAAACACAATAATCTGATTATTTGTAAGTAAAATCGTGCATATTAAGTATAATTAATCTTAAAAAAAATTAAATTTAAAAAATTTCTGTATTTTGATATAGATCTGATTTTGGTTTTAAAATTAGCTTTTAATAACAATTTTTTATATTAAAGCTTACAACTAATTTAGTTTTCTTATGCTGGTAGATAAATAATATTATTATGCAATTAATCAATTATATGTTATTTATTTTATGTGTACTATGTACGACTTTTTTTTAATAAATTATAAACGATTTATGTGAGATATGACCACAAAAACAGTCAAATAACCAGCAACCAACCCATTCACTTTATAGCTACATATTTGTGATAGTTAAGCAGAAACCACAAACACTTTGGTTTTTCTTTACTGAGATTTTATTACCCTTTAATGCCCGATTGTGTTATGCAGCAAAATGATTCGAAATTCAATTCAAATTGAATGTATGCACTGAAAAGAGGTCAAAAATTATTGATCATGACACAACAAAAACATCAGTCATTTAAAACACTCCCAAAAACAAACAATTTAATAGTTAACTGATAAATATTTGAGAATATACTTGAACAAATTTTGTATATAAAAATTTTAAAAGTATGCTTAAAAGTATGTCTGTAAAATTTACTGTAAAGTGCCAACTTGTTCTTAACTTCGAATCCAAATGGGAAGGAATTACTTTAAGCGGATCCAACACGTTCCTAAAGTCGTCCTAAACTTCGAAAGTGGACGATAATCGTCGATCGTCTCATAGAATCTGAGTACAGACAATGGTCTAGAATACTTAGAATCCAAAAACTTATATTATGAATTTAATCTACGAGTATAGTGGAATTAGAAAACTGATATTAACCCATGGAATTATGGAACAGTGAAGCAAGTATGGTAAGGCTTGTGACATAAAACCTGCAGATGTAGACTGAATGTCACCACCTAGAACAATGGTGAAAACCTAACTGAAAAATTTTTGGTTTATCTGATAATTTTTACACTGATGGATTTTGTACCACTAACGGTACTGGATTCGGTTTGTATCTGGACATTTTGAATAGGTAATCCTTTACCATGGGTAGAATGGTAATAGCAAGGACGGTACAAAGAACAGGATTAACAAAATGCTGTTGCCCTAGCAAAAAGTCTAGCTTCGTAGCCATCTACAAATAAATTCCTAGCCACCACAACTAAATTCATAGCTTTTATAAAGACAACAAGTACTAGAAACGCCAAGTACTTCAGAAATATATTAAATAGACATATATTTATACATATATTTCAAAAATCTTTCTAGTACTTATAGTCTTTATAAAGCTATGAATTTTGTTGTGGCGGCTGGGTGGCTACGAAGCTAATCTTTTGGCTAGAACAACAGCATTTTGGTGATCCTGATCTTTGTACCGTCCTTGGTAATAGTTTTTCAGACAGAAATTCTTGCTATTTTGGACGTGGCAAATTGGATCATTAATAACAGATGAAGGGACAGGAGTATAAGTATCAGTAGTCACAGTCAGGTTACGCTTAAGGCACTTTGATTGCCTTTATACTGGATTTTTCAGAAGTGCAGGCGCAGGCTTAACGGGGTTTCCTTAGGAAACATGGTCTGTCTTCTATGGGCACCGGGTCATGTGAGTATTCTGGGTAATGAAAATACCGACTGGTTGGCAAACACTGGATCGACTTCGACTGCCATAAATCCGGAACCGCATCTGGGTATTAGCATGTTATGGTTAGTACGTTGAATCAGCTCATATATGAAATCTGTCTTCATTGAGAGGTGGTCACCCGGAACAACCTGCGTTGGTACGAAGTGTTTTATGAGCAAACCAAATGCCAATGTGGCAAAATATCTACTCAGTTTGAGTAGAGCTGATTGCCGTAGACTTACTGACCAGATTACGGGAAACAACGCTTGTGCTTATCATATGGTAAGCATTATCAGTAACTTAATGTGTGTGTTATGTCTGGAGTATGAGGGCGTGCCAGAACATTTGGTATGTAGAGCGCAGACAAAACGCAATAGCTCTACTTGGTCTTAGTGTACGAGATTTCACCACTCACATTTTAACATCGTAGTAGTAGTAAAATGCCTAAAAGCATTGATAATTTAATTACTATTTGTGTCTCAATGATCTTTTGACACTGCATAAATTGCACATGGTTATATTTACATACATTCGAATAACCATGGTCGAAATATGAGATGCTGTTCTTGTACTACAGCCCACATGCATTACATGTGAATTATAAAAATTGTTAATTTATTATGACACATCATGTAAAAACAAAATTGTATGGACTTCTCACTCATTAAATTGTTGGCATACATTTCAAACGCCTTTTTTTCGAACGACTAAATGAATACGAGTCTAAATACTGCGGTGTTATTTCTGCGTTAAATAAATATTTAAGAAACACAACAAACTATAAATTATTTTCGTGTTCAGTTTACTCCAATGACCAACTTGTCAATAACAAAAGAGTTGGTTTTTTTTTTAATGGATTGTAGTGAATTAGTTTGGGTTTTAGCTGCAGTTGTCTGTTTATACTAATCCAAGAGTCTTTTTTATATTGGCCGCTAAATTATTTTGTAAATTACTTTGATTCATTCATGTCTCACTTATTTCACACATTAAGGTTAGACAAAAAAAAAAAAAAAAACTGAAGCAAGCAGCCAAAACAAACGACAATGTTATATGTAGACCGGCGACAGCAACGACCACCAACAAGCGCCCACACGCATTTTTTAATTCAACTCAATGCAGTTGTAATTTTTAAGTTTTATCTACATCTGCCAATAAGTGAACGGTAATTTGTTCAAAAACTTACGAATAAAAACATCAATAATAGACAATTTGTACGAGTAGACAGCAAATAAACAAAAAAAAAAATCGCCTTTTATCACTAAAATGGTGCGAAAATGAGTTTTAATTATTATGTTAAACAAATTGTTTTCATATGAACAATATATTTTTTGTTTTCTAAATTTCATGTTAAATTTAATTCCATGCCTCTTATTTATGTAATGTCTGTTTTTTTCTTCAAAACTTCAAAACAACGTCAATTTAAGAAATTAATTGCAGCATTTGCATTTTTTCGTTCCTTTTAAATAAAAACTCTAATTATAGCCAAATTTGTATTTAATAATAGTTTTCATGGCAATTTATTTTGATGTCTTTAATGATACACGTAGTACGAGTAGTAGCAGATTGCTGTTGTTGACTTAATCATGAGATTTTAATAAATCTTTATAATCGATCTTAAATTATACGAAATAAGTAAGTTTAAGATGTAGTTTCAGTTACTGCAGCAAACTATGCTAGTACATGTTATAAACTTTAACATCATCATGTAGTTAATGTGTGTGAAAAGTTTGAAATTGTTAAAGTTTTTTAATTCAGGAATAAGGACAGGTAGAAAGAAAATATAATAGTGGTATTCACGTAATTTCATGTTAAAGCCCAAATTAGTTTGGAAGTAAAGTGCGGCAAAATGAGTCAGAAATCCAATAGATTTTCTTACTTCAATCTACTTTCAAACTAAGCAGATGTGTATACAATCAACAATTAAAAGTAAACATCTGACACGATACTAAAAAACTAATGGAGTCTTTAATTCGATTTTGTCCATATCATAAATTCACTGGGAATGAGGTCATTTGCCACATAATGAACATCAACAAGGTGTCTTATCGTCCACTTACAATCGAAGTGTTGCAAGCAAATCTTACAGATTTTTAAAAAAATTTCGATACCTGATAGAGGGAAGAAAGTCAAAAATTTTATAACACTTTTTGTTCAAAACCATAACACACACATAGAAAAAATTTTTCAAGTTTCCAACTGAAATTCGATTACTATGACTTAATTCGATTGGTTTGAATTTAAGTTGCAGCACCCACAAGATACAAAAATCACATTTGAATATGGTTGTCCTAACTAAGGATTTTGTCGAAAACTTACAAAATTCGAAATAAAAACTGTCTATCATTTGTGCACTCATCATAAAAGGAAGTTTGAAAAATTAGCAAACGAGACTTTGAATAAATGACGATAATTCCTGAATTGCTGTAAAAATTTAAAAAGCAAAAATTTATGTGAGTTCGATATTCAAAACAATATATTTAGGTCTTCATATAAATTACACCAAACAATTGATGTTTTAGCAACAACATTTAAACCACGAAACGCTTAGATTTAATATATGAAAAATCTCGTTAGTTAGACCTGAATAATTTTTATGGGAATTTTAATTTTAATTTAGTTCTTCGCACAACCAACTGAACGACATAGACACATTTATTTCTTTAAAAACATCTCCGCTAACAAAAGTGTTGGTTTAACTAGGAATGCTAGGACGCAGTTATTACATGGAGTGAAAACTCCGTGGCCTAACAATGAAAAACCAGGTTTTTGGATTTGAAATCAATTTTGTTCCTCAACGTAATCTTCGTTAAGTGAAATGCACTTCTTCCAACTAGAGGACCGTCTCGAGGATCATCTCGATATGCTTAAAAAAATACGATTTGTTAAATTCTTCAAAATAGGCTTCCCTATCTGATATCACTTATTCATTTGTGGAAAATCAACATAGTATTTTGCAGTTATTTTGTTTTCCTTCTCCAAGTAATCTAGAAGTTTGTTATTAAGATAGTAGCTTTAATTAACCACATAAGGCCCTAATGGCTCGGTTATGTAAATGAAGATTTAATAAAAAAAAAAAAAAAAAAAATATTATACCACGTGCATCGTAAAAAACACTTTGGCTATTACCTTTCCAGCTGATTGCTGAGTATTTGTCCACTTTGTTCGGCTTTTGCACGCTTGTAACGCAGAATGTCTATTGAACTCCAGTGTATAATAATTAATCCACGTCTCATCCATTGTCGTAAATCGACGTAAAAATTTTGTTGAATTTTCTTCAAACATCTCCAAAGCATACTTTGAATCATAAACACGTTTCAGTTTTTGTTCAGCTGTTGAAATTCGTGACACCCAACGAGCAGAAAGCTTCTTCATATTTAAATGTTCATGTAATATATACTCGTTCTGTTGATATCTTTATGATGTCAGCAATCTCACTCACTTTAACCTTTCGATCATCCAATTTTACATTTTCTTCGGTAACAGTCTCATTTAGATGACCAGGATGATCTGCATCATTTGTGCTCATACGACCACGTTTAAATAACATCTTTTAACCATTGAATATAACGGCGAAGATTCACCATAATGTTTATCAATCCATTCTTTGACTTAAACAGTATTTTTTCCCACCAAAAACAATGTTTAATCAAAATACGAAGCTCTTTGCAATGCATTTTTTCTCAGACTTTTTTTATAACGGTAACTTTTTCCTAATTAATGAAATGTCTTGAAATTTTTACACAATTTTTCCAACAGTTGGCTCTACTGAATAAACAAAAAATATTGGCGCTTGTTATGCCATCTCTATGTGAGGCCACGTACTTTTCCCTCTATGTAGTACTTTTCCCTCTATGTAGTAAGGTGCATTAAAATCCAATAGAAACTACTGTTGAAATGAGGCGGCACTTGAAACATACACTCAGTACGACAGCAATACCTTTAGAGAATGGGATGGAGGGCTTGTGGGGAGCTCGAGAGAGAGCACTCATCTTGTCTAGTTTTCAAAAAATGCTGTGAAAACCATTCGCAAGTGGGACGTCATACCCCCACTGAAGTGTCTGTTGAAAGTTGGCATAAAGAACTGATGGGATATTTTAATAGCCCATCGGAATGTTACACTCAGAAAAAAAAGTTAGTAGAACACTTTGTAAACGGTTTTCAATTCCACTTTACTATTTTTTTTAATTTTTAGTAAAAAAATTTTTATTTAGCAAATCTTTTTGCTATTAGGATTTTACAAATTACAGAGTTTTTTACAGAGTATTTACAAATTTTTGTTGCTAATTTCAAAAATCATTTTACAAATTATTGAAAACCGATTTGCTAAAATTAGCAAAAAAAAAATTACTAACTTTAAAAAAGTGGATATTGAAGGAAATGTTATTTCTAATTAAAACTTACACCTACAAACTTAAATTGCCTTAAAATGTTACATAGTTAAAACAGGGATCGGAAGGGAATATACCAACTCATGTCTGAAAATAGGACATCCACTTAAAATAGCACTAAAAAGTATTTTTAGTTCTAAAAATCAGCCTTAAAAACAATTAAATTTTGACCTTAAGAGTAAAAAAAATATTGACTAAAATATTTTTCAAATTAAAAATTAACAAAAAAACAAAATGATTAATTCATTTATATTTTAACAATTTTTAAGATTTTTAAGCCTTTGATTTTGTTTTTAATTTTGTATAAAATATTTAACAAAAAATTTCATGTTCGATAAAAAAAAAAAATTTTAAATTTTGTACTAATATTGACACTATTTAGTCAATATTAGCAAACCAGTTTTAAATTCCGCTTAACTAAAAGTTTACTAAAATTTTGTAGCAGCTACTAATTTTTCTACTAATTGTATTGTACTAAATGCAAGCAAACATGTGTTGCTAAGATTAGCAAAAAATACCGCTGGGCTCAAATTAGCAAAATTTCCATAACAGCAAAATTTTCAGTTGCCATTACAGACTTTTTTTGGTGAAAGCACACATATACAAATATTTAAAAAACTCGATAAAAAATGTTGATACCCTTATTGCCGATCTCTAATCCGATATTAACCTATGGGATGCTGTATGGTGGAGGGCGATGAACGCAAGGCCTCTCTAGTCCGGCCGAGATACAACAACTGAATAACTTGAGCATCACAGGGGTCACACATTCAGCGACACAAGCGGGAACAGGACATTCGTATTTCCATGGTTTTGGGTCATCGGAGAGGAGTTAGCGGATGAATATGCGAGGAAGGGTTATGTGTTGTCGGGGATTCGATACAAATAGATGTGCTGGTCGGTGTAGTGAAGTTGTGGAAATTGAGGGGGGCGTGGTGGGTGAGGTCTCTCGGAGCATATGGCAGTGGCCAAGGATTACAATAGTTCTTCTTCCAATCGAACAATCGGCACGATAATAGGTATTCCCACTGAGTACTGCGCGATAGACTGGATAGCTGCGGACAGCTATTATTGATAAAGCTACGGGGACGAGTAAATAGTGAAGCATCTACTTTGCGTCGCCGCAGATATCTGGGAAGTAGATTCTTGGAGGATCTGAACATTCTGCGGAGTTTATCTTTATGCGAACAATTTAAAAAAATCGAAACAGATTTCGATCTCTTGATTTTAAATAAAATTGTCTAATACCTATAAAATTTACTTAGATCTTTTCACCCACAAAGTAAACAGGAAGGTGCATTGTGTTTTTGTTATCTATACATAAAAAATATGCTCTGGTGTATTTTGTTTGGGCATTTAATCTGTTAACGAAAATTTTTGTCACAATCACATTTGATTTTTTTTTTTTTTTTTTTTTTTTTGTTAAATAATAATTTATAATATTGTACGTCAAATAAAATTATTATAATTATTTTACATATTTTCCATAGAATTGTTTAATACTTTAAATTATATCTAAAGTTTTTTATTTGTTCACATCGATGTGCCGGAATATTGGAAACCTTTAATTAAATAATATTACATGTCATATATTTTTAAAATTTATGATTTTTCCATAACCAAAAGTAGTATTTTCATTGATATGTAGTTATGTATACAAATAATGAACTGGATTTTACAATTTGTTACAACAGCCATACAGTCTCCGTCGGTATCTGCCAACAATTTTTATTTTGAATTTACAAGAGTGAAAAAACGAAATACACAAAAAAAGCATTTTTCTTACGAAAATTATAAGCATTTGGGAGTTGTTACTTGTCAGCTGACACCTGTTATTATTGCTATGATGACTATTATATAGTTGCTGCCATTTACAAAATATTTAATAAGTATTTTTTTCAAACCAAATGTATGTTACCTGTTGTAAAAATATTGCTATGTTTAATAATATTTTATATCACAAAAATTTTTCTTTGAATTTTTTTAATAGACATTTTTTATGGTGTTGCTGCTGCAACTTCTGATGTGTTAAATAAAAAAAAGTGTAGGTGTTAATTTACATGTAGTTTATATGACTGACTACACTGTATTGTTGTATATAAGTACCTACTACGACTGTTTACCACTTTACATATTTGACTAATGACATGTGTCAGAATGCTTTAAATTCACCCACTTGTTTTTGTGGCTGTGTTCAGAGCATTTACCGTATTGCTCTGCATTCTGAAATATTATTTCAAATATGTTTGATATGCGTTTTAATAAAATCACTGATTCAAGTCAGGTTGAGCTATTAATTATTATCACAGCTTTAGTTTCCTATGAAAAGCATACATTTTTTTTGCGTGTATTATTAATTATTTAAATTTTTTGTTAACTTTTATTTAACCTTTTTTGTTTCAGATACGTTCTTAAACACCCCGATGAAAAAAGTTCTGATATAATTATAAAATATTTGACATTATTATTAAAAATTTTGAAAAAAAAAAATAATAAATGCATATTTTCAGCCAAACTTATATATCAAATCAACATGCAAAACAACAACAAATTTTCCTTATAAGAACCAATTTACATAAATGTCTATGCATACGGCTGCTTAACTTTAAATGCACATTTTTCGGTTTTAATATACACTCACAATATACAAATTTTCCCTTACCGACTGTAGTTTATTTAAAATGTTATACATAGAGTTTGATTTTAAATGAAGAATCTTTTGAAATTCATAGAAATATATTTTTTAGTTGGTTGAATCAGTTATTAAAAAAACTATTAAAAAAATACAGACCTTCAGTAGGAGTTGATATTTTCTGCTAAATGTAAAATTTTATGTTTTCTGTTTGTATAAACTTCCCTACCCTAGGAATTGGTTTTTGAGACATAAGTGCGATTGCACTCATAATGATTCATTTATAAAAAGAAAATCTTGCGTAAAATAAATCAATTTTCGTTTATTTTTCGTATTTTTATGCACGAATTAGGATAAATGTAAAGCGTTTTTTTGCTATTTGGTTTTACAGTGTAAAAAAAAAGATTCGTGACATGTGGCAATGCCAAAAATGCTTAGTAAGGTTTGCCATATCACCATGAGTAGACCATGAGTAGGTCATTGAATTTTGTTATCAAAATTCGTACTGTGTAAGAAATGTGTTTCGTAAACTAAAAAGCAAAATTGCCTTATTTGGTGTAAAGAGCAGCCGGAGCTGCCAATGACCCCTGTAAGACTTTTTTTCTCCCAAAATGGAATAATTGGACTTGGTTGACATGTGGTTTCAAGAAGACGGTGTCACATGCCATACGGCACGATTAATAATTTTTGTTCGTGATGTCCAAAAATTCATTCAAAATCGCTTTTTTCAGCTTTTTTCTATTATATGGTAAAGTTTTTTAAAACAAATTACTAATAAATATAATGTTAAAAAAATAGAACAACGAAACCGGTGCTTATTTTAGCAACTACCAGTAAATCATTATTTTGCATGTACATATAAATACTTATACCACCCATTACCAGTATGTCAATATTTTGTATTTTAAAGTTATGAAAAAGGTAACTACCTACCATTACAAGGTAAATATATGGTAATTACCTGTCATTACCATGTTTTTGCTTGATGGCACCAACAAATTTCGTAAACTAATGCCAATGCAAATTGTAAATAATATTGTATAACTGTATTCGTTTTACTTTGTAGTATTATACAACGTATTTGTGTAAAGTTTTTAAAAATTTTCCAATATTGCACAACTTAATATCGCTTGCCACTAATGAATTTAATTGAAATGATTTGTAGAATTCATATTTATTCTACAATCACTTACCTGTATGAAGTTTTCACCATACATTTTATACATATATACTAAAATTTATGCAAATTAATTTTGGAATTAAAACATATTTTTTCAATAACTACTCCATCCATCATTGAGCTTCCCATAATTAGATAATTATTTAAAACGCAAATAAAACAAAAACATGACGCCCCCAAAAAATTAACATTTTAAAGACAAAACAAAAAAAAAAGCAAAACTTGAATGAACTGTATCATTTATCGCTTATTTACATTTACATTTATAATTTATTGAAAATTTTTTTTTTTTAATTTTTACATATTTTTGTAGAATGTTAAAATATGAAAAAATACAAATGAATCAAATACAATATGAAAATGTTTTTTCGATTGTGTGGACAATTAGAAAAAAACTTGTTCTGTCTTTTTATGTAGACGATTTATTTAATATTTTTATGGCACATTTTTTTATCAACCCCAAGACAATTTTTTTTTTAAATTTTGTTAGCAAAAAAATTGATTTATTAATTATTTTTGTTAACTGATTATCGACAAATTTATTAATTTTTGTGTCATAGTGTGGGTATATTAATAATTTATAATGAGCAGGGTAAGGAAGTTTATGCATTTATAAACGTGTTTTATTTACAAAAAATCAAATAAGTTCATTACGTTCTCACGCTATATTTGCGAACTAAACTAAAACAATTTTAAAAATACGCTTTGATTACATAGTAGAATATTTTAAAAAAATTTTATGCAACTATAGTTTAAGAAATATTTGCAAATGAGTTTTTGTGGAATAGTTAAATTTTTTATAAACTTTTTGAAAAAAAAATTTAATATAGAAAATTATAAATTTTAGGGTGGTCCAGCCATAAAGCACGATGTTTACTATGAGTCATACCTTAACATCAATTTTTTTGCCCAACATAATTTCACATTACTTTGTTTCAGTGTTTGACAAATTCAACCATGGAGAGGTACACAATTGAACAGCGTTAAGATTGTTGAAGCCTTTTATGAAAATCGGCGTTCAAATCAAAATGCATTACGTGCACTTCGTAATTTTTTCGGTAAGCATAATCAACCAAATGTGTCAACAATCGGGAGAATTCTGCGCAAATTTCAACAAACCGGGTATGTAGGAAATTTGAAAACACCTGTGCATGCTCCTCGACTCATCGTCGTGCCCAACAATTGAACATATTACGAACATCACTGATGCGAATTTTAAATAAAGATTTGAATTTACACGCTTACAAAGTTCAATTGACTCAAGAGCTGAAGCCTACTGACCATTTCAAGCGTCGTTAATACACCGAATGGTTGGTTGAACAGACAGAAGTAAATGCTGACTTTGCAACGAAAATAATCTTCACCGACGAGGCACACTTTCACCTCAGTGGATTCGTTAACATGTAGAATTGCCGCATTTGGGCAAATGAGAATCCATGAGTGATTATTGAAAAGTCGTTGCATCCACAAAGAGTGACTGTTTGGTGCGGTTTATGGCTGGCGGCATCATCGGGCCGTACTTCTCCTAAAATGAGGTCGGCCAAGCAGTTACCGTGAATGGTCTTCGCTATCGCGAGATGATAACGGATTTCTTGTGACCACAAATCGAGGATATGGACATATACGATGTGTGGTTTCAACGGGATGGTGCAAAAGAAACAATGTTTTTTTTTGCGCGAAAAATTCAATGGCCGTGTTATCTCACGTCGTGGCGATGTTAATTGGCCGCCACGATAATGTGATTTGACACCGTTGGAATTCTTTCTTTGGTGATATTTAAAAGAAAAAGTGTACGCCAATAAACCAAGTAAATTCAAGAGCTAAAGGATGAGATGATTCGGCACATTAACGTCATTGAACCTCAATTATGTCTCAGAGTAATTAAAAATATGGACCATCGCATAGAGGTATGTCTCCGAAGCCGTGACGAGCATTTGGCCGATATTTTTTTCACACATAATTGTCATAGAGCCTTCTATCATAATAAAGAAATATTAAGATAATTCCCTAAAAACTTTTTGTTTTATTTATAACTAGCAGATCGCGGCGTGCTTCGCTACGCATGAATATTAACATTGAATTAAATTCATTTGTTCATTGGTTTCTCGATCCGCGAGTTCGATGAAAAAGGACCTTAAAATTATAACTCACTGACAGCTGTCTATGTTTATGCGTGTATGCGCTACAACGTGTATTTACCGTGTGGATAAAGTCAGCACACAGTATACATACCGCACATGCTAATGGGTGCCTACCAGAAAACTGCATTTGCTGATTGCAAAACGTTTATACACAATCAACACAAGAATAAATATGTGTTTGCGTTCAAACGCTGAATATACTCCAACACACATACTTGTTGATGATTTTAAATCAATCAAATGACGTGCAAATTGTCACTGATTTATAATCATCGGTCGTTGTTGAACCATTGATTTTATTCTGTTCATTCGAGCCAACAATAATTATTTTGATGTAGAATAAATCAGAAAAAAACAAACAACGTGTATGAGTGTAATCATAATTAAAACAAAATAGTTTCTTATCTATAAAAAGGGGGTGGTTTTGTAGAAACATATTTCATAAATGTTATATGTATATTAGGGTGGGTCTAAAATACGTTTTTTAGAATTTTTATTAGGAATACCAAAAATATTGTTCTTTGTGATTTTTTTTTTTTTTTTTTATTTATCTCAGGCTCGCCCAATCCGGTTAAAGTTAAATATTGCCTAATTTTCTAATCAAAATAGATAAAAAAAAATTAGACAATATTTCAATTTTTCCGGATTAGGCAAGCCTGATTTATCGACCTAAATTATTTTTCCAAAAAAATATTTTTATTTTACAAAGAAGAATATTTTTAGTATTGTATTACTAATAAAAATTCTAAAAAAGCGGATTTAAGTCCCACCGTAATGTACATTTGAAATGTGTTTTTATTTTGTTTTGATTATGATTACACTCATACGCGTTGTTTGTTGTTTTTTCTGATTTATTCAACGCTGACTTTTTGTTGAGTGATTAAATTTGCAGTAAACATAATCGACATATGATACAAACTGATCCGAATTACGCGTTCAGTAACATGATGCTGATTTTATTCTACAGTGAATTTTGTTGAATTATTAAATTTGAACAAGAATTTTTGTGTATAATGAAATCAACAAAAAAGTTTGTTTTGCAGTTCTCTGGTGCCTACGTATTTGTTGTTTTTTTATATGGAAAACATCACATGTTGACATGAAAAGTCATAACTCACGAACGCAATCTTTAGATAAACCATCAACACGACCATACGAACAAACCCTAAAAATTTAATCTAACTCGGATGACCGTTCGTGAGTTATAAAGTCACAACACACTTGCAACAATTTTTTATATATACCCAGCAAAAATAAATGAAAGTGATTCTTAGGGAATTAATTTTTCATTGATTCCAAAGTATCGTTTAGTTCTGATTTTTCTCTTCTAAGGAAGTTCTTTTACACAACTTATAACAATGTGATTTTTAATGAAATTAAACACTTTTCAAATCTATGACGCTACAAAAAGTAAAAAATTTATTGTAGTAAAAGTTGCAAGCATTTCGAATAGAGATAAATAAGGCCCGATTGCTGAATTCCCCGCTAAAATTTAACGAACAGTAAAACTAAAACTTTGTACAGGAAACAACAACAAATGTGTCAGTTAAATTCCCAGGTAGAAGCTAACGGGAGATTTTAAAACTGAGGCTAAGGCTCTATTACTGATGTCCTGTAGAAATCTAAATTACAAATTCAAAATTTATTTGGGAAGAACAAAAGATTTAATTTTTCACTAAACCATAAGAAGGGCTTTAGATGCAATGAAAAAGGATCATAAAAGAAAACTTCCACCCTATGACACCCCTATGTAAAAATCATTGGTTCCGATCCAAATTTTCACAACACCGGAATCAAAATCACTGCTTCTTTTTCTCTTCTTTTGCTACTTTTTTTTTGCTGGGTATAGATTAACATCGTGCATTATGGTTGGACTACCCTTCAAATTTTGTAACATTGAAATGCCCTTTTATTTGATATTTTACACGTTTCTTGTATTTAAAGTTGAAATTTTACTTTTTATCACGATTACATAACGTGCAACGAAAATATGGACCAACATTTTTATTTCTACCTTCACTTTGTTTTAAAGAAAAAACTAACTAAACTTGTAGATAATTGAATTTTTATACAGTCGAAGCCCGGTATAACGTACAACCTAATTGTTTGCTTTAACAACCTTATACGAGTATATCGGATATCTCTGAAAATTTATGCTCGATAAATCGAACAACTGGTAAACAAATATAGAAAAAAGCTTAAAAAATAAATTATAGAAGAAAATAGATTGAGAATTTTTTGTTTCTGAACCTCCTAGTTTAAGCGTGTACAATTATTGCAGTCCTTTTTTAATTTTTTCAAAACTTTAAAAAATTAAGCAAAATTAATTAAAAAATGTGTTGCGATATAACGTATATTTTTGAGCCTGGCAATATGTCATTCGTTATATCGTGCTTTGATTGTACCTCAAAAATAAGAAGTCTGCGACAAAAATGTATTAACAAGATTTAGATAAAAATCAGTCAGATATGTAAAATGGATCTTTTCTAATCAATACCAGCAAAGATTTTGTTAATTAAAAGGCAGAATCCTAAAAAAATATTTTAATATATATATGTATGTTACAAAACTTACTTTATTTCTTTTCTGAAGAATTTTCTGAAAACTCATATGTGAAGGCTGTGATTTTTTTGATGAAATCAATTATGTAGGATTTAAACTAACATCGTGTGTTAAAATTTTCAAATTCGATTAAGGAATTTTATAAGATTTGCAATTTGATTGAAAGAATATAATACAAGCAAGAATAGTAAAGTCTGGACCGGCAAATAAGAAGACAAAAACAATTACGCTCTCAAATCAATGATAATGGAGGAAGCTTAAATCAAAGCAAATGGAAAGCAAACAGAATAATAAATTCTTTAAAATTTTTGTGTTCTTTTTACTATACATCTTATTTCAGCAATTCTGAGTTTAATTTAGAGGGAGTGTAGAAGAACGGGAAGGGGTACCAACTTGCTTGTACTTGCAATTCCCTAGTGTTTTCTAATACGTGCTTTTTTATATGTAAAAGATACTAAAATTACGAAAAGAGACTTTCGCAGTGTGGACACGAATGCAAATTCAAGAGAATTTAAGAAAATTGCTGCAAGGCTGTGTGTGAACTGAAACATATGAATTATTTTTTGTTGTATATTTTTTGTTACTGTGTATGTTTTTTTTTTAAATGAGAAAAGAGCAAATATGTTTTTCGAAAATCAAAATGTAGAATTAAAGAACTTCCGAGCCCTAATAATGAGAAAAAGGTCTGTTTTGTATATATTTATATTAAAATATCATTTAAAAAACTTACAAAACTTTACATTAATATTTGTAATTAAAGAAAACATACCTGTAAAGAGAAAGAAAAAGATGTATTTAGAAATTGTTCGAATATATCAATAACATTTTAAATATCAGCAACAATATTTGTATTCAATTCAAAAAATCTGATTAAAAATCAGTTTCGGAAGTCTATATAATTTAAATTACACAATACTAAACAAAAAAAAAAAACAACACATAGTTAAGTTTAATTTCAGAACCATGTTTGTTTGAGTAATTATCATTAAAACAAAATCTATAGTTTTAAACAACAAACTGCAAAAAAAAAAACGGCAAAATTTCGCAATTTATATTCTCAATAATCTAGATCAACAATGGATAAAAAAATGTAGTTACAACCAATTCAAACAGATTATACAAAGTCATAGACAAAAAAAAACGATAATAGCTTCTCAAACAATTTGGCAAGTGGCGGTTTTTTAAACAAATTTTTTTTTTTACAATGAAACATTTTATGTATTTTTTTTCTATTACAACAAATACTTGACAAATGTGCGGCAATTACAATAAGCACAATCAGCGTTTGAAAATTTGTTTCTATTGTTATTCGCGCTACAAAAAAGGGGCGTTAAGTCCAACCCAGCAAAATATTCCATTCATTTTAAACTCATTTTATTCATTTACACTCAACTGAATTTTCACATAAAAGAATTTCCACTTACACTGATCTTTTTAATATATTAATATATTTTAACTTTTAACCAATAAACTGCATATTAACAGCGGTATTCATAAAAATTTTAAGCAAAATTTGCTAAAATTGTATTCATAAACGAATTTTAGCTTAAAATACTTTTTTTAAACCTTGTTTAAATAAACGAATTTTAAAATTGGTTCGACCCTATTTTAAACCTATTTTAAGATGACATTCTTGCTTTATGTTAAATTTTAAACATTTTTGCAAAAAATTGGCATTTAAACAAAAGAAGTTATTTGTTTTTTGGTAAGAACCATTTTTATATGGAAAATGTGATATTTTTAATTGTATTTTGTTTATAATAGAAACTATTGCCCAAATTTCAAACAATCGTCAGACGAAAATTTACAAAAAGAGGAGCGACCCGTTTTCAATTCCGGATAAAAAATTTAAGCAAAAATAATAATATTTTTGGATATTATTCATTGTGTTTTATAGTGGTGTGTTGTTTAATGAAAACAAAGAAAATAAAACCGGTTATTTGAATACTTTTTTATCTACAATAAAATCATTATCTATGTAACACTTTTATTGGGCATTTTGTTTTGACTCTTTTTTCTTTTTTTAGGTAATAAATAAGTTTTCATAAATTTTTTGTTTTATAAAAACAATATTTTTCTGAAAAACTACAAAAAAAATGCATAGAAACGAGTACCGAATGATTTAGTAATCATTGATTTGCATCATTACGATTAATATGACAAATAAAAAAATACAGTGTTGCCATCTTCAAGTTAAAAAATCATTAAATCGTTTATTAGTTAAAATACTGATTATGAATACGAATTTTTAATAAACCTTTTTTAGGCTTAAAATGTTTTTTAACTAAAATGCATTTGAAACTTGAATTAAGATTTTTTTATGAATACCGCTGTAAGTATTTAGTTTGTGTCAAGGAAATCAAATTTACAAGAAATAGTTATTGATCTATAATATATATATAAAAAGCATTGCGAAGTAGGTGCTAACAAATATGCTAAAATTTCGTTTATTCTGAGTGATACTTAAAAGTTATACAAATTTAAAAACAAATTTTTTTATAGATTGGTAAAGTCCCTTTTGTAAAAATTTCAGAAAGAAATCATTTTATCCTAAAACATTTTTGTTAACATTTTTGCAAATTATTTTTAAAGAAAAGAAACGATTTTGTTCGGCCACAAAATTTTTAACATCTTCTGTTTGTTTTTCGGAAAATTAATTCTGAAATTTATATGATATCAAATTTTGTACACCCTAAAATATATCTGTAAATTCACTGCTATAAATTGTATAATGTCTTTAGAATTCGAGACTTTTTCCACTGCAAAGGTCTTTTAAATTTCAGAATTTTTTTTCTGCAGAAAAAATACAAACTTTAACGAAAATCTCCTTTTTTAACACTGCCTTCTACTACAACTTTATATAGTATTTTTGTCTCCTAAACCCTAATCTGAAGTATTTTGGTCTCCTAAAAAATATATTTATATAAGACACTTCAATAAATAAATCGAGGAGTTCAATTTGCAACTTCACACAGTACATCCAGAACTATTTCAAAAATACGTCAACATTTTAAACCAAGTGTTTTTAAATACGTCTAGAAATATCGATCTGACAGATCTGTAGGTTTTCTTTTTTTAAAAAAAATTAATTCAAAATTTGAACGGATTTGCAAATTTGCTTACTGATTTTATGAATATAATTATTTTATTTACATTTTCTATTAGGACAACAGTTACTATGAGGTGGGTAAATAAAAAAAATGAGTTTTAAAATAATAAAATATTTGGTTTAATTCCATTCAATAATTGAAGCAGAGCCGCGAATAACGTTGTAAGCGACAAAATTTAAATTGTTGAGAAAAACGAAAAAAACGTTTAAAAACTTGTAGGTGTATTCCACTGACTGACATCATTAGATTGCATTTTGATAACGAAATCCTGCATAATTTTGCCTAATTTCATTTTTAAGCCATAAAAGAGAGTTATTCTAACGGTAATCTGGAAAAAACAAGTTTTGTAAAAATTGTCGCTTAAAACGTTATTCGCGGCTCCGCTTCAATTATATATTCACACTGTATTGTATTAAACACTTGTTCTGTTTTATAATTATAGAAATGTGAATGTGAATTATGAAAATAAAAAATGTTTAAGTTTCACAATTATTACTGAAAAGAAAACATCACGATTTTTAACTCTGCTGACAAATTTTGTTAGCATAAAAATTAAAGTTTAAAATTTTATGAACAATTTAAGTAGAAAGATATTTTTGTTGTAATAAAAATATTCATTTCAAAATCATTTAATACCTGCCAATCATTGTCAATTATTGCGATAACTTTTCAGTTTGATTTTAGTTTTTGTTTTTTGTTCAAACATAAACGATGATTTGGGACGTGGACGTGGTGGTGATGATGATGATGATGATTATAACGACAACGGTGACTACTGTATTCTTAGAAGAACCGCCTTAAAAAGCTTTAATAACATTAAATGTGTTATTTGTTCACAAAGTTTTTATTGTAAGAGGCAGAGGCTTAAATAAGTTAATTTATTTTAGTGATTTTCTTAGTTAACAAATGGTTGCCATCTTCTAAGAAAATCTAAATCAAAAACAAAACACTATCTTCACTTAAATACCCATAAATTACTTTTGTATTATTTTCTATTGCCAGTCAAAATTAAGGCTGTTGTGATATGCAAAATATTTGTTTTTTTTTTTTTTTAATTTTAATCCACCGATGTAGGACATGAATGCACCGCCCAAATCATAACTAATAGAAACATATTGTTTACAAATTACATATAAGTAGAATTGTCGCTCAGTATTAATTACTTTTATAATCAGTTAACTCTCAATTATAAACATTTCATTCATTGTACCACTGTTTTGGAGTTACGCAAGTTTCATTATTACGTTTTAGATTTTTTTTGTGTTATTATTGTATTCTGTTTTGTGTAACATCAAGTTTAAATCAACAATTAAGGTTTATTTATAAATTGTTGGCAGTTTTATTTGTATGTCTGTTTTCTTAAGTATCTTGTTTTGACTTGTCATTAAAATACATAATTTGCTACATAAATGACTTTATAGCTCAGAGCTTGGGTGTGAAGAATTGTCTTAAAGAAGATATTGCCATTACAAAACAAATGGGATTTGCGTTTGAAAATTTTTCTGTTTAAAAAATAAGAAAATTAATTGAGAAATTAGAACGATTATTCGAATATCATTGAATCTGAATCGATTTGAATCCTATTCTTTTTACACTGTAAGTAATAAAACTATTTCGCAAGACATTAGACATTCTTTCAAACGAAATTATGTGGACGTTTGCTGAATTTGGTACAATATTTTTTTTTTTGATAAAATGATTATTTATTCTATACTTTATTTTATTATTTAATTCATACCTTAATTTAAGAATATACAGCTTTTAACAAATCAGTTAATAAATTTAAATCAAATGTTCTCAATGTAAAATTGTCAAACAAAATTCAAAATTATTTAAGGGACGGTGTTTGTTGAAATATTTATATCAAATTTATTTGTTAAACGACATTATGTAGAAAGCCAAACAACATAAACTAGTCACGTTTCGGTTTTAACAAAGCAATTTTTAAAAATAATTTAAACTAAAATATTATACAAAATACATTAAGCGAATTTAACGAAATATAGTGGTGGTAAAAACCAAACAATTGTAGATAAGTCGGTTGAATTTAATTTTTTTTTTTGCTAAATAACAATTTTTATTTTAATGAACCTCTAAAATTGGAGTTAAAGAGTTCATTGACTTTTGGAGACAACTATTTGCATAGTTGTTTTTTACAAATTCATTTTATTATTTTTCTTTTCTAAGTTTTATAAACAAAATTATAACTGTTTGCATTGTTTTATGGAACTTAAACATGAATTCATTTCAAAACCAAACTCGTTAATACAATATGTGGTGGTTTTTACTATGGACACTGTGCTCAAGAAGTATATAAATTTTTTTTTTTGTGAATTTAAAAAATTAAATGACACAAAAATTATATGATACATACCAAATTAAAATGTTACGGTAAAACTCATTTCAGATGAGTTCTCGGTAAATACAAACTAATTTGAAAGTCCCGATATTTTGGCAATAATTAAAAAAAAACATCTGTTAAAACGATTTGTTTCTGACGGTGCTAGACTAAATTTTAAAAACGAACTTTAAAAAAATTGTTTATTTAAGGAATCCAATAAAAAATTTGTACAATTTTTTGAATTTTCTTAAGAAATAATGTCTTTACTGAAGTTTGAGGTAAAGAAGTGTTCCGATTCGCAGTGAAATTTGATCTTTCGAAGAGAGCGCACAACAAATCTACTTTCGGGCCTAGGTGTTTGTCGTATTTTTGGACATGAGTCGGTTGTGAAGTAAATTTTACTTCCGATTTCTCTTTGTCAGCACACAAAAAAATAAAGTGCCAACCGAATTAAAAAGTGCATTTTGGTTGCGACAACCAATTAATTCGGTTAGCACAACAAAAATCAAATGCCATTACTGAATATTTTGGGTGTTGTCACCAAAGTTCAGTTGTATTAAATGGTGGAACCATTTATCTCAATTTCCGAACCTATTTTTTCGTAAATGATAACATACAAATAACCTAAATAGATGTTTCTTATAAATTTCAATGTGCTGATTCTGAATCTGGATTTCAATTTTTTTTCATTTACTCTTTACTGATAAAAAATTATAACTAAAAATTCATAAATTATTTTTATTGTGCATATTTAAGAGAATATTTTAAGACTTAAATTCAAAAATATAAGGCTCGGTGAACTCAAAATTGCTTATACTTTTTCGAAATCTGTCTTAGGCCCATTAACTTTTCTCGAGCAGTTAATTTAAACTAAACTGTGGAAACCTCAACAATGCTTAACATTTGACAATAATAAAATTTAACCATAATAACTTATCAATATTTTTACTCTGGGTGCTTACTCTGGGTGCTTAATCTAAATACTATAAAACGATAGTGCATTTTTTCATATAATAAAAATGGATAATTTGAAGTATATGTTAGTATTTCGTGGAACGGAAATTCTTGTATTTCATGAAATACACGGAATATTTTGCGTATTAAACTATTTATTAAAACAAAATTATATATAAGAGCATTTTGTGATAGAGCATTAAATTAAAGTAAGTGCATCTAAGTGAGTAAAAAAATAATCGCCGTGCATGATTTTGTGTCCTTATAAATTATGAGTCGGGGCTTGCAATATGAATTGAAATGATGTTTGACACAATTGTTTGGTAAATCTCGGCGTTTTTCACCTGCTTTTACAATATTTAAAACATGATTGGTTAATATTTTGTTATTCTGCCGGTGATTTTTCCGCGCTTTTTAATATTAAAGAATTAAATTCAATAATTTTGTATTTCACATGCACCAAAATTATTCGAATCGCTAATAATTCGTGTCAAACTCTTTAAGAATTCGCCAACATCGAGATTTGCTTTTAATCCATAAAGTCAGATTTTGTCACCTTGAACCATACTTGGCACGATTGCATTGATTGGCTAATTAATTGATGATTTCATTATCATTAAATTAACAACAATTGTTATGAAATAAATTTCATTACCATTAATGATAATGATTTAAGAATCTGATTTCACTAATTAATGACAATATTTAAGAATTTCATTACCATTACTAATGAACTAATTAAAAGAAAACATTAGCATTTATTTATTTATGCGGTCTAATATTTGTATATTTTAAATTTTGTTCTATGGAAAAAATTGCATTACCATTAAATGGTAATAAAATTTTAATGGTAATGAAAAATTCCCAAGTATGCATTGAACCCACAGATATATACGTTATTCCCATTTCCATTCCAAAATTTATTCAAACAAAACGTGCTGAGAAAATTTGGAAAGCTTATTTGTAGTGATGATCTGTGATTATTTATATAAGGATGATTTTAGTGTGGAACAATTTTGTTGAAGCTCACATAAGGTCCGTACACTATCGCAGAAACCTAAATACAAGTAATACAAAATTTCCAATGGTTTTATATACAGAAACGCTTTTCGCATGTTTAGAATATTGCAGTAATGTACGGAAATCCACATCAATAATATAGGGATGGTCATTTAATGCCCACTGGATCAAAGCTGCTCTTTATAATTTGTAATAATCATCATTAAAAAGTTTAACTTATTAAAGTATCTTATGTAGGATGAGTTATTGTAAAATAGCTTTGGTTAACTCTTTCTAAATTTAGCCTTGGTTAGAAGAAAGACTTGGTTTAAATATAGATAAGTTATTAAAAGATAGTATAGGTCTTAACCATAGTATAATAGTTCTCCAAATGTCTTTCGCAAAAATACAATACATCAAAGTGGCCTTTTTATGACTCAGAAAAACTAAATGCATTTTTTAAAGCATCCATTCCAAAGTACTCAAAAATCGTGTCAAACAAGGAAGTTAAATAATCCAATTGGTTAGTTCCAATCTTAATATAATTCGGACAGGTGATAAGGAGAAAAAAAGACATGCCTTATAGTGACCAATCTAAAATTTACAGATTTTTAAGTAAGGTCAAAAATTTCGTGGTTTTTGTATAAAAATGTCTAATATTTTTGCTGTAGTGTTCCCACATAGTTGAATTTTTTTAATATAGGAATACACGTGTCTTTTTTGCAATGGACGATTTTCTGACTAAATTTGTCATGAGCGACGAAGCCTAATTTCATCTTAGCGAATAGGTAAACTCACACAATTTTCACTTCTGTGGTACTAAGAATCCACGTATCATTCACGAAGAGTGATTTCATCCCCTTAACTGAATGGTGTGCCATTCCCGCCAGATGTTTTTCTTTTAATTCACGGGTGTAAGCAGTAGACTCTGAAAGTTCTTAAAGAGAATATCTGATAAGAACACTTAAAAAAAATATTTATCAAATATTAAGTAATTTATTTAAATATTAAGAAATTTGGGAATGATTTGTCTCCAAAGAAATTTTAACATTTGTCTTAAAAACAGGTGCAAATAATTTATGAAAATTTCGGCTTTAATTTTTTGGAATTAAACTAAAATTTTTTATACTTAAATTTAGTAAAAATTTGCGCTTACATTTTGTAAAAATTTCTTATAAACAAGCAAATTTTAAGACGCTTGTACTTGTGCTTATGCAAAATGAACTTTCAAGCAATTTAAATTACCTTATTTTTAGTTTATAAATTCTTAACATTTAAAATATTTACTGACAAGAAATAAATTTATTGAGGTTTTTAATGCCTAATTTTTTGGGTGAGTGCGTGAACTTATCGCCCGAAGTTCTCTCCACAAGAATGGAAAATGCGATAAAAAGAGCCCACTTGACCGATATAATCTACAAAAATTAATGGAAAATAACTTAAGTTCAAAAAAACATTTAAAAAACTTTAATTTATATCGTTTTATTTTTAAGATATAAGAAAGGAACATTGGGTGAATGTTTTTATGCCGCCCTACATACATTGTACAAAATCTAAATAGTTCGAAAATGAAAATAATTTTCAAGCACAGTGTTTTAAACTATGTAGAATTCAATGAAATTGAGTATGGGTTAAACAACAACAAAAAAAAATAAAATGAAAAAGAAAAACACTGAAATCATGTTAACCAAGTTGTTTTTTAGTATATTTTTCATTTTTAATGTTAATTGACTTCATGTTGTTGTTAGTCAACAGTTGTCATTTAATGAGGGTCGGTATCTTACTGCTCCAACCAACTCACCACTCTATATTTATAGAAACATTTATGTTATGACCAACAAAAAAAACACACACACACACAAAATGACCAACAAAAATTATGAAAAATGTCATGACTTTACACTTGGAATGGTGTAAAAAAGGAGGAAAGATATAATAACAAAAAATTAAAAACAATTTCCGTTAATATAAAACATTTCCCTCCCATGTTAGATGTACAATGTATAAACTATTTGTGTGTGTCTTTAACCACAAGGTGTTAAAATTATTTTAATTTTGTATATGAACTTTAACATAGTACATACATCAATTATATAATTAAAGTTAAGGTCAATGTTTTCAGCAAATGTGAAGATCTTCAAAATTGAAATCATTACAAACGTATTTTTAAAAATCGTTAACTGTCGATAAAATTTTAACAAATTCATGGAATATATTTAATTTCAGCAAAAATAAATGGAAGTGGTTCTTAAGGAACCAATTTTTTATTGATTCCAAAGTATCATTTAGTACTGATTTTCCTCTTCTTAAGCAGATCATTTTAACAACTTCAAAAATGTGATTTTTAATCAAATTAATACTTATCAAATCTATGACGGGCAACTTATTTTAAAAACAAGCAAAGTTAAACATTATCTACAGATATTTACATATAAATTTGACATTAATAATTATGGTTAAGTACTGAACTTTAGTTATTTAGTTAGTAGTTATCAAAAAGTTTATTATAGTAAAAAGTGCAAGAATTTTGAAGAAGTGATTTAACAAATAAGGACCAATGACTGAATGTCCAGTTATAATTTATCTAACAGTCAAACACAAACAACAGCACCAACAAATGCGTCAGTTAAATTCCCAGGTAGATTACTATTTCTGTTAAAATTACTAATGTTCTGTTAAAATTTACATTCAAAATTAAAAATTTAGTTGGGAAGATCAAAAGATTTCATTTTCCACTTAACCCTAAGAACTGCTTTAGATGCAATGAAAAGGGATCATAAAAGAAAACTTCCACCCTATGGCACCCATATGTAAAAATCATTGGTTCCGATCCAAATTTTCACAACACTGGAATCAAAATCACTGCTTCTATTTCTCTTATTTTGCTCTTCTTTTTGCTGGTATTGAAAACAGATTTCGAATTAGAAAATTTCCATACACTATTTTCGTGATTAAAGTTTAAATTGGTTGTTTGGTTTAAGATCGTGAAGATTTTCCTAAATTATAAGAAAAATTATATTTTTTGTAATCATTAAAAATACACAGAAAAAGTTAAAAAGAATGAATTGTATTTTTAACTCACATCTTAAATGGAAAAAGCTATATGAGAACTTATCACGTTCAATTTTTTTTTTATTAAGATAAAACTTGCTTATGAACCTCAGCTGTGTTTAGTAATTACAGCTGAGTATTCTTTTAAATCTTTCACAGCGTAATATATTAAATTTAATTAAAGTTCATAAAAAATCGACTATAGAGTTGTTTTATATACAGTGCGCATCAAAAGAAACTGTCCACTAAGGTGGTCCAAAAAAAGTTCGAATTCATGAGCTCCACAACCTTACATATATGTCATTATGGAAAAAAATATGGTCTGCCAAAGAAATTTTTAAAAAAAGTTTTATTAAGAGGTGACACATCGATATTAAAGCTTCAAAGTTGCACTTGTTCTTTTATTTTAAGTAAATTAAAATTTTAAAAAAATTATATATATATTTATCTTCCTTTATTTGATCTTCAATATTATATTATATTATTCCTTCAAATCGAGTTCAAGATCTTTTTATAAAAAATAATAATGATTATTTATTATTTCCTTCCAATATTTCGTCTCCACATTGGGTGACTTCTTCAGGGAAATTATATAATTTTTTCAACAATTAAAACTTATATATATAAAATTTTTTAAAAAAGGCGAAATATTGGAGACATTATATTGGAAGGAAATTATAAATAATCATTATTATTTTTTATAAAAAGATTTTGAACTCGATTTGAAGAAATAATATAATAAAATTATATATAATTATTAGAATTGCAATTCATCAAATCAAATATATTTTTGGGTGTACATTGCGAAAAATTAATAATTTTTTAAATAATTTCAATACGCTTAATAATAGCGAAAAACTAAAAACGTCCAATTTTACATTCAGTTGTAAGGATAAAAAGATTAAAAACAATATCATTTCTAATGAAAGCTCTTGGTAAGTAGAATGCAATAAGTACAAGCAGTTGAATTTACCACAATAGCCAAATTTTGTTGAGTTTGCAAAAACCGCGAATAATCTAAAAACCACAAAGTTGTTTTTATTTTTGATTGGATATTCGTAGTCTTTATACAAATTAAGATCAGATTAGAGAAATTTACTCATATAAGTTGAGTTTTTGCTTACATCTTTTAAGAAAATTTTGATATTTTCATTAAAATATGTATTTTTATGTATAAATTTAAAAAATTATATAGACGAAATTTAATTTTGAGTTTTTCCTAAATACTTTTAAATAAAATTAAGTTTATACATAAACATAAGGCACTTCAATAGGCCTAACAAAATACAATTTATTTTATTCCATTAATATACAACAAAAAACTTTAATTCCAAAAAAAACAGCCTAGAAAAAATAATAGGGCCGATTTAGTTTTTTTTTTTATTATTTTAAATTTTATTCGATAACTCCCTTCATATTTATTAATTCCTTGCATCTGCGTTATATAGATCCACAGGTTTCCGAGGGTATACAATACCACGCTACCTGGATTTTTGCCACATATCATCTTTGTTTTTAGACTTATATGCCCCTATTTTGTTTTTAAGGATCCCCCACAAAAGCTCAATGGAATTTAAGTCCGGAGATTGGGAGAGCCACGTACATTATTCTTCTAAAACCATGACTTAACAAGTCTGGAGGAATGCTTTGGGTCGTTGTCCTGCATAAACTCACAGATAAGTGGCTTTTTTTATCTCTACCGTCAGAGCCAAACAAATTTATCTTAGTTTCATCCGACCACAGGGCGTTTTTCCCATTTTTCCAGACGGAGGTTTTGACTGGCGAATAATAACCTTTTTTATGTTTTGTGTACGTTTCTTGGACTTTGAGCCTTGAATCCAGCTTCTATTAGTCTATTTCTTATTATACGACTGGTTACGGGTGCACATAAAACAGTGTTTTCTTTGGTGACTTAAAGGTTTTTTTTTTTTAAGTTCTTACTATGAGCTTGTCCAAAACGTAAAGATGTTTTTCGCCTTCTTGCTCGAGTTTCATTTCTTTTTTAGCGTTAAATGCTTTAAAAATTTTATTTCTCGAGCACTTTAAAATTTTTGCTATATGACGATTTTCCGTCTTTTTAAAGCTAAAAATAAAATCTTTGTCAGATTGAGTACTGTGAACACCTCGATTCATTTTTAAACACTAATTCAAAAAACTTTATTCCAAGAGTAAAATCAAATTATAAGGAATTTTTTTTATTGTTATATTTCATTATTTATTTTAGTTTTATGTACAATTTTAAAGTTTATAAAAAAATGTAAATACTACGTTCCTATTATTTTATCCAGCCTTTTTCTTACTTTATAATACTCTTTTGTAGATGGAGTATTATTTATGAGGACAAGCATCAAAAACAGAACACACAATTAAAAAACGTAAGACCAATCATAAAAAATCTGTCACGTTGAACATGAGCCAAATAAATAAGTTTAATTTGCCACCAGTGTCGAAAAATTGGGATTGAATCACACTTGGGCCTTTCAACAAGGCAATGACTTAAAGCACTCCGCAAACATTAGAAAGGAATGGCTGCTTACCGTAAAAAAGTAATGGAATGGCTGCATCACCGTACATCCAAACAGCTGGATCATCACCTTAACTCACGCGACCATAACCATTTTGAACATTTGTGGACAATCTGGACCGACAGTGGATGACCAGAAGATTGCAAACTGTTCTAACTGTACTAAATTCTATATAATTCTTACTGTATTTCTTACTGTTATTCTTACTGTACAATTTCATTTGATGCCGTAAATATGAAGTATTTTTTGTTTTGTTGTATGTTTTTGTTACTGTTTTTTTTTAAATGCGAAAAGAGAAAATATTTTTTTTTTCAAAACAACATAAATTAAATGATAAAGAAAATTAGTAAAATAAAGTTGAAAATATAAAAGACCAACGTGTACAGTTTCTTTTGATGCTCACTGTATATCTTGATATACATGCACGATATTTAACATAAGTGATTGTAAAATTATTATATTTTTTTGATAATTAATGCTAGTTCCATTTCTTATCTTTTAAGACAATAAAATTTTATTAATTGGCATATAAACAAATTATTCATTATTTAAATATTTAAATAAGAATCTGGTTTAGACAAACATAAATTTCCTAAGGCAACCCTACATGACATACTGCACCAAAAAAAGAGGTGTGGAAAAAAAACAATGTGTTTAGCAAAATAAGATTTTTTATCTAAGCGCCGTTCTTATTTAACATTGCTGTATAAAAGTTTATTTAAATTGTGTAAATTGTTTGTAATCATTGAAAACTGAAAATTTGATTAGCTGAAAATTTTTAACGACACTTTATAATTTAAGGGTTTGCATTGTTTTTGATGTGACATTAGCTCTTTATTATTAATCCTCTTTGCTGATCACTTAGTGTAAGATTTACCTTGGTAATACATATTAGAAAGTTTTAATTTACGTACTAAGTCTTACAGTGAAATTCAAAATTTCTTTTAACTTGTCATAATTCTTGACTACGCAAAATAAACAAAAAAAAACTTTTTCTAATTTAAAATACAACAATCAAAAAGCATTTAAAAAGCGCATCACATAAGTGCTCTATATTTAAAATAAAAAAAGACATTCATTATGTGACATAAGTGTTGGTCTGCCGACTAAATAACACTTATGTTAAAGTGACCATTATCTTTTCCATTCGAAAAAGAACCATAAAACATAAGAAAAACGACATTTGACAAATTGTCGAAAGCAAAACAAGAACAATTTTAATGTGTTAAACATGTCTTCCATTTTTTTCTTTACGAAACATACAAATTTTAAATATCTTGGATTTCTCTATAGAAAAATTTAGATTGTAAATTAAACACAAAAAATTACCATAAAATGTATTTAGTAGTATCTTACACGTCTTGTGAATTACTAAAACAATTTTCTCACCATTTAAATATATTTCAAGATTTTGATCATTTCTCAAAAGCTTAAAAAAGAAAATATATAACACTTTTGAAAATTACTGTTTTAAAATATTTAAAAATGACACATGCCAAGTAGATTCATTCAATATAGAAGTGCATACAAAAACGTCACGTGTCAGTCAAATCTACGTAATAAAATAAAACCACATCTTAACTTTATCTTACAAATAAGCTTTTAAAAATTAAGTGACTATATTTTTTAAATTAGTGAACATTTCGAATTTTTATTGGCAACATGCATATAAAAGAGTTTTAAAATCGGATATTTAATTGATTTCTGGAATTACCCCAAGAAAAATTTATACGGCCTCCCCGACACGTACGAATTCATTAATTCGGCTTCAACTGTACGTTAACGGAACATTGACGGACCGATAAATGAATTTTCGAAAAAAATACTTTTTGACTCAGTTTTGGTGTATCCGTTAGTGAACCGTTAAAAACGACCTTCATCGACTTTCATCACTTTTTCTTTAGTTGCCTTTGAATTCGCTTTGTTGTCAAAAACGAATAATTAAAAAATGTTTGTGGCTATTATACGGGTCACGCTCTAAAGTTTGACGGACTTTCAACGGACAACTCCGTTTTTTACCCGACATATCGGTCCGCGAACGGTCCGTCATTGAAGAATTTGAATCAGTTTTGATGTCTCTTAAAATTCGTTTTCTGGTCCGTATATGGATTTAGAAAACGATATATAAACGGAGGTTGGATTTCTTTCATGACAGGCCGAAAACGGTACGTAAACGGAACGTATTGTTCGTGGGATGTACAACCAAAATTTAACCCTATCACCAAACGATGTTGAATATTCTATTAATGATGAAAATCATTTCTTTGGTTCATTTTGGCACAAAAACTTCCCACACCAAAGGCAATGTCCTGAATACTTTACACGATCTACTGATCTTTAAAACAAAATTGCGATACCGATGTTCACCAACGCATCTCCGATAATAAATTCAGACAAAAGAAGTAGCTTCCGGAAATTGGATCGACAATCAGAACGCAATTACTAAACAGGTATATAATAAGTATAGGTCTGAGTGTGGCAAAGTACTTACTAAGTAAAATACTTACTGGGTTTGGCAAGGTACTTAGGTATTTCTGGGGAAACCAAATATCTTTAATGAAACTTTAACAATTTGAAGATTTTAAGCCTCCCATCTCTAGGTGATAAAAAAAGGAAGGAAAAAATGGTGGAACTTTTATATTTTTTGGATTTCTTAAACAATATAACGTATGTGAAAATTGGTCTCCTAAATAACCAATTTATCTATAATCAGCAATTATTGAAAAGGTAAAAATGTAGGATTAAGCCGAAGTGTTTTGATAAAATTCTTCAATCAAACCCAGACCCTTAAATGCATAGTGTTGCCATTTGGCGTCAAACCGTATTTTGAATTAAAAAAAACCTTTGGAACACAATAACGTAATTTCGTGCATTGTATGCACACTGTTCTAATATTTTTGCTAAATTGGTTTTGACAATTTAAGAAAAAATAGAGGTTTTATGTTGCTCTTCTTTGAAATTCTTACATACATATTGTTTTTTTCCAAAAAGTGAAATTTTCAAAAAATAATATATCTGAAGGTTTTTTCTTCCATAAAATTCATATTGGATTTTACTAAGGTATATTTTGTTAATACCAATAATAAAGCTTATAAAAAACTACTAAAAAGTGTAAACAATTGGAAATTACTCTTTGTAGCCAAACCCTATTTTTTCAATAAAATTCACTTTTTTTTGTTAATGTTAAATATTTCTTTGTATTTTGCTCGAAATAAACATGTCTCCAGTAATCCTATATAAAAAGTGGTTTGAAAAGAAGAAATCATTCATTTAAGGGTTAATATGCGATTTTAAATTAAACCCAAAGTCGTTTATACACAATAGGTTATGGCCAAAAATTGTAGTTTCATAATATAAGTATACCCGTAAAAATTGTATGCCCGGCTTAAGGCTTGCTACTCCACGAAACTTTAGCAGGCGAAGACGGCCGGTGATATCGTCGTCGAGCACAATACAAGATTCGGAAAAATTGCGTTATGGCCATTATTCTGGATTATACGTCCAAACGTATTTCTGCTGTAGGCTTAACCTCCATTTTGCGTGTTATGGCCGAAAAACTTTTCAATCATAATCTCAAAACTCTCAAATCTTCCATAACATTTGTTATTTTTCGATCTTTTTGGAAAAATTCGAATTCTCTTTTATTATGAACAGGGCGAAAGATAAAAAGCTAGTTAAATATAGTTCGATTGTCTGCAAATTTGGGAGTGTGATTATCTCACTTACAACCAAAATTTCAGCCATGGTTTTTGTGTATATAAGTATTAATTAAGCGCAAATCAGATATAATCATTGGGTGTAGGTCTGAATATGGACGAATTTTAAACATATTCTCTTCCTCCAAAACTTATGTACCAAGTTTCATTCAAATACTTTTATATTTTATTAAAAGCTTTACATTGACATGCGAACGGACAGACATCATTATATCGACTCTGAAGCGCATCATACCATGACCCTGTAGTGGTATAGGGTATAAAATATTCTAAATATTACACTCACATAAGAATTCGGTTATGACAACATAATTTTGAGTTGAGCCTAATTTAACTGTATTCGGTTATGACAATCAAATATATTTTTTCTTAGAGTGTGTGATATATAATCCTGTTCAAAACCATAAGTTGTTTGTGGGTTGGGTGGTTTATAAGGAGGAGGAAAGTGTGCACTCGCTCTAGCGCTGATCCTGACAATTTTTTCCATTTAAAAAATTAGTGTTTACTATTCATAAACATTTAATTATGACCTCGAACCTGATAATCTGTAAAATATATAATAAATACGCAATAATATATACAGAATTTACAGATTAATTTTTACGCTCGGAAAAATTTAACTTATTTCCAGCCAAAAAAAATACGCATTAAAACACCTTTTAAATGAAAACAAAATTTTTGTGTGCAAATATACTTTTTTATTTGCCGCCAAAGTTTTGAAAATCCTTCAATTAAAAATAAAAAATTTGGACTAATTTCCTTTCTGGAAAAAAGTTTCCAAGGAAATTATGGATTTAATTTAATTTTTTACAAAATACTTTTTAAAAATGCTGGCCCCTGAAATGCTTCTTTGGACACCAAGGGACAGCAGACACCCACTTGAAAAAAATTTATCTAAAGACCAAGGGTAGTTGAAACACATTTTTCTACGTACAGTGAACCAAATAAGTTTTTATTTATTTTTTTATTTTTTTTTTATATTTATCATATAATTACAAATTATTTTCTAATACCCTAACCGAGCACTAGCAATAAAGGCCATCGGCGCGCTGTAGCGAAAACAGACCAAAGCCTCTGGTGGGAATTGAACCCACGACCCCTGCACTGATAAGCTCACCAAATAAGTTTAAGCACAACTTCTGAAAAATTACGATAATTTAACTAATCATTCGTGGTGTTTTTATCGTTCTTTAGTTTAAAGTTGCTAAAGAAATGGTACCAAATTCAAAAGAAGAACTCAAAACCTAAATGATGGACTAACTTTTGTCTATTATGACCCTTCGTCTTTCTCCAATATAGAAACGCATAGGGGTTTCGATATTGAAGAAATCGGAATTTGTACTTTTTAAACCCGTATTTACCAAACTATACTTCACCCTTTGTGGTATATAGGGTTTAATGATTATTTTAAAAATATTTTAACCAGACGCACTTTTTATTACACTTAAAATCGAATTTAATTTAAATTCCATCCCGGAATTCGATCCGCTTCCCACAAGATGATTCAAATCGAACTATGGTGCAGGGTGTCATATTATTAACTTTTTAACTTGGATTAGTAAAACAACTCATTATTTAGATTTTATGTCCTTACAAAACTTACATTTTTCTTTAAATTATAATCTATTTTTAATAATACGTACCTGAAAAGAAAAAAAAAAAACAAAAATGTATTAGGAAAAGTTAACATATTTTAATGTTTATTCAATATGAGTACTACTAAATGCAACTCCTGGAATAAACGGCAACGTTATTTACTATTTAATAGTTATATAATTTTTACTTAAATACATTAATAAATTGCAATCTGTAGGGATTCTTTTCATTAAAATAAAGTAATTGACCGTAATGCACTTCAATAGTATATTACAAAACATTTTCTTAAAAATCAATTTTAAATATCCTTGAACAATAAATGAAAATGAAAAAAGAAACTCCAATTGTAACGAGTAATTCAAACAAATGAAAGGGAAATTGAAAATGAATGTTAACAAGAGAAAAGATTTCAAGATGAAAAAAAAACTGAAAACTAAAAATTAAAAGATGCAGATATGTAAGTACGAGTATGTCTAAAATAAGATCAACAGATAAAAAACAGCTTTAAACAACAATACACAAAAATGAAAGAAAATAAATGAAAATACTTTAAATATGTTTATATGGTAAAAACAAAGGAAAAAGTCTATGTCAAACAGCAGCCAAAACTGCAGCAAAAAAAAAAAAAAAACACAAATATGTATGCAAAATGCATTTAATGCACGAATAAACCGTATAAAAAAATGTAAATTTTGTTTAATACATTAAAAAATAAGGAGAAGAAAACGACTCAAAAATTTGTAAATACTGTGTTGTTGTTGCTGATGGAGGTTTCTTTCAAAGAAATACAATGAAATTGATTGTTAAAAAGAAACTACTTGCCTAAAGAAAAATCTATACGTACTTATAACGCGAAAAACGGGCCACATTAAAAAAACTCTCTTGAACTCAAATTGTAGGCGAAATAAATGAATGAAAATATAATGGATAAATGCAATAACAGCACAAGACAAGACTTTGCCAACTGAGCAAAAAAAAAAAAAAAAACTAGGGGAAAACTGATGCTGACACATTGTTAAGAAATACAAAAAACGAAAAAATCAACAACCTCATCATAACGAAAACATGTTGAATAATGAACAACTACAAAATCAGGCTGAAAGTAAAAGGAAAGCATTGTACCAAAAAAACGTCGGCAAAACTTTGGCGGTATGTAATGTATATAGAGTCTTGAAAAACTGCAGGCTGTTAAGTTCAATTAGAGTGACCAGAGGAAACTGTTTATATATATATATATATATATATATATATATATATATATATATATATATATGCACAGCACATGTTCCGATGACGGGTTTTCGTTCCACAAGTTACTATGAAGACATTTTGTTACTTTGGGGACTGTCCTTAAACTTTTTGTTATTCTACTGTTTACACTGAGGACATTTTACTGGATTCAGCGCATTTTATAGGGACTTTTTTGCCTGTATATACAGATGTCTTCAAAGTATGCGCAATGAATATATATATATATGTGGACAGTCTCCAAAGTAACAAAATGTCTTCATAGTAACTTGTGGAACGAAAACCCGTCCCCGCAATATGTGCTGTGCACATATATATATATATATATATATATTTACTATCATTTGTTTAATTTACTATCATTTGTTTGAAATTTAATGAAAATTTACCCACAAAACGGAAACTTGTGGTTTATTTGTGTCCGTAACAGTTATTACAAATTTAAATTTTGTTTGCTGTCTGTTTCAAAAAAAAATATTCATAAAATTTCAATTTGTTTTTTTATTTAAATTGGTTGTATATATACAAAATTTTTCAAAACAAATTACAAGAACTTCATAAGCACACATACATATACAAAGACATTCATACAAAAAGTGTTATAGCTTCATATGCCTACATACATTTTGTATTGTACGAGAATTTAAAAAAAAAAAAACAAAAACGGAAATAATTTCAAATAAATGAAAAAAACATTTATTTTTTAAGGATTGGTAGGTAAAATTTTGACATTTATTTTAACTGATTATATCATTTGTTTCTTACGGATGTGTCAGTTGATTAATCAACATTTAAAAATAAATAACAAATGGCATTTAATTTAAATGAAAACTAAGTAGACCGGTTTTTAAATGAAATATCTTTTCTTTTGAATGATATTTTCAGTTATTTTAACTTACAAACTTCTTTAAGTATATATATATATACACTCAGAATATTATGTAGTTAACTGTTTGTAGTTTAATAAAAAAGTTTTCCGTTTCATTTAAAAATAAAGGAACATACATTTATTTTTCAAAGAAATATCTATATTAACTTTTTTATACATTTATTCGAAATAATTTACTATCATTTACCGATTTTTTTCAGTTTCATTTATTTTTTTCATTTGTTTGAAATTTAATAAAAATTTACCCACAAAACGGAAACTTGTGGTTTATTTGTGTCCGTAACAGTTATTACAAATTTAAATTTTGTTTGCTGTCTGTTTCAAAAAAAATATTCAAAAAATTTCAATTTGTTTTTTTATTTAAATTGGTTGTATATATACAAAATTTTTCAATACAATTTACAAGAACTTCATAAACACACATACATATACAAAGCCATTCATACAAAAAGTATTTATAGCTTCATATGCATACATACATTTTGTATTGTACGAGTATATTAAAAAAAAACAAAAAATACAAAAACGGAAATAATTTCAAATAAATGAAAAAAACATTTATTTTTTAATGATTGGTAGGTAAAATTTTGAGATTTTTTTTAACTGATTATATCATTTGTTTCTTACGGATGTGTCAGTTGATTAATCAACATTTAAAAATAAATAACAAATGGCATTTAATTTAAATGAAAATTAAGTTGACCGGTTTTTAATTGAAATATCATTTCTTTTAAATGATATTTTCAGTTATTTTAACTTACAAACTTTTTTAAGTGTATATATATATATATATATATATATATATATATATATATATATATATATATATATATAAAAATTATTAGTTGATTTTTTGAAAATCCTGTTTAAAGTTCTTTTTCTTTGCATAAGAAAAGTTTACATATATAGTATATTGGTTAGTGACATAACCCCCATGGACATATTGCCCAAACAAGAAGCAGGAATTAGTAACAATTATATTATTATTTTCGGTCATAGTGTGAAATTTAAGAAATTAATTTTATGAAAATCTGGTACTTACCCAGCATTGATTTTCCCGAGCTAAGATAAATTTTGGAGGTTGGGAAGAAGTACTGGATTGAACGTTAGTCTCAAATAATTTGCTTATTGAAGTCAACAATTGCAAGTTATCTGATTCTTGTCAGTTCATAACTGGATACTCATTTTTCGATTTGCTTATGAAATCTAATCTTCAAAAATTTTATTATAACAGATATAAATTGCAAATTTTAGAAAGAATAAATAATAAAGAATTTAAATATCGGTATTGAACATACGGCCATAACTGCAGCGTTTTAAGTTTCCTGCGCTTATATTTGGAAAAATAATTACCTTGTAGCAAGGAGTTCCGTAAGTCATACACTTAGAGCTAACAAGAAAAGCATCTCTGTTGCAAAGAGGAATACATGAAGAGAGTTCTGACATTCAATCAACAACACAAGAGACAATGTCATACTAAGGAAATATCTTGCCAAAAGGCGCTTAAATTCTGATGAATCTCTAAAATATCTGCTGAATACTAATTTTCCAGAAAGTGTGGTCTAAACTTGAAAGAGAGGGAAAAGAGGCACGAAGTCTTTTTCATCTATCCTACAGAATACATTCCAAAAACTGATTGATTCTCATATCAGAAAACCGAAGGATCGATAAATCTTTTGTGGACTCAACTCACATATCTCAAAGTCAAAAAATCTCAGTTTCTCAATATCGATACCACTAGACCCTATTGCTAATAGGATAGGAGATTGTCAATAGGTCCCTATTATATTTGTCACTCATAGTCCACCTCTTATCTCCAATATCAAAACGGAAATTAATTAAATATATTAATGTCATATGCGAAAGAGCTGGTGTAATGATTGTGGGCGTCATAGTATAATGGTTAGCGCATTGGATTGTTACACAGAAGGTTAAATGAATGGATTTTCTATCTCTCACACTGCAGCAGCACCAGTCCTGGTATATTATCCGGCCCCAGAGACTAACTTACATTGAGTTACGCTACACTTTCGTGTGGATTACCTTCGAACCTGGAGAATTTCTTAGACACGGTACAAAATATTATTTCGTGTTGTTTACCTTCCGATAACAGTGAATTTCTCGTAAACATTTCAGCCAAAAAGTCACATTTATCAACTGGATCCATGAATATTTGAGGCGTTGGTACACGACTAAATAAGAGACTAGCTCTTTATGTCTTACCCAGTTATGGAAAATAGACACGGAGATTTAAAGGACGAAAATTAGCCTATCGCCCACTACACTTGGATTTTCTGAAAGACAACCGACAAACTTGCATCCCCCCCCATCTGCTTTCGAATTCTCTGAATCCCGGGATATAACGCAGTCTAGAAAGTGCGTATCAAGAAAGAGTTTGCAGATTTCCTCTGGAGATTTAGTCTAGGAAACATCCGACCTCTTGAGAGTACAGATGCCGTTTGTATGATCCTGTGGGAAGGCCAAATTAGATCTCAGAAATTTGGATATCCCATACAAAAACCAACGGAAATATTCCGGCCTACATTATTGCAGGGGGGGATAGATATTATTGTACCACAACAGGTTAGGATATTTCGATCTAGTGTTTTATTTGATCATTTGCCAATGCTTTGGATAGAGGTTAAAGCGGTCTTAATGCAAAAGATAGGAAGGAAATCCAAACAGCTCACAAAATAGTACAGATAAATTAGCCTGAGTTTGATTTTCCTAAACACAATGTGAAAAGTTATGGACCGCTATATTAGGGATACTAACTTTGGACGCAAACCAACACATGGGCTTCGGTTTGCGTATCAACGGAGTACACTTGTCACGATGATAGAGAGGTAACTAGAGACAAAGAACATTGATAAAAATATTTCTTTCTAACACACTACTCTTATATAATGTTTCTTTAAATAAAAAGTAAAAAAAAACAAAATTTGAGTCGATTTTTTGATTCCGATTTTACCTCTCAATGTGGCCCAATAGTGCACAAAAATTTGTCTAGGAAAATTACCAAATCGGAGACTTGCGTATGAAATACTTTTCCCATTGGAATATGTAAAAACCAAACAAAATAGATAAAATTTTCGAAGAAATCGAAGACGTTAGATTCTTGTAAATTTTCTAAAGTAAAAACTATGTTAATATTTCAGGGTCTTGGATTTTTTCTATAAGGCAGTCAGAGGCCTTATTAAAATATAAACAGCTTCGAATTGTTTTCTTTTTAATTCAAATATGTTTTTTTACTTATTTTTAAATGTAAAAACAGAATCCAAAATGTTTACACATTAATTTGAATACGAAAAAGTTTATTTCCACTGGAATCAAATTTACTTTAATATGATCCGTACTAAATTTAAAAATGTTTGCAATAAACTGAGATGTTAATGCAAAAATTATATAATATTTGATTTAACGATGGCTTTTTCTCCGTATTGTTAAAAGTCTCAAAACTACCTCGTTCAGAGAAATTGATAAAATCTTATAATTAATAAAAATATAAACCAAAAATACAGTCAACACTCAAATACAAAATTCATGGTCACCTTTTCTCTTGAGGACTGCATGTTAAACATCAGTTTTAAATATTTTAACGTATGCTAGCAAAGAAATTAAAACCAAATATTGTTTTTGTGTCTTATCAAGGCCATTGGAGCAAAAAATATTATGCCCAACTAAATTGACTAAAGCATAAATCCACTTATTTCTTAAGCTAAAATTCCACAACATCAAAAACCTTTTCAACAAAAATCTAACAGGATACAAAAAATATAATTAAAATAAAAAGCTAAAATATTTTCCAAGATAAATTTTCATGGCTAACAAAAATTCATTATAAATTGTTTTCTAAGAAAATTAACGGCTTTCATTACTCCTACGCATTTAAATTCACATAAAGTTTTAAACCACAAAATTGGACTTAAGACATAAATATTATTTTCCATGTCAAATTTAATGGGTTGGGCATTTTGTTAAAATGAAACAATGTATTGAATATTGTTAACCAACAAAATTTTCCTTATAGGAACAAAAATAAAATTAAAAAATTAATGGAATATGCAACAATAAAAACAGCAAGCAACGACCAAAAAAAAAACTCACGATTTGAACCCATATATTAATACTGTCGTTAAAGGTGACGTAAAGGTGTTTAGGAAAAAATTGCAAAAAAAAAAAACATTTTGCTTTGGTTTTACAACAATTTTTATATATTTTTTTCCTTAATTTAAAAATAAACTTCCATAACAAACCATTTGACTTTAAAACAAGACAAAAAAAATCAAAGTGGTGAGTGCATAAATTTTCTTGTACCCAGAAAAAATAACAGACTTCATTTAACATTCAACAAGTCAAACTCTATGGGACAGACAGATAGACAAAAATTCATATACACTTCATGACAATATAGTCTTAACAATAAAAAACATTACAAATCTTATGTGAACAGAATAGAAATAACTAAAGATATCTTTTAACTTTGATCTGACATCTACACAACAGATTTGTCTACAGACTCCATTCATCCATCCATCCATCCGTCCGTTATTTGTTTGTAGTTTCAGTTGCCAAAGCCGCCAATTTCTTAAAGGCAAAAATAGTTCACGTTTTGACTAGTTAGTTGCAACAATATAACAACTTTACTAAATAATAAAAATAACGGTATAAATATTTTTGTAAATATTAAAATTTACACAAAATAATTATTAAAGAAAATTAAAAGTTTTTTGTGGAATTTTAAAATTTAAGTTTACTGTATTTAATTTCAAATTTTAGTGCCGGATTGCTAATAAGAAAAAATAAATGAAGCGTTTTAATATATTTTTGTTCAAGCTTTGCCTTTTTTAGAGGCTCTAGCTTATTTGAAACTTGGTGTTCTGAAGAGATTTTTTACCGGATCGAAAGCATATTAACTAGTTTCAGCTAAGCTGATACATGTATTTCTTCCGGCAAAAGATTTCCGCAGAACCTGAAGTTTTAGAAAGGCTAGAGCCTCCATATAAACTTTAAACAAATATTAAAGCTTTAAACAAATATTTACTTTCAACAGATTTAATTTTGGAATTATAATTAACTGCCTACTAAATAAGCATTTTCTAGATTTTTTTGAATTTATCTAAACCTAATTTTTATTGGAGGGTTTATATTGCGGTGTTTCCCCCAATTGCTGTGAAATAGGGATATGTAAAAATAATAATACGAAACTCTCGCGTTTATGCGTTAAGAGATGGGGTCAAAAATTATTATATTTTAATATAAAAACATGTCTGAAATTTAAAAAATTTATATTTTTTTGTGGGAAGTGTTAAATTAAACGAAAAAGCGTAAATGTTGATTCCCATATTGCGTATGTCGTGGATCTTGGACCCATTTATTTGGTGAACAAAAATATAGTAGAAAAAAATCGCCTTAGAGCTTGGCGGCAACGAATATCGAAAATATCGATGAAGTTAAATAGGCATTATTATATGTAAATTGCAACAGAAACCAACAAAAATCTTCCAAAGGGTGGTCCAAATTAAATGAACTAAACTTAATTTCTTCTAACATAGCCTTATTAGAAACAACAACAACAAACGATGTCGTTAATGTGGCTGGCTTCGCAGTATCTCATATTGTTAGTCCAATTTTCTAACACTTTGGTTCTGGTTCTATCTCGGATGATATAAGCCTTAAGGTTGCGGATCTCGTCTGGATTATTCGCACAGCATCGGTCTTTAATGGCACCCCACAAGAAAAAGTCTAAAGGGATCGCAGCTCCGAGGCGGCCAATTGACATCGCCAAGACGGCCGAAAACACGATAACAAACTTAGTTTGCAAAGAACCGACATGATGAGCCATCATGATGAAACCAAAGATTATCCAAATTAATACTTTCTATTTCAGCCCAAAAAAGGCCCTAATAATGGCTCTGTAGCGCAGCATTTTCGAACAAAATGGCCCAATGATGCCACCACACCAAAATCCACAGCAAACTGTCACTTTCTGTGAATGCATTGGCTTCTCCACAATGACGTGCAAGTTTTCCGATCCCTTAATGCAGCAATTTTGTTTCTTGACATAGCCGCCATGAAGAAAAGATGACTTTCCGGGAAAATCCGATGTCCGATTAGAGATTATGTAAGGCCCAAACTGAGAATTGCTGAATCAATTGTGCAAAATTTGCATCATGCTGGTGCGTAAAGTGCCGGGTTGTTGAGATCGAGTCCATGTTCTTGGATTGAGTTGCTCACTTTTGGCCACAGCAGCCACATTCCAATCGGTACGCAACATACGACGACGAGGACATGAGTGTTGTCCATGTGAACTTTTTGCACAAACTTGTGTACAGCAATCGCGGTTTGTGCTTTATTTCCGCAAAAAATTCTTTTCAACCAACGCACAGAGTGGGTAACACAGCATTCACTTTGCAATATTTCCCAACGTTGTTCAAGCAAAAAAATATATGTGTCAAAATAGCATATGATTTCAAAAGATACCTGTATTTGGTTCAAAAATGTGTGTGTGAAAAATATAATAATAAAATAACAAAAGATGTTGGGCATTCTCAGATAAACTTTACCGGTAATTGCGTCTACGGAACCATTTTAATAAAACGAAAAACCTCAATAATTGAAAAATGGAATAATTTTTACCCCACTTTTGTACCCCAAGATATGGGATTATGACAAAAAATCAAACACGTACATATCTTATCTATCAGTTGTTTTAGAAGTCATGTGAAGCAACCTCCACCCTCTGTGCATATTCCTCGATAAGAGAACGTCCCGGCATTACCACAACCATATACGAAATATTCCGCCACCTATGAGTACAAAATATTGCTGTTTGTAATTCTAATAACTAAAAAAAATAATGAAATGAAAAACCTTCATTGAACGAAACTTTTTCATAAATATTAATTAAACTTGAAATATGAAGTGTTACATTGGACGAAAAATGTGATGAAGCTTTTTTCCTTAGTGTAGAGCCCGTCGCTCAACTTTCAAGTTGCCAGAGCAATTCCAACATTTTCGAATTCCACAGAAACATTCAAGGCGGTTCTCAGCCTTACAACGTCACCTGCTCTGTACCTTCCCTGGTATGTCTCTGTGCCTCGGTGCTTAGCAATCTCAATTAAGGATGCGAGTCAGTTATGAGCAATCCCATAGTCAAACACGTTGACCTCAAGAACTTTACAGCGGCTTGACTATCTGAATAGATGTTAACGCTTGTCATGAAGGAAGATTGCCCCAAGATAAACGGTAACGTTGCAGGCAATCTGTGAAATAGACTAGCTCCCAATATAGACTACAATGCCAACTCGGTTGACAAGCTTCGATAAGTCTGAGTAAAAGCCAACTTCACGTCTCCTACGTACCGGTACGCCACCTGCTCAGGTGTCCATGGCCGGTAAAAATTTGCAAATCCCCAATATTGCATTGTGGCAACTTGTTTTGTGACGCCGATCGCAGCCTTATAGCCGTATCAGCCGCTTCCATATCCAGTGCCGGCCTCCTAGCAATGATCCAATTCTAAACAATTGCGGGAACTACTGCCGTGAACTTTCATTGAAAGATTCAGAGACCCAACATGTTATTTTATGACTCATGAAAGACTCCTAAATATAAGGATCATTGGAGTTCTTGAGGTTTGTCCATTTTGCTTCATTTCTTTTTGAAATTTCGCATCTCTTTAAATTATATATGTCAAATTAAAAACGATAATCGAAATGACATTTAATTTATTTTTGAATCACAAAAACAACCGATAATGTAATAAATTTATTCACATTTTTCATTACACTTCACTGGTCTTAATCAATTTAATGTTAACAACTTTCAATAAAATTTGTTTTGATTTCAATTTTCTGTTTCCCTATAACATGTCTTCTTGTTTTAATTTCTTAATTTGTTTAAACTGGAGTACGGTTTGACTGACTGTCTAAAGTGTGTTGTTGCTGCTGCTGTTTCAGTTATAGTTTTTCATTAATTCAAACATGTTGTATCTCTATTGTTGATTTTCATGGAATAGTTTTTCTCTATTATTCATAGTGGTGTTTTATTTAATAACTGAACATATTTATTATTAAAAGTTGGCTGATTTTTAATTTTTATTGATAGTTTTAATGTTTTTGTGTTTATATTGTTTTTATACCTTTCAAAGACATTCACTTTTTTAAGTTTTTCTTTTGCAATTTTTTATTAAATTTTTTCGATTTTCGAAACTGTTTTATCGACTTTGGAGTTTTAATTATTATTCTTTGTATTTTTAACTATACGTTACAAATTGCCATGGCTAATTTTTAATTAATGGCTACTTTTTTCCTATATTTCATCAATTTAGTTTTGTGTATAAGTTGTTCAGTTCATGTGGTTTTTCAATTGATATTGAAACTAATATGTATTTTATGTTGGAGGTTTTTATGTAATGTGCAATATTTATGATAACGATTTTAAAATGAGGTTTTCATAACATATAGTGCATACACATTGGTGGAATATTAAATGGAAATGAATGAATTTTAATTTAAAATAGTGAATATTTTTACCGGAAAGATTTAAAAAATATATTATACATTCAATTGAATTAATATAATGGAAAAAAAAATATCCTACATGTAAAATACCCTACATGTAATTTTTTTTCATCATAAAAACAAGTAAGGTAAAGTTTAGTTAAAGAAATAAAATAGTTAAAAACTGCTAGAAATCTGAAATTAAAATAAATTTGTTTTCCCGAGTATATGGACTAATTTACTGATAAGCTTCTTTTTGACAGGTAAAATTAGTCTTTTTAATCACCCAGCCCAACCGCTAAATTTACGAACTGGAAATCCTGCATCCACTGAGAGGCAGTTTTGAGAAAATAAAGTGTTAACCGAATTAGAAAATGTATTTTCGTTGCTACAACCAAAATCGATAACACCACCAAATTCAAACTAGATTCCTGATTATTATTGCAACTAAATTGCATTAACCGAATAAAACCTAATATTCAGTTTTGCCAACCTATATCAGTGGCAGAAACGGCATTGGAAACTGACAAAATTTAGCTTTGTGTATACTATTTAGGATTTCCACTTTAATTGTGGTAAAAATGTAAGCCAGAAATCAAAAAATAGAATAGTACACAACCACTACAAGGATGTGAAACAAATTTGGTTTAAGCCGAAAATCTGTATAAAAAGATTTTATTTTCCTTCTTAATATATTCCGATATTTATAACTATTGGTAACAAAATATCTGGCTTTAAGATAGTTTTATATAATAGTTCTTACATTTTAAAGGATTTTATAAAAAGTTTAACAAGATTATGTGGTCAAACAGAATAACAACGTGCCTTGTTTTTCCATTAAAATTTACAATTAAAACACGTCGAGTAACGACAACATGGACATTCTGTAGCTCTTATATGTTCTTTATGTACCTGCAAATATTCAACGTGATACTAACCAACTTATTATATATCATTCCTAAATTCCTACTGAAATAATTATTGTTTTTTTTTATAAGATTTTAATGTACGAGGGCGGATCAATAAGTCCGTGACTTTTCGACTTTCCTCGTAGTTATATGAAATGCAACACTGCTCCTATCAAGCACCACCTGTTAGTAGACTACTGTCATATTTTAAGCAAGTTCCGTCATTTACTTTGCGTTTAACAGCAGGATTTTTCGAGGTCTATAAAATAGGCATTTGTTTGATCAATAATTTCGTCGTTGGAGCTAAATCTCTTTCCACCGAGACATTTTCTTAGGTTTGGAAATAGGAAATAGTCCCCGGGGGGCTAAATCCGGAGAATAAAGCGAATGAGAGGGCAATTCGTGGTCTACTTCATGCTTGTAAGGCCACAACGAAAGTCAGTAAACCACTTTTTTACTATTGAAATCGATGGTGCAGAGTCCCCATAGTATTAATCAAGCTATTCCTTGGTTTGATTGACGGGTTTCTTTCGCAAAAAATAATGTTTAATGAGAAATCGAAATTCACTTTTTTCCATTTTTAAAAAAATCCACGAGGTTAATGTTTTGGACAGCTGTTAAACGCAAAGTAAATGACGGAACTTGCTCAAAATTTGACAGTAGTCACTGACAGTAAGCACTGACAAAACACTACATATTTAATCATATTTAACTAACACCTTCATACTGTGTTCGTTACTTATGTGGGGTCTTTATTTTAATAAGGTTATTAAAAAATTACTTAATTTTCTTCACCAAACTAAAAACCAAATCTACACTACAAATTACATGATAAAATTCTCCAAAAAAAAAAAATTAACATAATTTTACCACACAATTTGTTAGAGCGGATATAAACAAAACAATTCAAATGTCAAGATCATGGATTATAAAAACAAAACAAAAAACGCATACAAAACTAACATATCATCGAAAACTTCCTTAACAAAATAAAAAAAGGCTTTGCTGTAACATTATGTGTCAGAGGTGGGCATTTGTTTAAATAATATTTAAACAAAAGAGCAATTCAAATCATAAATAAAATCTTTTCAAAAAGTTAGGTAGAAAGACAGAGAATCATTGCTTATGAGGAAAAACCCCTTAGATTCGAAAAAACTTTAAAAATATCATATTATAAGATTTTGTTATGTTTAAGAGTAGTAACATCGAATTCCCGCAAAAAGATAAATATTATAAAATGTCGCTACTTATGAGTGTGTTAAAGTACCAAACTTTCCATCCCTGTTGTGGTAAGTACTTGTTATCCATACTGTTATAATTAATAACTACCAACAACGAAAAATAACATCAACTACCATAATTTTAAGTCCTAATCTAGATGCGAACAGTTAAACAACTGGTAATAAAGAAACAACTGAGCGTCAGATATAAACACTATAAAAGCGAGAGTTAATACTTTTAATTTCGAACGCATGAGGTTTATAAACACCTGGCAACAAAAAAAGAAGAAGAAGTCTTAGCAAAAAAATATTTTTAAAAAAGTTCAAGGTGAATAAATTAGATGAAGAAAGAAACTGCATTTTCACACGCAATTTTCTTAATGAAAGAAAATTTTGCAATTTTACAAAGGTTGTTGTAGATAAAAAGGGAAAACTAATCATAAATGCATAATGAACCTAAATTTAAATGCAAATATGTACAAAGCTTAATATTTGAATTGAAAGGAAACTGAAAATACTATATTAAAGACAAACGTGTAAAAATATCTTAAAAATTCATATTTTAAAATAAAAATAATATTTGTAATTCTCCAATATATTTAAACTTTTTCTTATTTCTTAATTAAATTCTAAAAACTAGTTAGAAAATTTTCTTTTGTAGAAAATTTTAGACTCTTTTTAGTTGATATCAGGTGCTGTCGGTAAAATACAATCTACGATTTACGATGAATAGGGTTAAGTCGTATGTCCTCCTGCACCGCGACCAAGTTGATCTGGTCTACAGTTTTACACGGCGCTTGGGAACATTGTTATCTCCTTCACTGCCATCTTCCTGTATTGCCCCTCCCATAATTCGGATCATAAAAAAGGCAGGGCATTTGGCAAGTATAAGCTCCATTGATTCATTAATACCTGCATAATTTATCGTCAGTAATTTTCAGTAGAAAGGATGACAAACTGATCGATCTAAAACTCTTTGTCAAAGTAAACTTAGCCTTCCTGCCAGGTTTGGGAATAAAACCCATCTTGACATCGCACTAGTATGACGAAACATACGCATGGGACAAACTAACAAAAAAACTGGCGATATCCAGGATATCTCCGTAACTAATTAGCATTATAGGATTTATACAAACAACCTGGAGATTTAAAGTCGCTAAAGGGAAGAAAAGACATACCTGATCGATTCTTCAATAACTACCCTGGAATATCAGGTTTCCTAAGAGCGTCAAGCTTTGCTGCATTATCTTTCTCAAAAATCTTGCTGATTCTAGCTCTCTCTCTCAAGTAGTATAATACTACTAAGCAGAAACTTTTAAGAATCGTAGACTTTTTTAAATTCTAAACTTTTTCACTTCAGTAGAAAAAGACCGGATTTAAATGTATTTCCATTTAAAAGATTTGTTTTTCTTTAGGAATAAAGCTCTTACAACTGAATTGAATTTATGTATATGTTATTGAAATTTATCCAATAAACATCAGAGATGGCACTTGAAATAAACTTTAAAATTTTCCGTATCATATATTAAAATTTTATAAAAATCAGCATGTAAAGCCGGGTTTTTGGGATGTGAGTTAAAGTTGGTTTAGTTAAACCGAAATCGAATTTTGTCAGCCATTTCCAAGTTTATGAACATAAATTTGTTGTAACAACTTTTCATTACATAGAAGTTTGGTCTTCATTGAAGTAAAACAACACAAATGAAATTTTAAAAGCAGTTTTCCAGTTATAAACTGCCATAAACTGAGTTTAAAGGTAATCTTCATCCCAAAAACAAGGCCTAAGTGGTGGAAGTATTTCTTTATAAGTGCCATATCGAAAGTATAGGGGGATAAATACAACGCTCTTTAATTTTTTATACGGGAGCCTATACAAAATTTCAGAAATATTAAACAAAAATTGCATTAAATCTATGTACTCTATGAACAGGGAAGTTGAAAAGGGCATTTAGGAATCACTTGATATTTTACTTATTTACGATTGACTGATTGACAAAGCTGAGTAATACTTCAAAAATAGGATCTCAAAAGATATATGTCTTAGGTTTCTGTAGAAGTTTATTGTATACTAGATAGATATTTGAGAAATATTTTTTTTAAAATGTAAGATTCACCGCTAAAAAATAAATGTTAGTTAATTTAATCTACTCTATCATACATTCAAATTTTATCGAAATAGGTAACTAAAACGGCAGATACCTTGCGTTAATAAATAACAACAATTTAAGAATTGACTCTCATATTTATTGAATCGAAAAGTGAAAAACAACTTCAATTATGTACCAGTTATTAAATTTAATGAATCTTTCATATCCATTGTTTTAAATACTTTCTAAGTTATTTGCTGTTGTATCTTATTTGTTTTATTACTTTTCCTCCTCTCAAAAGTATTCATTCATACAGTTTTGTTTTAATATTTTTTTTTCTACTGTTGCTATTAAAAACTTCCTATCGTCTTATGCACATTTACGGAAATTGTCATTTATTTATTTGAAAGGATGTTGTTTGATAAGCTGGATAGAAAGGAAAAATGTTTTCATTTTTCTTTTTTTCCATTTACTTTCACGCATTACAAGCATACTTTCATTTAGATGATGATAAATATCATGGAAAGTCATGACATAATAAATCAATGGTAATTAAAAGAATAGCGGGGATGTTGTAAAATAAAAATTATAAAAATAAGTCGGAAAATCTTAGTGTTTTTAAAAACTTGTAGTATTTCCTTGTTATGAAGAACTAGATTTTTTTCTTAATAAATCTCTATGGGAAAATTTATATTTTTTAATCTAATATAACAAATCTACTTAGATTGTTAGAAATTTATGTTAACAGACATAAAGCAATTAAGTCGAATGGTCGACAAACCGCAAAAAACATAAGAATAAGTAATTACATTAAAGAGCCCAGCGACATGCTACAGTTTGGTGCTGGAAAATTAAGACCAAGTTACAATCTTATTGAATGCAATGTTGGGCGCCATTTCAAAGCCTGTTTTATAAATTATTATAAATTTTCAATTGTACTCTTTAAATTAAAAGTAGCTCCCCCCAATTATTAAATAGTTTCTACTCTGATCATTATGACGTCTACCGGCATATAAATGTTTGTCTGTATAGCTATAGCCTGTAGACTTTATTGTAATACCTCTTAATGTAAATTTCACATAATTTTAACTTATCATATCTATGTTAAATGTTGTTTCTAACAATGTTGCATTTTATTTTTAAAATACTTTATATATGTTTTTCATGCCTTTACGCTACTGATTAGAATAATTGGTCTACTACATTTTTTCCAACTTTTCTTTATTATTGCTTCTTTTATTTAGTGGTATGTTTAATAAATTAATTAGTTAATTTATTATAAACAATTTAAAACGCAAAAAAAATTGTTTTTAAATCATGTTCAAAATGTAAATTTTAAAATATTCCATTTAATGTACTTTGTGGATTTCTTAATGATTTATCGTATCTTATTTATAAAATATTTTTTTAATGATTTTTTTAGCTGTTGAAATGATCGTTAAACAAATTTTGTAATTTCATGCCGTTAATATTTTATTAATTAACAGATTTGTTTTATTGCTAAAAAAAACATTGATGGTTTTATTTATGTTATATGGATCTTAAGCATTCAAAGGAAGCTAGTAATTCCGATTATTACATAATTTAATGAAAGATAAAAATTTCACTTTTTTATAAAAATATTAAAATATAAAATGTATTGTTTTAATTCAGCTTTAAATCATGTAAATTTTTCGTGCTAAAAATTTAACAGCTAAAACAATTTTAATTGCATTAACTAATTAATTTTTCTTACAATGCCACAACGAGTTGTCTAGAAAACCATTTTATACACGGTGCAGTAAGTATATAAACTTAATTAGATATAGGAATTTTTACTTAAGATTTCGGATTCAGAAAGCTATTCAAAAAGTAAACACTCTACCACATATTTATATAAAAGAGCGCCCAGAGGTATGCTTTGAGTTTGAGATAATTTGTTAATACGGCACAATTAATCGGGAGCATCGAGTTAAGGTATGGTTCAGATTATTCGCTAATCTAGTAGAGTATATCCGTTTGTGGTGACTATCCAACGTATCGCACATACGTACGTCTTTCCCGTTAAGTACAATATAGAGAAATTCAAGTCAAATGTCCATAAACACTACTCCATCTTTCCTTCTTCCCATAAACTATTTTTCTAATTCCAACACAATGCACTGCATTCCCCCAGTTTCTTTGTGTAATTGAGTGAATAGAGTTAATAAAAAAATTTCAAAATTTACTCGCAAAATAAAAAAACTACATTTATTTAACAAGTAAATAATTCAACGATTTTAAAATATAAAATTAAAACAGTACTTTGATCCAACTTTTCAATACATATATGTCTACTGAAGACACAAAAAAAAAATATTTATTTTGAATTAGAGTTGTAAAAGTTTTGAATATTTGGGTATATGGGTAATATCGACCATTGTTCTAGTATTTAGAATTTCCAGAGTTGTATTTTACTTTATACAAGCGTTTTTTGTAAGAAAAAAGCTATGCCTATTGTTATGAAAATACAGACCTGTGGTTCTATGAATATAAAAAGTATTAAGTAGTATCGAGTCAAGAATTGAAAAGTGTTGAGTATTTAAAAGTATCGAAAATTTGTAGTTATTTTTTATGACATGCCTCAGTCAAACTGGATTTCTGTAGCCATTTTTTGTCTTTGGATATGTAAGATAACATATATGTACGAGGGCGGATCAATAAGTTCGTGATTTTTTGTATGCAACACAGTTTTTTTTGCAAAAAAAAATATTTTTTAACATAATTTCCTTTTAGCTCATTACACTTAGTCCAACGTTTCTCCAATTTGTTTATCCCTTCTAAAAAATAGGATTTTTCGAGGTCCATAAAATAGGCATTTGTTTGATCAATAATTTCATCGTCGGAGCTAAATCTCTTTCCACCGAGCCATTTCTTTAGGTTTGGAAATAGGAAATAGTCACTGGGGGCTGAATCCGGAGAATATGGCGGATGAGGTACCAATTCGTAGCCCAATTCATTGAGACTACACACGTGTGCATCCGTGTATTATCTTGCTGAAAAAAAACTTTTTTCTTGGCTATATGAGGTCGTTTTTTTAATAAGTTGGCATAATATTCGCCGTTAATTGTTTTTCTTTTTTGAAGGTAATCGATGTGAATTATCTCGCGTGCATCCCAAAAAAACTGTTGCCATTTGTTGAGCCGGTTCACCCGGAAAAACCCATTGTTTAGACTCCATGTTTCGTCAACAGTAACAAAACGCAGCGAAAACTCATTCGCATTGCGGTTAAACAACTCCAAACAATCCTTTGAAGTTGTCACACGATAACGTTTATGGTCAGTTGAGAGAAAATGCGGCACCCATTTTGCACACAGCTTTCTTAAATCCAACTGATCATTTAAAATCGAAACCACACTGCCATATGAAATGCCTATGGCTTAAAGAATCTCTCGCACTTTCAGTCTTCGATCGACCAACACATATCCTGGATTTTTTCGACTTTTTAGGATGTATTGCCTCAATTGGCCGTCCAGAACGTTTAGCGTCATTTGTACTTGTGTGACCACAACGAAAGTCAGTAAACCACTTTTTTACTATTGAAATCAATGGTGCAGAGTCCCCATAGTATTTAACAAGATTTTCCGTGGTTTGATTGACTGTTTTTTTTCGCAAAAAATAATGTTTAATCAGCACTCGAATTACTTTTTTCCATTTTTAAAAAAATCCAGAAGGTTGTATGTGAACTGTATTGAACTGAAAATGAAACTTGAAATTGAAACATTCACTACGAAAAGGTTAAGAAAAATTATTCAAAAAAAGCAATCCTTAAAAAATATATAATTTTCTTCTAAACATATTTCGGTATTTAAAATCACCGGTTACGAATTTTACTCCAGTTCATTCGAACAACTCTCCTTTGCAGTTCGTCTTAATAGGGTTTTTCAGAAATTCCGTGTGAAAATACTTAGATCTGATAAGATCTTTTTAGATCTAACTTGATGTGATTAAATCTAATTAAATCTGGTGCCAGATCTGATAATATATGACAATATGTTTCTAATAGTAATATTAAAATCTTCATATAATGGTCTTGTGGAAAATTTTGTAATCATTTAGGATCATGTTATTATCATAAGGAACATATTATGATAATCTTAAATAAGAATTAAGCTAAATGAACAACGACACTCATAAAAACATTACCATCTTACATATATTTGGCTAAATCATACTAATGCAAAATGATTACGATTATTATTAACATGATCTTTTTCAATTTAGATAATAATATAATTGTAATTAGAAGAAGGGAATATAATTATCAGATAATAAAAGATCGTAGGCAGAGAATAATATGATAACCGAAAAAAAAATTAACTATAATATCATTTATGTAATAATAAATTGTTTGTAACAACCAACAATAGAACATAGTTTTGTAGCCATGATCATATTGCTAAAATATATTTTCTCAACGTGTGCTGCCATATTAAATTGATTAAAACTTCCCGTTACCCCGCCCATTTTAAATATTTTTTTAACAATTGTTATATCAATATTGCCTTCATATTACTGAAATTTTAATTGACATTCTTAAGTGATAATTTGATAATTTATAGCCAAAACAAAAGTTGTTTTTGAAATACGCAAATGATTTTCTTTTAATTTTTGTTGAATTAAGAATTAATAAATTTTCATTAAAACTTACTTTATCTGTTCTTTCATAACTCGGTGGTAATTTCGATGACACTTTGTGAACTTTTGGTATGGGAGGAAAATCAAATGCTGACATTAAACTTGCTGGTGCAGTAACGGAAGCTGATGCAGGTGGAGTATTACTGGGTAAGGGTATAATGCGTCTAACGGAAGTATGCATTATGATGAATATTTAAATTTCAATATGAAAAGATTTCACTATAAATTTTATATAAATTTTCACTTCTTTGCATAAATTTTGCAAATTTTTTTTTACATTTTCACATTTTTTTATTTTTTTTTTTTTGTAATATTGTATTATTTTGTATTTATAAAAATACTGTATTTGTTTTGGGTTTTACAAGAATAGTCAAAAACTTAAATTTTAATATGTTTGTGTTGCTTTATGGTTGTTGGCGATAAAAACGGAAATGATTTAATATAATGAGGAGACCTTTAGAAAAAAAAACAAAAATTAAAACCAAACACAACCTCAAAACAAATTATACAAAACAAAATTTACAATTTTTTTTAATTTTTATTTAGTATATAGCTTGTTGTAGATAGTCGTTGTATAGAACAGAAATAACTTATTTTGTTATTTATTTTAGAGAGTTCTACTGGGAGGTACTAAAAAACAACAAAATTATAGGAATTATATTATAATTTTAAAGTCAAAAACTAAAATAAAACCGGCATTTTAGTAAATGAGGTAATTTCATTAAAAATAACAATATTTTTTTGTTCTACACTTTATTCATTTCTAACGTTTTTATAATGAACCTTAACCGCCTCTAATAACAAGTGTTTTAAATTGTGCAAAACAAAGTTTTTATGTCGTGATAATGACACCTCTTGTTTGGAAGAGAGAGAATATAAATTTTAATGTTTTTATCAACAAAAAACTGCAATTAAGAGATTAAACATAATTGAAACTATCAGCGATAGGCGACAGCTTAAAATAGGTATGATAAGGCAAATTCATACGATTTTGAGGATATTTAATTGACCTAAATTATCACAGATTAGAAGAATTTCTGCTATTGGGAAATCTCAGATTTGAAATGAGTCAGAGTATGAGAAACGGCTTCTATCGACTCTAAATCAATTTGATTTTAAGTCAGGTTTGACAACCGAAACTATTCAGTTATCGATAACTTACTTTAATAAAAAGTCGGTTGTCAGCACGAATCTGTTTTCTGAATATGGGTGCTACGAGTATATAAAAACCACGATCAACGATTTTTTTTACCAGAAATTGATGAATTGGTACATGTGATTTCAACAGGACAGTGCAATTGAACTCACTTCTAACCCGACAATGGACATTTGATGGATGCGATTCCGGATCACCTAATTTCTCGTTATAACAATTTGCAGGGGCCATCAAGATAGCCCAATTTAACTTCAGACTTTTTCTTTGGGGTTTTTTAAAGTCTAGGGTATATGTGAACAAGCCACAAGCTCTGGAAGCTCTTAAAAGAAAATTTATCGCCCGATTTTCTCTTCAGAACGATTGAAAATGCAATATAAAGAGCCCAAATATTCATCAAAAAAAAGATCGGGTGAATCTGTTTGTGCCACTCTGTATATTTTTTTTATCTACTACACATCCAAATTTCATCAAAATTAGTGAGTTTTTTTTTATTGGAATACATTTCCTTTCTGAACAAACCATTTCGGTTTTTGCGTCATTTAATGGATTTAGATTTGAAATAGGGATAATCATGCGAAAATTAACGAATATTTATGTCTAGGTTAAAAAGCTATCAAAATTAAAAACTTTTCAATTGGTTATATTGGTAAAAATTTAAAATATTCATTGTCGTTATCGCTTGTTGTTTAAACTGTGTTTATTCGCTTAGTTTTTGTGACGTTACACAGTATTTCTTTTATTCAATGAGTCTCTTCTAAACACTAATTTGTATACAATCTTATCGCTATTTTTTGCATTAGAAAAACATTTTTTTTTTTTTTTGAATTTCAATGATGCGTATAAAATAATGTTAAAATACAAAAAATAATAATATTTAAAATTCATGGTAATGATTTTACTTCGTGTCTAAGAACGTTTCTATGATTTCTTTTCAATTATTGTTATCAATTTCACAGGTAGTTTTTTATTACAACGATTACTTATTTGTTAGTTGTTTTGAAGGGTAATTCTAGTTTTGTTAGCTCGAGTTGGCGCTACAGTTCAATTCACTTCTATATATTTAAATTTTATATTTTTGTTTACACTTTGCATAATATTTGCTATATTTTAATTTTTATCTTTCTAATTAAAATTGATAAATAAGAAAAACAATGTAGTAATATACTTTTGCAAATATTTTTAAATAAAAATTAGAGGTCATATTTTAAAATAAATTTTTTGTAAGCGTAAAATTTACAAAAAGTTTAGATTAATCAATTTTGATCAGATTTTGGTAAAAGGATTAAGAAGCTTTGAAAATTTAATAAAATACTTTAAAAAGTTTCAGGTACAGAAAATAATTACCAGAATCCAATAAAATTAGATTTAAACTATGTACCATTTTGAAAAAAGGTAATTAATTCATTTGACGTCAGTTGTCCAATTGAGAGAAAATCACAATAGTTGTTCGACAGATAATTCGAACTCTAAATTATCACATTAAAAAGTGTAGAAATACCCCTCAGGAAAAAAGGGGTCAGTAGGGAACTGGGACCTTTCCCGTAAAAGGTAAAAACTGGACCGATACCTATCACAATGAACCGGTCACGTGACGTTTCCTGCGGGTTAGTTTTTTTAAAAACGCTTTTTGGTTTTCGTAGCAATTCTACATTTAAGTTCAACCTTTCGAAATATAAAATTATTCTTTAGTGCTTATGTAAATTAACCTTTAATATGAAACATTTTTAATAATTTTCCGCTCTAAAAACAAACCATGACAAAAAAAAATACCGAAATTAATTTTGTAAAAAATCAGTTACAATTGAATAAAAAAATAAAAAATCACAATGATAATATTTGATTGTTTTTTTATTTGTATGTGGCTATGTTTAATTTGTGTAAAAACAAAGAATAGAGGTCAGTACCATAAAAATCTCTAGAAAAAATAGCAATAACATAAAAATACTAAAAAATGCAGTGATGCCAACTAAATTATTTTGAAATTTTAAATGCCATAAAGGTCATACTAGATTTCCTAGTGTGAGTCGAAACAACGACTGATGCACTTATACATAGCACGTTACCAACTAAACTACCAGATTCTTCTATGAACATGAATGTGGATATTTTTTAATTAGAATTTTTCTATGCAATTCAAAGAGGAATTCTTTAAGAACACTTTAAACATTTGGTCTATACTAAATTTTTTTAAAATATATTTATAAAAGTGTCCCTTAAATAACCAATTGCCGAATTTCAATCCTCATCAATCATTCAGTCTCAAATTTAAGAATTTAAAAATACAGTTTTTTTTTTTTTGAAAAATGGTAGCCCAAAAAACACTATTTCAATAATTAAAAAAAAAAATACTTTAAGATCAAATAGAAACAACATTAATTCAAATTAAACAGAATTGAAATCAAACAAGGATTATTCGCCAACATAAACAACTCGATTTCGATGAAATTTGGGTTAACTTAATAACAGGTAAAACGATTTATTTTGTATTTGCATTTTTTTTATAGCAAATATTATTTATATTTTTACCTTAAAAGAATGGTATCGATAAAAATAATTGACAGTGGCCAAAAATTGTAAAAACAAGTCTATGTGTCTATGAATACCCTCCACCAATATCCTATGAAAATGTTCTCTCCTTTTTTTGATACAGATAATGTAATAAACTTTTGAAGTAAAATTATGGAGGTGAAAAAATTTTTTGAGGTGAAAAAATTTTTTGGATGCGAAAACAAATTTTTCTGTCGAAAAAAATTATGAGGTGAAAAAAATTTTTTGAGGTGAAAAAAATTGTTTGTCGTTAAATAAATTTTAGTGGTGAAAAAAGTCTCACATCGTGATCGCCATTTCAATAGACAGACGGACATCGCTAAATCGACTTAAAGTTGCATAAGGATCACGAACATATATACTTTATGGCGTCTTATACCTATATTTCAACATGTTACAAACGGAATGACAAACTGATATATACCCTCACCATATATAAAACATTGTTAACACTGCAACATATTACGCTGAGGTATTCCAAGGCGCTGTACGATATATACATTTTTTGAAAGATCACAGCAATTGATACATATTTGATAAATATTTTTTGACAAGATTTTTGTAATAGCTTAACAGAGTTAAAACGTCAAAATTTATGTAAAAAATATTAAAGTAAAAATAAAAAGTCATATATCAATAATAGTAGTATGATAATAATAATACCAACAGATATTCAATATTTAAATAGCTGTATTTTCTTAACTGTTTGTGTTATTGACTTTTTTTGTAAATAAGTAAATTGAGTGGTACTAATAATACATAAATCTTAACGTTTTTACTATCGACTTTTGTTTTGTAATTGATTCTCAAATTAGAAAACAAAAAATTTACATTTACCAAAAATTTTTTTTAAGTTTTTTAAAACTTTTCAGCCCCTTTTTACTACTAAAATATTTCAATAAACAAAAACCATTTATGTTTTGTTCTAATCATTAATCTATTTTCACAATTTTTTCACGAAATTTGTTAGAATTATAAACTGGTTACTTCATAAGCGTATTTTTAAGTTTTTGAACTTTTTCGCGCTCTCTATTGGTGGTATACGTACATAATTAAAATACAAATTTTGAAGGTTTGTATTAGGTTGCCCAAAATGTATTACCCTATCAGAAGATGTTATATGGTTTTGATATTTGTGAAGTAAACATACTCGTGACTATTTTGCAATGGACGATTTTCTTGCCAAATTTATCATTATCTGAACGGGTACGTAAACAAACAAAATTTGCGCTTCCTGGGCACTGGGAACTCATGTATCATTCACGAAGAGCTATAACATCCACTTAAAGTCACCGAATGGTTCGCAATTTTTGCCGGAAGCAGCATCGAGCCTTATTTTTTCGAGGACGGAGTAGGTTACACGGTTACTGTGGCAGGTGAGTGATACAGAACAATGGTTAACATGGAAGGAAGCTTTTCCGGGTCGCCTAATATCTCGTCTTAGGGATTTGTAGACTTTTTTTTGGAGTTTTTTGAAGTCAATGGTCTATGTGTAATCAACATCAACAATGGCGGCTCCCAGTTAATGGTCCAAATGTATATTTAAGTAAAAAACTAATTACTTTGTTTCATTTTAAAAATATAGAAAAACAACATCGGGTTAATATATTAAGGCCACCCTATATCAAAAATTTGATTTTTGAGGACTTTTTTCATTAAAAATTTTGATTTTTGGCTTTTACAATTTTTAAATTTAAAATTTTAAATTTTGTCTAAACAAAATTAGATAAAAACAGCATTAGAGGGTAAACAAATAACAAAATATAATTTTATATTTTAAAACAAGACAACAACTATTATTATAACTAAAGGTCACAGAATCTTTTTTTTTTTAAGAATGTACACTTTTTTGCAAAGTTTATTAGTTGGCATCACTGAACATATGGGCAAACTAAATAAAAACAAACAACAATCATAGAAAAAATTGTACACAACAAATTTAAAAACACATACAAAATTGATTAAATCACACTTTGGGCTTTTTATTATTTTTTTCTTCAGTTTTTTTTTGTAATTTATTATGTTTCTTTGCGGTATAATTATTTTGTAATCATAAATAATTTATAATGCTTTTTTGTTAAATTTTGTAGGAAATTTTAAATTTAAACATTAAAACTTTATTTATTTTAATTTTTTTGTTAGTTACACTTTTTGCGTTAAAGCCTATAAACTTATCGAGAGTAGAGGGAGTTATTTAAATTCATGTTTTTTTATCTTTTTTTTACATATTTTTTCCTTTTTATTATTGCCCAAAAAAATACAAATATTTATATATATAATTTTATTGCATTTTACGCCTCGTAATACTTAAAGAATTTCTGTTACTTTTTTCGAAATTTATTTTATATTTTTAATTAATTTGTTGTTTTTGCCATAATTTCAATTCATGCAATGAATGAATACATCATCACTACACCACCGTATTAAACCGTCTCGTTTATGAATGTTAAAAACACAACTAAATTCTATAATTAGAGTAGCGGATGGTAGTAAAAAAAATTATGCCAGCGCCATTTAGCTAGCTTTTGAGTAAGTTATACTAACAATGTACCAACGCATAAAACCCTCTTTCTCCAAAATGAGAGTTTAGTTAAAAGAAAACAAAAGAAAGGCGAAATCAAAATAAATTGTGATAAATTAAATACACAAAGAAGAATGTAGAAAATATCTATGCAATTTCATTCTTCAAACGTTTTTCTAGCGCACCGCGCGTTTTATGCACTCACTACAACAGAGCTAAAGAAAACCAATAATACAAACGAAACGATCACTTAGTTTTCATGGACTAAAAACGAAAATGTTTAAAAGCCAAAAAAAAAAAAACAAAAACAATTCAACCCAACCAAACAGACGTCAGTTCGAACCACCACAACACAAACAACCCAGCCATAAGTTTCCACTTTAGCATGTTAGCTGGCTGACTGGCTTGGCTGGCAACTGGATTTGTCTAAAAATGGGGGGAAAAACTTACAAAACGAAAAGACTTTTTATGGCATTAAAATTTCCCAACAAGTTTTTCAAACAAAATAAAAACACGATCGTTTTAAAGAGAAAGAGTGTGTTTAAGAAGGAGAGAGAAATATTCTCAGAAGCTTTTGAAATATGGGAGGCTTAATTTTTTTGGGGGAAATCTATCAAGAACTTTAATTTGAAGTGCTTTTATGAGAATTAACAAGGTAGGGAAGGGCGGTGTGAAGTGTACAGTGGCACTAAGTGAAAAATTACAATCTTTTCACATTTATGCATTTTTTATGAAAATTTATTAAAATTATATTTTTAAGAGAAAGTGTGTCCACACTGGACAGATGAAACCTATTTTTTCACATTTTAATTCTGGTAAATGTATTAAAACATATTTTCTTTATGTATCTTTCGAATAGTAAACCAATTTCCGCAAAGAGTTAACCCTTGACGACTGAACTTAAATTGATGAAAAAAATTAAATTTATTATGCCCGAAAAATGGTCCCCGTCAACTTTAATGCAATTTTGGGGTCTTTTGATTACATTTTGTATAACTTTGCGTAGCATTTATGGTGTCATGTTGTCAATTTCGGTTCGAATGTTCTTCTCTAACTCCTTCAAGTTACTGAGCTTGTTCGCGTACACCTCCAACTTCATATATGCCCAGAGGAAAACCTGGTTGCTCGAAACGCGAAATTACACCCAGTGGGCAGGCATCCTTCAAAATGGTGATCCCGTCGAACATTGAAATTGTTTGATATATGTTTGAGTAAGAGACTGACCATGGCCTGCCGCGCTGTTCGCACACCCATAACTGTAAAGATTCGAATTAATCGAAATCCACTCCGACATCAGAAAATATTATATCCATCTTTCGCAACATTAAAATAACTTAAGACTCAAGCTTACAAAAGACATGTACTCAGGGTAGTTTCACAGGAGATACGCAAACTGCTTCATCAAGCGGTCGCGTATGTTGAAGCCACCAAGCTCCATGTAAATGTGAATTTATAAATTATGTTGAATTGAAAACGGAACGAGTAACTTCTTCTAGGTATTTAATATTTCGGTCATATTAATTTTTACTTTGTAATTTTTATTTCTTTTAGTTTTTTCACATTAAGCTTTTTATTCATTAGGTAGTAAAGATGAATTGAATTTGTTTATTTTAGTATACATATATTCCACATGTTTTCTTTAAAAAAAATCGCCATGAAATAAATAACTCAATAGCAGAATTGCAAAAATATTAAATCGATTTATTGTTGCAAATTGTGTTTTAAATACATATTTGGCTTCCAGTACTTATTATTTTATATTTAATAATTTTTAATGCATATTTTGCATTTTATTGTATATTGTTAGTAAATTAATTAGGATTTAATTTTCAAACAAACACCCTCGACTAATAAATATGATTTGCAAAATTCGGCAAATTTAAGGCACAATTTTTTTATTTTTTATTTTAGTGCATTTTTTTTTCAATTTATAGTCCATATTTCTTGGTTTTAGGGCATATTTTATTCTTTATTTTTGATTTTTTCACTGCATATTTTAAATTTTTAGTTCATGCAAGTCGCTGCCCTGCTAATGAGTTAATTGTGTTATTTTAGGGTAAAAATTTAGACCGCTCTATTGAATAGATCTCTCAAACGAATAAATTTAATTATGGGCGCGTGCTTCTCCAACTAATTAATACTCATTAAACTACACGGTGGCCCAAAATGTCTCACCTTATCGGAAGATGCAATAGCTTTTGCATATGACAGCAACTGTCAGTTTTGTTTTAATATTTTTGAATTAAACAGATTCAGAATACACGTCCACGCTATTCTCCTCAAGAACGTGGAATACTCGGGACTATTTTGCAATGGAGAATCCACGTACCATTTACGAAGAGCCGTTACATACACTCAAAGTTACATCCAAACTCCGCCGGAGGTGTCATCAGTCCTTATTTTTCGAGGACGCTGTCAGTAACGCGGATACTGTAATTGGTGATCGATACGGACCGATGATCAATGAGGTTTTATTGTCGCATATTGATGAATAGGGACTGGAGGACATGTGGAACAGGACGGTGCAACTCCACTTACGACAATGAAAATTTCAAAGAAAGCATTTCCGGATAGCCTAATGTCTCGTTTTGATGATTTACAGTGGCCATCAAGATCGCCCCATTTAACCGCTCCATACTTTTTTCTATGAAGTCACCATGTGAACCAGCCAGACTCTGAAAGATCTTAAAGAGAATATCCGACAATCTCTTCAGAACGATGAAAAAGGCGGCAAAAGGAGCCCAAACTATCATCAACTTGACCGATTTAATCTTCGAAAATGAATGGAAAAAAATAAAGGTCCAAAAAATCATTTTTAAAAAACTAAATATATAGCAAAATAACATGGGTTGAATATTTTCGGGCCACTCTGCACCAATAGCTTATTATTTAGTATATGAACAATTTTGAATTGTTACAAAAATAAAACAAACAAACTCACAAATGCAAATTCGTTTTCACAACGGAATCCCGGTTATCTCATCAAAAAATCTGAAAACTACCTGATGAATACATATATAAAATCAAGATCAATTACGATTTTACTGAGACTTTTTAATAATATTTTACATCTATCCACAATGTATCTACACCTGTTCTAGGCGAGATTCCTTTAAATAGACACAACGTGTTTCGGTTAAGATGTTTTACTAAGGATTTCCCTATATATTTGCTGCTTGGATAATTATAAAGAAACCAATGCATTTCAGGCGAATGTAGTGTTTTTCTGGCAGAACTCTATAAAATTGATAATGTGTGGGTAACAATGGAAGTCCGATACGATACAATGTGAATTTTTTTTTTATCCGTGGTTTCAGGAGTTCGATACAAGGAATATCATGGTCCCTCTAGTGGAGCTCGATAAAAACGATAACTCTTCTTGGTTTTAGCAAGTGGACAATCATCATGCTTGCTGGCCAATTCCAGGAGTGGGTGACGGAATTATAGTACTTTTGTATTTCTGCGTTGAAAAATTTTATTTTCTCTTTCCGGATAGGACCTAAACCGTAAACGCCCAGTGCTGAAGAAGCGGTGACTTATGTATCTGATATATTGCGTCCTTCCTTGAGGACCTGGACAGTCTGTTGAATGTTTCTTTGTTGACTTTTTAAAAATATTTTATACATGAATATAAAAAAATAAAAAAGAATCGAAAAGTAAAAATTTGGGAAATGGGTGTCAAACGAAAGATCTTTGCTAGGAGAATCTGATAGTGTATAAATAATAACAAATCATTCAAGTAACAATTAATAGAGGTGGCAGAAGCTAATGTTAATATCAAAATAACAAAAAAAAACATTTTACATGATATTTTTCACAGATCAACAATAAACTTCACTATGAAAACAAACACAAGATACGGTGCAGAATTGTTTAAAATATTCTAATTAAAAAAATCAACATTATTTACAAAAAATTTGCGGGAGTTGGTCGAAAAGTGTTAGAAAGGTAACTTATGTAAACCACTCTGTTTACCGTTCTCTTTTGAATTTTATTTGCTATGAATAGAACAGCAAAATTGAAACAAAAAACAATGATTGTCAATAGCAGCCGATAGTTTTTTAGATTTAAGTTAAGAAAGAAGATTTTTAACCACAGCTAGAGTTCAGAAGTAAATTTCATCTTAACTCAAAAAATCAACCTAAATTAGTTCTCATATAGCTTTTTCCTTTAAAGTAAGTTGTGAATTAAATAAGATATATTTACAATTAACGCCATAAGAGGTAAGAAATGTTGATGAAGGTCGTATCTGACCAGAAAAACGCTTTCTATTAGGCCAAGGTCTAAACAGTTTTTCCGAATATTCTCTTTTATTAAACCAAACGAAGAATATTTCGCATTCTATAACAAAATCAAAACCGGTATTAAGAAAATGACATGTTGAGATTTCAAATGCAAAAAATCATTCATCTGTCAAAGTCCACTTTTCGATAAGTTTATGATTTCCATCTCCCCATTAGACCAGTTTATATTTCCATCTCTAAATTTTGTTATTAAAAAGCTTTTTTCTAATGCACTTTTAACCAAATGAGAGAAAGTTGTTTTATATTTAAGAGCAGTGGAAAGAAAGTCTTTTCCGTAATTTATTTTTTTTATCATTCGTTTTGAATTAGAGCCTACTCTCTCTCTTTATTTGTGAGGTATGATGATCTAATGATGTTCTCTAGTTCATATTATTCTTTCTCATTTCAAATGTTGTTTATAGTACGTGTGTTGTTTTGTTTGTTTTCTAAATCATTAAATAAAACAACAACAACACACAGTGTTAATAATTTTTCATTTCGCATTTTACTATTGCACAAAATGAAATGAAACGGCATTGTATGTACTTTAGATACTTTACTACTTAAACTATACATTCGTACATTTGTATAACGTACAATGAACTTGATTTTTTAATATTTCCACTTAATTTTGTTTTCTTCTTCTACCCGTGGGGATATTGGATGAATGTTGTATGTGCTTGAATGTTTTTAATTGTTTTTGTCTGTTAATTAGGACTGTTTTTATAAGTTTGAGTGTGTAGTTAAAGTATATTAACTAAAAAAACAACAAGTGTAGCTGCTACTGTTAGTATTTTTGACCCAAGAGCACGGTCAATTGACAGAGGCGTTGCTAAATACTATAGAAGGTAGAGAAGTCTTTTGAAATAATTCTATGAAAAAATGTATATTTCAATAGCAGGGAATAATAGATTAAGTTTTTTAGTCATACATTATTTTAAAACTTAAAAAAGGAGCCCGAGCAGGGACGTAAAACAAAGAAGCTTAGTTTGCACAACCCACACCGTAGTTGCTATATTGCAGACGAAGTATTTTCAATAACATTTGGTAACGTTAAAAGTTTTTTCAGACAAACTATATTGTATATATAATCTAACTATATACCACATTGCTACATGCAGAAATATTAAAGAAATGGAGTTTTGTATGTGGAGTTGATATGACTCTGTATACCAAATTTCAGTAAAATATTTTAATATTTACAAGATGTAGTAGGCGATTAATCACTTAAGTCCATTGACCGATTAAAATAAAAAATCAAAAGGGTTTGTTTATAGGGCAAAAAAAATCGTTAATCATCGCACAGTACCTTGCTCCATTCGTCAATGGAACGTTGCGATTTTTATCGTTCTTGAAGAAGTACGGTCTAATTATGCCGCGACACACAAACCGCCAAACAGTACATCTTTCATGATGCATTGACAGCTCTTAAACAGCCGCTGGCTGCTCTTCACACTAAATTCGACAATTCGGTTATTATTTTTCCTCTATTTTTTCAGCTTTCTGTAAAAAAGACTTGAGGAAATTAATATGGAACACTACACTATCGACTAACGTACCCAATCATAAAATTTTATTGTTAATATCAACGTTTCACAGCGTCAGCAATAAACCATTTGTTACAGTTTTTTTATTTTTATACACATCGAAATTTTTTGTTTGCTTATTTAGCACAAGCTTTCAACCTCCGCATATTTACAAAAAAGAAGAAAATTTACCAATTTTACCTAGACAAATTTTTGTCAACCTGGATCCATGAAAAGCTTTTTACTCCCGCTTAAGTGTACTGTATGGTGAGGTGTATCAAAGGAAAATTGGCCCATATTGTTTTGAAAATGAAAACGGTGTTTCAATCTCTATCAACGGTGTTGAATATAAAAGTGTTGGAATATTTTGTAAGGCCAGATGTAGAAAACCATCAAAATTTTGGTTCTAACAAAATGGTGCCCCAACACATACCTGCAGGAGCATTAATGGTTCGACAAACGCATTAGCACACAAGCAATTTTAACTGGCCTCCACGTTCTCCGGACTTAACAGTTCCTAATTATTTTTAGAACCAATATTCGCACAAAATCATGTCGATTACATCCTAAAATATGTTAGAAGGAGCACGTCTGTGAAAAGCAGAAAATTACCCAATAAGATACCGGTAGATTCATGTAGAGCTCGTATATCCGGTAAACTGTGTAATGTCTTTGTAGTTCGACATTATACTTGTAAACTCATGAGTATTCACGATATACGAGGCCTTATATGAATCCATTTATTAAAAAAAACAAAAAATATTTGATAATCTTTTACACAAAAACATATGAATAATTTAAAGCACACAACAACTTATGTGCCACCCTGTAAATTTATGTGTATAAACTAAAACTTTTCCGGGCTTCTTTCATTTTATCTTTTCGGGGTTATTGCATTTATTTCGGGTATTATTGTTTTGTACTGAAAATTATTTATTTAATTTGTTTGATTATATTTTATTTCTATGATCGAAATTTTTGGCTACTAAAGGGTGGTTAAATGGCACAATGGTACAACCGGCGGCACATCTCCATCCGATAATCCACATTTTCGATGACGCTGAGACATAATTCTCAATTCCTGGCCACAATAATTTCGTTATCATCTCGCTATAGCGAACACCACCCACGGTAAATGCTTGGCCGATTTCATGACACACTATCGCGAACAACAGCAATGTTTTCCGCAGAACGAACTGGGCAAGCATGCACAGGTGTTTTCACAGACCCGGTTTGCTGAAATTTGCCCACAATTCTCCCGATTGTGGACTCATTTGGTCGATTATGCTGACCAAGAAAAATTACGAAGTGCACGAAATGCATTTTGATTGAACACCCATTCTTATAAAAAGCCTGAATAACTTTAACGCGTTGCTCGATTGTGTATCTTTCCATGGATCAAATTGAGTTAGTCTGAAATTGAGAAATGTCAAATGAAATGCAGAAAAAAACTTGACGTTTAGGTGTGGTTCACATTCAACATCGACCCTTAAAATTTAACCACCCTTTACAAACATCAGCACAAATTCATTATGTAAAAACCAGGCTTGGGATTCCGTTAAAAAGTAATTATCACCTACTTTTTGAAGTAAAATTTCGAACGCATTTTATAAAACATAAACAATTTCGATGATAGACAATAATTTGTGTATCGATTAGCTAGCAAGGTAAATAAGTTTGTGTTGATGTAAAAAAATATTGGATCAAGATCTCTCTTTTTGTATAGCGATAGAATAAGAATCACTTTTGAGTCGCTTTTGCTATGTACTTCTAAAGGTTCGACAAAGATTGGTACACTACCTGTGGAAGAATTGTTTCATGTTTACAACTAGTGCCCTTATAAAGGTCCCCCAAAAATTCGCCTTTATGCTTGTTTGCCCGTTACAGGTCGCAAGTATAAAGACATTTTAATGAAATTTGCTACACTGACTTACATGGGCCTTGAGGCAAAGCTAATTTATTTTAGTTGAAATTGGTCCACGGCTAGACCTAGTAACCATATAAAAGTACCCCAAAAATTTTCTTTTGTGCTTGTTCATTTTTCGCTACATGTTGCACCTTTAGAGATATCTTAATGAAATTTGGTACACCGATTACAATTACATCCCCTAATGATTTGGTGGAAATCGGTCCATGTTTGAACCTAGTCGGCATACATATGTCACCCAAAATAGATTTAGGCGCGAATATAGCTGACAAATTCATTCATATTTGGTAAATATGCAGCGTAAACATAGTATTTATCTATATTTGGACCTAGTGCCCTTATTAACCATGTACCCAATTCTTCCAAACTATCAAATCGTTTATCAACATTAGTGCAACCAATTATTAATTCCCACAATTTTGGTAATTATAAAAAAAATATTAAGTTTACCAACCAAAATTTTCCTTATTATAACAAAATTTTGAATTGTATTATATTTTTGCTTTTTATTCATTTATTTATTTACATCAAGGACATAATAGTTATAAGTTTAATGAGATATTTCTTAAAAAGTAACTATGTATTTTAGTTCAACTTTTACTTTTTTTTAGCCATAGTTGTAATTTCAATTAATATTTTTTCCAATATTTAGTAACATTTATACACAACGAAAAAATATTTCTTATAAAAATTTGTTAAATTTCAATAATAATTTTCTTCGTCTTTGTACATTATTAATAAGAAATAAAAAAAAATCAGTTAGGTCATAGCAATTATCATTTTAGAAATATTTTTATTTGTTATAATATAAAAATTGAATGATTTTTTCATTCATAAGTTTAACTAAATGAAACAATAAAAGAGACAAATTCAACATTTAAATATTCTTTTATTAATTCATGGTTATGTAATAAGCAAATATAATATACACAATAAATAAAAAATTAAATCATAAAATGAATTCTATATAAGAGGGCGGGTCAGTAAGTCCGTGACTTTTTGAACTTCCCTCGTAGCTATATGAAATGAACACTGCTCCCATCAAGTACCACCTTTTAATACACTTAAAAAAGTTTGTAAGTAAAATAACTGAAAATATCATTTAAAAGAAATGATGTTTCATTTAAAAACCGGTCAACTTAATTTTCATTTAAATTAAATGCCATTTGTTATTTATTTTAAAATGTTGATAAATCAACTGACACATCCGTAAGAAACAACTAATATAATCAGTTAAAATAAATGTCAAAATTTGACCCACCAATCCTTAAAAAATAAATGTTTTTTTCATTTATTTGAAATTATTTCCGTTTTTGTATTTTTTGTTTTTTTTTTAATATACTCGTACAATACAAAATGTATGTATGCATATGAAGCTATAAACACTTTTTGTGTGAATGTATTTGTATATGTGTATATGAAGTTCTTGTAAATTGTATTGAAAAATTTTGTATATATACAACCAATTAAAATAAAAAAACAAATTGAAATTTTTTGAATATTTTTTTTTTGAAACAGACAGCAAACAAAATTTAAATTTGTAATAACTGTTACAGACACAAATAAACCACAAGTTTCCGTTTTGTGGGTAAATTTTTATTAAATTTCAAACAAATGAAAAAAATAAATGAAACTGAAAAAAATCGGTAAATGATAGTAAATTATTTCGAATAAATGTATAAAAAAGTTAATATAGATGTTTCTTTGAAAAATAAATGTATCTTCCTTTATTTTTAAATGGAAGGGAAAACTTTTTTATTAAACTACAAACAGTTAACTACATAATATTCTGAGTGTAAACTACTGTCAAATTTTGAGCAAGTTCCGTCATTTACTTTGCGTTTACCAGCAGGACTTTTCGAGGTCCATGAAATAGGCATTTGTTTGATCAATAATTGCATCGTTGGAGATAAATCTCTTTTCACCGAGCAATTTCTTTAGGTTTGGAAATAGGAAATAGTCACTGGGGGCTAAATCCGGAGAATATGGCGAATGAGGGGCAATTCGTAGTCTACTTCATGGATTTTTGCCATGGAAACTAAGCTGTCACATGATTCCGTCGATGCTCGATTGTGAGTAAACGCGGCAATTGTTTAAAAATCAAATAAAAAGCTTTTAATCTTCGATCACCAAAATTCTTAAATTTTCATAAAAAAAATTTATTAATTTTAACAGTCTTTTAATTACAAGAATTTTAACTCCAACAATGTATTTAAAGTAGGTCAAACAAAAGTGGCTTAAGCCAAGTCTAAAAGCTACAGACACGCATCAAGCATGAAATAAACTACATAAAGCATGCGATATGATTGAATTATTGCAAAAAGAGACAGATAAACGAGCGGACAGACAGACAAGAATAATTTGTTAAATGTGTGGTCGAAATCTTGGATATATCAACCCATTACTGAACAGAAAAATAAATAAAAAACATTTTGTCAAATAGTTGTAAAATTCAAACCAAATAATAAATTAAAGTAGGAAACAACAACACACAACCCAATGCAAACCACAAGTCACCACAAACAGAAATCATTATAGAGAACATAAGATGTCATTAATGTCAATACTGAAAAAGAGTTAGAAAAATAAAAATAAAGACCTCTAGATTGTATTTATCAATGAATGATGATGGTCTTATTTTTATATATTTTCCACATTAAATGGTTAGACTCATTTCAAATGGAAACGGATACAACCAATCCAATGAATGTTTTGGCTTTGAATGATTATTAGTTCGTTGGTTGCCAGTTAGATGCTTGGTTGGATTGGAAATACGATATCAATTACCAAATAACAAACTCTAATACGTCAATTGATATGGTAACTCTTAACAATTTAAAATACAATGTGGTTTAACTTTTACTTGAACAAGAGTAAAAAAAAATAAAAGAAAAACTTTCTTCAAGGAGTCTCCTTAAGAAAAAAAAAGTTTAGACGATTGTTGTGGTAAATAATTGTGGGATGATAATATTGATGATGATGATTTCTGCTAACTGAAATTATAAACTCAAATTACATGATTGAGTTATGAAGAAAATAAATTTTTGAAAAATATAACATTTCAATTTGAAAGTTGCCACATTTATTTGTTTTTGGTTGACTTCAAAATGTCAACTTTAATATCAATCCATACACAACAAGATAGATCAAAACGAAACACATAAAACCAGTCCAGACATAGTTATCATAATCATCATCTGACTACTAACAACTTAACAACCATAACTTTAACACTTAAGCAACATCCATTCCAACAACATTTGCCTTAAGCATAAAGTAAAAAAAAAATATTATAAGGGGAATTCACTGAAGCTTCTATAGAAGAATTAAGGTTTCTAATAATTCAATTTTGTTTTTCCATGTTATGATGATTAAATTCTTAAATTAAAATTTTATAAATATAATCAATTCTTAGTTGGTATCAATTGAGTTAAAAAGACTATTCGATTTTTTTCAATCATTGAATTCAATCGTTAAGAACTCGATCGATTTAGTGATTTGGGAATGACATTCAATTTCATCGTTCGATTTTAAAAATAAATAACTACTAGTATAAGTTAAAGAAATTTCAAACTTTTTTTTACAAATAATAAAAAATTAACAAAAAAAAAACACCAAAACCGAAAACACCGACGTAATAAAAATACGCAAAGTTAAAAAAATGCTAAAATTAGAATAAATAAAAACTAAATAAATCGCCAAACTTAAAAAACTTAAAAATTGGAAGAATTCGGCAAAATTGAAAATAAATATTAACAAAATTAAAAAATATTATTCTTTTAAATCGAGCTTAAGATCTTTTTACAAAAAATAATAAATAATCATTATTTTTTGTAAAAAGACCTTAAACTCAATTTAAAAGAATAATATAATATTGAAGATCGAATAAAGAAAAATAAATATAAAAAAAAATTTAAAAAAAAATCAAAATTGAAAAATACTGCTAAAATTAAAAAATGCTCAAGATAACAAATATATAAAAATCGTTAAGAACATAAAAAACCGCCAAAGCAAAAAAAGTTGCTCAAATTCGAAATAATCGTCAAGATTTGAAAAAACCTAAAATAAAAAAAAAAAATTACAAAATCAAAAAATTTGCGAAAATTGGAAAATAAAATAAATGCTAAAATTGGAAAAACGCTCAAATTAAAAACTACTCAAATTGGAAAATAAATTCGCTAAAGTGGAAAAACGCTTAAAATGTATTAAAAAAATTACTAGGCCTAGAAAAAATCGCCAAAATTTAATAAATATGTTAATTGAAAAGCAATTAGCGCCAAGCAACAAAACAAATACCTGAACTGACCACCTTACAACCTTTCCGGCTAGCATGGACTATATCCCTGTGCAACTATTGCATGTCTGGGGGCGTTGTTGACAACCCCAACATCAGGATCGGATGCTTTGGCCGAATTAGTCATTCGTCTTAAGCCAAACCTAATTACGGAAACCGTAACAACTAGAAAAATTACTAATAAACCCGATATAAAAATGAAGACCTTTGTCATGAAAACAAGGACACAAATTGGAACATGGAAAACCTACAAACCTCGCAGCAAGGCGAAGGAAGCCCTTATCGACTGGAAACCATATTCTGATCGAATTATAACTGCAAGACTCGGGCCCGCAAACTTACATGCATACAATTCTACGCACCAACAAAAGCAGACGAATTATCTACAAAGGAATCGTTTTATGACCTTCTTACTAGAATATTAACATCAGTACATCGAGGTGATATTGTGAAAATGATGGGTGATTTTACTGCCCAAGTTGGAGCAGACCAGCATAGAGAGCACGATGGGTAAGCATGTATTAGGCCGGCTGACAGAGAACTGCTAGTGGATAAATGTACAACGAACAATCTGGTAATTGGTGATTCACTATTTCCTCATCCAAGGATAAATAAAGTGACATGGGTTTCTCCTGACGGGATAACTGAGAACCAGATCGACCACATCACAATCAGTAGAAAATGGCGAGGCTCGCTTCTAGATGTGCGTAATAAAAGAGGAGCCCATTTCGCAAGTGATCATCATTTGCCGGTATTAAAAATAATACAGAAATCCCCCAAAGAAGATAAACTCAAAAATTCAACAGTCGCAAACTTCTTTACGTCAGCATTGAAAACATCGCTTTAGAATAATAATAATAATAATAATAATAATATGCATCATTGTTTGGAGGAAACAAAGAAGATAATTACACACAAGAACAACTCCCGTACTGATAAAACCTAGAGAAAAAGTAAGCCAAAGCTACAATTAATAACAGCAGAACGAGATCGGTTAAAGCACTGTCAACAGTTGCAAAATTGCCTCAATCAAGAATTCAAACGGAATACTGGACATGACAAACGAAATTGAGTTAACAATATCGCTAAAAAAAAGCGCTGGCAGCTACCGAAACGTATCGTATGGAAGATATCTATCCTGCTGCAAAGAAACTAACCAATAGTTCGAAACCCACTGTTAAACCAATGAAAAACGATGCTGGAGAACTTGTTACATCTAAACAACATCAACTGAAACTTTGGGAAGAATTTAATGCAAGTATGTTATTGCCGTCTTTACCCAGACATTAGTCAATTTGCAGCTGTGGATCTCCATCGATTGCCCCCAGCACTTTTGAAATTTGCGAAGCAATAAAATCAACCAAAGTTTGGTACTAAACTATAGTTATAAATGTCAAATTTATATAGAAATGTCTATGGTTAATGTTTAACTGTTTTAGAAGAGAAACATCAGAACTAAATAATACTTTGAAATAAAAAAAATTGATTTTAAGAATCACTTCCATTTATTTTTTCTGGGTTCCAAAAATCTTTTATCAAATTGAAAAAACTTTTTAAAATTTCGAAACTTTTTTGTTAAACTTAAAAGTTTTTATAAACTTTAATAATTATAAAAAACCTTTCCAAAAGTTTGAAATTCTAACGAACTTTTGAGAATCCAAGCAAAAATGTATTCAAATAGGAAATCTTTAATTTCCAAGGACTTTTTCTATAAAATAAATATCCCATTTTGATAAGCTTTGAGAATCTAATCACATTAATTCCCCTATTAGTCGCTCATCATCCAACACTCCTTTGATGAAGTCAGTAAAGAAACGTCTTGTTTAAATATCTTGTTTAAACAATTTGAATATGAAAATAAACCATGAGTTGTATCTATCATAAGCCAATCTCTTACGGCATAATTTAACCTACAAAAAAAGTTGAACATATAAATTTAAAATAAATATCTTTCTTTGTTTTCATCATCACATCACTATTAAACTCTATGAAAATCAATATAATATCGTAGTTTAGTAGAAATTTATAGTACATATTTGTGCTTTGTTGCATTTTCATTATATTAACACAATTTGTTCAAGTCATCATGTAGCAGCAATCAACATACTCAACAACACTTTTACTTTTCTTAATATGGTCAGGAAATTACAGCGAATAAAAATAATTGTTTAAACATTTATCAATACTTGGGATTGGAGAATAAATGGGTGGCAAATAACCAAACGTAGTATCTATCAATTGTAAGAAGAGGTTGTATTTTATAAAACTTGAATTTATGAAAAAAAAACTTTTTCTTTTACACTTAACAATTTTATAAATATTAATGAAAAGATTCATATTTAACATAACTCATAGAAATACTCTGCATTTTTTAATGAGAAGTTTAACTAGCTGAATAAATAAGCAAAATCTCCAAGGACTTAAAATTCGATCTTCATAATCCATTAAAGTTGTAAGATTGTGGTCTTTTATTTAACTCATATTCTCTTGAATTAAGAAATCTGGTCAAATACATTTTACCTGTAAAGAGTTCCTATATATAGTGAAAAAGTATGGGAGTATGCAAATATGTATATGCAGAAATATTTGTTATGCTAAATTATATAAATTCAATAAAAATGCAAATCTGCATTTTAAAATTTTAAATTTGGAATAATATGTTTATTTACTCTATTTACAAAAGTATTTTAAGTACTTTAGTATTGAATTTAAGTTTTGTCCTTCAAAATTATAAAAAAATAGAAATAAATATAAATTTATTATTTATTCTTTTATTTAAAATGGTTTGGTGGAAAAAAACATGTACCAGCCTACTTCTAAATGGTTGACTTTATAATGGCATCACAGCAAGTTATTTCGAAACACATAAATATAGACGTTTTGACAAACAATTCTTTATAAATTCCCTATAGTCAAAAAACAAGTGCAGAAAGAAAGTCTTGCAATACTAAAATACTTATTAAATTTAAATTTTATTTGTATTTAAAACAATATCCCAGAAAGAAAGTCTTGCAATACTAAAATAATTTTTAAATTTAAATTTTATTTGTATTTAAAACAATATCCCAAAACACAGTACAACACATGATTTTGGGACTCAATTGTGACAATTGCACGTTAAAGTAGCCCGAAAAATAAAAACTTCTGCATCATTCGTTTTGTCAAGTTGGCGGGGTTAATAATTCAATGGCCATACGAATTTTTTTTGCTCAAGCTAGATTTTTATCACTTTTTCACGGTTATATCTCGGTATAACGTACGGAATACCTCTTTTGTGTCTGGAGCAAAGTTATAGATATTGAATAGGAGAAATAAAAGTGGAACAAACATCCAGTGCCTTAAAAATCGCAAAAATGTCCATTTTTCCCCATTTTTGCTCAATAACTGGATTACAAATCCATAAATATACTGTTTTTTATCACTCAATTGGTTTGGCTATTTTGTGTTTTGTTTTACTCATTAACTTGTTTTTACACACAAACATATACATACATATATACGCCGAACACAGTGTGCAAAAGTTGTTATAATACCCTTATAATGTGGATACATAGATACCTAACTGGATATGATGAATCCAGGTGCGAGGCGAGCATAAATTATGGTTATGGATTGAACAGAAAATAATTGAAAACAAAAGTATACATTCCCGCTTTTACTGCGACACTTCCAGTACAACGCGCTGCTGTTACCGATCCACCTAAACCACCCAGTTTGAAACCGTTTTCATCAATCCGACCGATGTAAATGATGCAGATGCAGACACCCAATATTGAAAATAATGCACCACAATCGCTAGCACAAATCGAAATGGATTTACGAGTACATTGTGGCTAAGATCTATCACAAAAAAAATCAGAATTTTTGACATAATTTTTGAAGTATAAAAACTCACAGAGAAAAATGTCAGCGCAACATCATACCGAATTGGCATTTTCGCTGATTTTCAGAAACATTATTTTTATTTTTTACGTATCGTTGGGTATATTTAAATATTGTCATATCTAAATTTGTTCACTTCGATATATTCGCATTACCAATAATTTTTTCGCAAATGCTTTTTTTATTTCAAACAGGTACTCTGAATGGACCGGATATACGAAAATTAATGAAAAGCGAATCTTTTACAAATATGCTTTCGAACCATTATAACCACCTATGTGCATTGGACGCATTGAAAGAACCGTGTACAGCGAGATGACATACAGATACGAGTGAGCAAGTTGCTGTATTATTTTGAAAAAATCAATGCATCTATGACGTTAAAATTACATTTCATGCATTTCCACCTTGATATCTTTTTGGCACAATTATCTCAGGAATCGTACGCACGGAGAGAGGTTCCACCAGGTGTCCATGCCAATGGAAAAGCAGTTCAAAGGCAAAAAAATGAGATGCATTGCTTGCAGAGGTTTGTTGGTGAAGTTCTAAAATTATGCAGTTTGAAGATGAAAGCACCGAAGATGAAGATGACTCTGGAATTGGTTGACACACTGAAGAAAACATGAACTTGAATATTATGTCTAACCTAGATAACAAATAAAACTCTCATATTTTCTGTGTAAGAATAGCTATAATATGAATGGGAATTTTTATTTTCATGCAAAATAAAGTTTATAAAGAAAAAAAACAGCATATTTGTGGATTTGTAATCCAGTTATTGTGCAAAAAAGGTGAAAAATGGGAAAAAATGGGAATTTTTGCGATTTTTAAGGCACTGGATGTACTTTTTTCAGGTATGTTTGTTCCACTTTTTTTCTCCTATTCAATATCTACAACTTTGCTTCAGACACAAAAGAGATATTCCGTACGGTATACCGATTTGTAACCGTGTTAAAATATAAAAATGATAAAAATCCACCTTGAGCAAAAAAATTCGTATGGCCATTAAATTATCAATACTTGACAAAACGAATGATGCAGAAGTTCTTATTTTTGGGGCTACTTTAACGTGCCATTGTCAGAATTGAGTCCCAAATCGTAGTCTTATTAAGACTACGATTTGGGACTACAGACACTACAGACTATTTTTTTAATATAAATTTTCAAGTTTAACTTTGAAAATGCCAAGGTATACTTATATGATATAGTTAAAAATAATAACTACTTAAATTTAAGACAAATACCAGTCCGATCGAATTAGCAATTAGTTCGTTTGGACGGACGGTAATCTGTTTGCTGGTAATATCTCCATTTTTCACAAAAATCCTATAGTCAAATTTATAATTTCTTTTTAAAACAACATAATTTTGAATTAAAACTATGTAAATATTTGAAGACATCGCTTATTACGAGGGCAAGCCAATAAGTCTTTACAAATTTGGTATAAGCAGCACAAAGAATTTAAAGCAAAGTAGGTGGATAAAAAAAAAATAAGGTATCCGCCTTATTCTCCAAATTTTGCTCCCAGCAATTTTTTTTTTCTTTTTCCAAATTTTAAGAAATTGTTCGACAGAAAAATATTCGATTCAAATGAGTGGTCATATCTGCAACAGAAGCCTATTTTAAGAAACGCTGGATGTAAGGCGACTATAATAAAAAAAAAAAAAACATCCCAGAAAAATGTGTTTTTCTATGTTTTTGTTAGTGATTCCAATTATTCGACCCTGCCGCTTAATCGGTTAGGTCACTATTCGAAAAATGAAGAAAATTGATTAATCAGTTATTCGGGTCGATTAATCAGTAAAAATTGGCGATAAATCAATTAATCTTTTAATGCAAAATAAATGTATTTCTTTTATCAATAAAGAGCTGCTTTTTGCTGAAATATCAAATTAAGTCTATTGCGTTGGTTTCTGAAGTGACAATTCAAAGCACCCTGAGATTTTTTAAAGGAATCATGCTTTCTATGGAAGTAAATCCTTAAAAACGTAAATAAAGTTGGTTTTTAATTTTTGTATATGACACTGTCCAGAATGGAAAAAAAAATAACTAAATAAACAAGAGCTGCCTTCAAAAATATTTAATAAAAAATTCTTAAAAATATGGTATTAATAGTTTTTGCGAAATGATAGAACTGTCACTGTTCCCTGACTCTTTCACTACCTGGTTTAAGCTTTAGAATTAAACCTATAACCTATCTATTAGAAAATATATAAAAATAACGCATATTTCTGACAAGTCATCACCGATTTTTCTGTGTTTGTGCAATTAAGAATTCCAATAAGCGAATTCTTAAATATTTTTGACTAAATAACTTAATTCTACTGAGGTTCCTACTTCATCAAAATTCATACTTCATCAAAAACAATAAACAAAATTCCATGTTATTTTTTAGTTTTTATAAATTTTTTCATAGAATTTTAAATTGAACTGTTTTTTAGAAAGTACAGTTTTCGAATTTAAAGAAATTTTATAACATAACATAAGTAACGTCATAGTGATTGTTAGGAGAAATATATATATTTTAATAGGCTTTTTATTAAAGCTCTGCTTACACAGAAAAAATTATTGCCAAAAAATGTCAATTAATAATTTTTGGTGTAAAAAATATTCTAGTTTACAATACAGTTGTTTAAATTTCAAAATTGCATTTCAAATCATGTCTTTGAAGGTCTATATTCAAATTTAAAAAAATTGTTTAAATTTGAATTCGTTAAAATTTTAATTCTTTTATGATTCCACCCTTTTTTTCCAGAATGTTCATTATTATTATGTTTATTATGTTTACTTTTTTAATTTTAAGCAAACTAAATCTTTGAAAATTCATTCTAGAGAAATGTTAAATTTGATTTTTTAACAATTTTTTAAGGATTTTTGGGTATTTCAAATTTGAAAATGGGAACATGGGAAGAAACTTTTTTGGCAACACTGCAGATACGCATGAACCAGTTATGATAAAGTTGGTACCATTCTATTTTTTTTGTTGCTATTGGAACCTCAAAAGCATTATGGTACTCCTATGAACTATTTGGTACAGAGTATTTAGAAATTTTCATGCGTTGATGAATAATTACCCTAAACCTAAAAAACAAATTTTGAAAATTTGATTTAAATTTTAATTGATTTGAGTTTGGAATTTCAATAAAAGATTTGATTAAAATTTTTTTTTGATTTGATGCTGGAATTTCAATTTAAAATTTGATTAAAATTGCAAGTGATTTTTGGTTAGAACTTTAATTAAAGAAATAATTAATATAATTTAAACTTTAATTGAAAATGTTGAAAATGTTTGATTAAAATTAAATTGATATGATTAAAAAAATAATTGAAAATTTCAATTAATTTTAACAAAAAAATTAATTGAAATAACAAATTTTTAATTGTATTTACAAATATTTTAATTGAAACTCGATTTTAGTTTTTTATGTGTAGAGGCTAAGCTATAGCCTTCTGATGAGATCTTTTGTTAGTTCGAAATACATGTATACGGAAGTTGAAAGCTCTATTTAAATTTTTTGGACATGAAAATATAATTTTATATTATTTAAAATTAAATCTGTTTATCATATTTCCTTAAGTTTTGATTTAGTCGATTTGAAAATAATGTGATTGAATTTTAGTTGATGTTTTTTCCACGATTTTCTTGCCAAAATTAAAGAAATTAGGAAGTTTTGAAAAAAATTCCGGTTAATCGACTTATTTTTATCGATTATTCGGGTCGAATAATTATTTGACTTTTAAATTATTTGTGTCGACATTAACCGAAATAGAGGCGATTAATTGAGGAATAGGTTAATCGATTAATCGAATTGGAAACACTTGTTTTTGTAAAGAATTATTAAATTTCCCTCGTATCAATTGCAAAAAAATTAAAACATTATGATTTAAAATTTATACAAATTTCAGAATTTATAACACAAATATGTAAATAATGCTAAATTTCATACTAAAATTTTAAACTCGATTACTATTGATAATGCCAAAAGTTGCATACAAAACGGTTGTCTATGTTAACTAACTCTGAAACTTAGCGTAAATTTTCATTAAAATTGCCAAAACTTTACAACAATTTTTTACACCATTTTTATATTGAATTCATTACAAACCCTGGGCTTTTAAGAATTTAATTTTAACCGTAAATGCATAATTTTTTGTGCGGTAACGGTTAAAATCGAAATGCAAACTCTAATTTTAAATAACTAAATTGGTTTAAAAACATTTCATGTCGCAAAGTCTGTGGTGTAATATATCAATTTATTTTTTAAATCACTTTGGGTGGGGCATATCACCCTCATCCCCCTGGATCCTCGTCAGGTTAACGATCTTGGTGGTGTCGTCATAAGAAACAACAGTACATTGCTATTCACGTGAAAAAATTTTATTTAAACTTTAATGGCTACAAAAAGTAGTTAAAATTTTAAAAGTGAAAGACACAATCAGAACACACCCAAAATGTAACTTTTACACTGGAAAAATAATAGTCTAACATAGAAGTAAAATTTGTACCAACTAAATTTTCACGTGAAAACTATCATCGTGAAATATAATGTTTTATATGCAGTATAACAGTTGTGTTCTTAAATGTTTTCGCTTCTTTAAACCTTATAATTATACAAGAATTAAAAATGTTCTACTTACCCTATCACATAATTGTTCATCATTACGTTTACGCCGCATGGGAGCACGTAGAATACGACCATCTGTGGAATCCATATTGATAAATTAAATTCAAATATAACAGGAACAACTGTTATACTTCATAAATGAAAGCCACAAACTCAATCAGCAATTAAAACCAAATCCAATTTGTTTGTAAACAAAAACACAAACCTTTAATAACGTAATTCGTAATCCACTAACAAAAGGTTTGTGTCAGTGATTGACGATACACTTTAAGCCAATAACGTAATCCACATAGGAAATATGCATGTCTATGCTAAGGAGCTGTTGAATAGGGTTATTAATCCAAAAGGTTGTTGTCTATAATGTGGATTCTATACAAATTTGATAATCCACAAGTTTGTTGACTATGAGTAACTAAATATAAAATCCATTTACGTTAGTTAATATCAAAAAAGGAATGTATGTAGGAATGTATGTGGATGGCAACGTTATATATTGTTTGTATTAAGTGTAGCATGTAGATTTTAGTTTATCTTGGCCAGAGGTAATGATATGTTTTGAAAATTCTTATTGTAAGTAATTTTTGTTTCTTAATCCAAAGCTTTAATTCGTTGCATTATATTGTTTTGTAAACTTGTTTTATACGTATTTGAAGTTTGAATTGGCAGTTTTGAAAAGAGACGACAGAATTGAATAACTATGGTGTTAAATTAATAAGGAAGATTAATGATAATGACGATGCTGCTGAGGAAGCTTGTAATTGGTGTATTTAAAAAGGGAATCTCTTGATTTAAAAATTATCCAGGAATCTGAAATGAGCAGAAAAATTATAAAACTATTATTAGTGAATCATTTAGAGGGGCAGTAATAATCAAGTATTGTTAATAGTTTTTATTTACTTAATCGTTAAAAGTTCATTGATTTCTTTACAAACAATTAGTTATCGAATATCGTTTAATCAATCATTAAAAAAATAGCGCAATAATATAAAACATGATAAGATTAGTTGTGGAAAATATACTAAAAATTAACAAATTTACTATTTATGAAATCTATTTGAAAACAATTACGATATTGATTTTAATAAAAGACACTGTGTATTTAAAAAAATGTTTTTTTGTAACATGCTTTGATTTGACAAATTTTAAAATCTAAGATATAAACAATGTGGGACAATAAATATCACCCTATTGAAAAGTGCTGCCATTTTTTTTTTCAAATTTCATTGTATGTCAGTTTGGATTTGAAACTCGTGAAGAAGACACCCAAAAAAGTTAGTAAAGTTTGCAAAAATGTTGCTGAGCCAGCAAAATTTTATTATTTATGTTTTACCAAATGAAAAAAAAATCGTAAATTCTGTAAAATCCATGCTTAAAAAAATAAAATTGTATGATGAATATTAGTAGACTGAAAAAAAAAAAAAAATAAAAAAATTTGTAGGAAAATTATATGTTAGTTAATTTATTTGCCAAAATTTGTTGTTTTTTTTTTTGTGATTCTGAAAAAACTTACAACACTTTTTAACATATAGAAATATTCAGACCTTGGAGTTGTCGACATAATTTAATTGAAAATCTAAAAATATATTGTATAAAAATAATTTTAAATCAAATAGAAACAAATTTATTTGAACTAATTACATCCTAATAAACATTGAAAAGTTAAAAACTCAAGTGCTATAAATATTGCTTGTATGTATTATGTTTTATTTTAAGTGTTTTTTTTTTTACTCAAAATCAATTTTATACAAATTTAAATAATTTGTTTCATGTTTTTCGTTTATTGTCAATATTTTAAAATAAAATTAAAACATTTGTTTAAATTTACAATATTCCTGGATTTACAATTCTTCCATGGATTTTATAGAAAAGGAAAGGACGGAGCTAAACTCTGTCCTTACATTGTCTTTTTTCTTATTTCCGGAGATTCTACAAATTTCCAAACTTCTAAATAAAAAAAGGATTAGCGAAAACAACATCGAAAGTCAAAAAATCAAGATGAAATATACAAAACTAAAATTTTAAAAATGTATGCATGTTTAAAAGAGTTAATAAATTGTACCAAAACCAATTATTACCGTATTTTTAGGGCTTCAAAACAAGTGTTATTATCTTGTTGTTTAAACTTGAATTAAAGTATATTCTGACTTAAATTTCAGTGTCCGTTTGGCTGGAATATCCTATTGAATTAAATCATAAATCAAAGAACTTTGCAGCAGGAATGGATAAAGAAAATACAGATGGAAGAAAAACATAAGCCATGGAAATAAAGGGTGTCCCAAGAAAAACGCAATTTTTAAATTTTAAATAAAACACAGATATTTAAAAAAAAATCGTGAAACTTTATTATATCGTAAAGTAGACAGAATGAGGTTATGTATGGAACAATATATCGTGCAGATGGCCGCTGCGGCTTTGCTGGCATGCACGCGATCTTTTAATGAAATTTTCAATGACCGTTTTGCATGAATGCTGCGGTATTTCATTAATGCAGCGTCCAATTTCCTCTTTTAAGGCTTGAGTCGTCGTCGGCTTATTCGCGTAAACCATCGACTTCAAAAAACCCCAAATCTAGGCGGCCGAGACCAGATTTGGCGAAATAACACGACCGGGAAATGACTGATGCAGCAATTGAATTGTTTCTCTGGCTGTATGACATGTGGCGCCGTCTTGTTGGAACCACATGCCCTCCACATTAATTTCTTCAATCCTAGGCAAGAAAAAACTGGTTATCATTTCACGATACCGAACACCATTGAAAAAAAGGTCCAATGATTCCTCCAGCCCAAAAACCACACCACACAGTGACACGTTGAGGATGCATTTGCTTCTCGTGAATCACTCAAGGATTTTCCTTACCCCAAATGCGACAATTCTGCCTATTGACGAAGCCATCAAGATGAAAATGGGCCTCGTCACTGAAGATGATTTTATCGGCAAAATCAGCATTTTCATGTTGTCTCTCCAATACCCAATTAACGAACTCCCTTCGCTGTCCATGGTCAGCTGGCTTCAGTTCCTGAGTCAATTGAACTTTGTATGCATGAAGATGCAAATCTTTCGTCAAAATTCGCTGCAAAGTGGATTTGGAGACACCAATTTGCTGAGCTCGGTGTCGAATTGAGGTGGATGGAGTTTGAGCGACATCATTACGTACAGCTGCGACATTTTCGGTCGATCGACCTGGTCGATGGCGCGTTGTTGTCTTTACATCACTAACAGACCCAGTTTCGGCAAATTTATCCATTAATCTCTTTACAGTTGACTCTTTTGGAGCATTATTGTGACCCCAAATTGATCGCAATTTGCGAACTGTAGCCGTAAACTTTCACCATTTTGGTAAAACAATTTCACAATGAGAATGCGTTGTTCATTCGTGTAGCGCTCCATTTTTACTAACCTCGTACCTTCTACTAGCAAACAATAACAATTGTTCAAATGTCAAACAATGACACTTCGAATGTTGCCAGATTTAAAAATTGCGTTCTTCTTGGGACACCCTTATAAATGTGTGAAAATATGGAATATTAAAGTTGCTCAAAATATTATTTTAATATTCACTAAAAAACTTATTTTATTGATACTTTCCATCGAGATGAATGCATAGCAAGCATTTTTGAAAATCATTTCATATGTATTCATCATCGGCCTTTTTAGTCCTAAAATTTGGAGTATTTTTTGTTAAGAAGAATCTGACACTTTTAATAGAAACCCACTAATATATGTTAATAGTATTTGCAAATTAAAATAGTTTGTTTTTTTATTACATATATCATTTGTTAAATTTACATGTACTTTTATATTTTTTAATAAATTCATAAATAAATTCAGATTTATTAAAAAAATAAAGTAATTGTTTTTATTTTTATTGTGAATTACTAAACAATAAATTTACTGTTTTTATAAAAATAAAAATTTTTTGGGCTGTTTAATTTTCAACATGGTGGTTGTAAATATACGCATTTTAATAGCATTTTTCGCATTTTATGTGTACATTTACAGGAAAAATCTGTGTCTTCACCCACAAATTTGGTAAATTTACTCTTTAGTTTTTTTATTACATATATCATTTGTTAAATTTACATGTACTTTTATATTTTTTAATAAATTCATAAATAAATTCAGATTTATTAAAAAAATAAAGTAATTGTTTTTATTTTTATTGTGAATTACTAAACAATAAATTTACTGTTTTTATAAAAATAAAAATTTTTTGGGCTGTTTAATTTTCAACATGGTGGTTGTAAATATACGCATTTTAATAGCATTTTTCGCATTTTATGTGTACATTTACAGGAAAAATCTGTGTCTTCACCCACAAATTTGGTAAATTTACTCTTTAGTTTCAAAATTTAATATAATTTTAACGCACTTTTAATGTAATTTTACCCATTTTGTGTTAATCAACTTACGCATATATGTGTATTTTTTTTATTTACACACACAGAGTAAATTTACCCAATTTATAGTAGGAGTACAGTTTCCTACTATAAGTTGGGTAAATTTCAACAGAAATTAACTAGAGTGTATAAAAATTACAAATACACTTTTTATTAATTTTATTTTGAAAAATCTATTTTTCACCTAATCACCTAATTTTTGGTTTTGACATTTTGCCAACACTGGAAATTTTGTGCTTCTCCGACACTTTTTGAACAGCCAGCACTATTGTCTTATAATGTTATTATTTCGGGATTGGGATAGCTCTTTTTGCCTGCACCTGCACCACCCTTTTTAGAGCTTTGTTTTTTTTTTTAATTTTATATCTATATATATAACTACTGTAAAAAAACGACTATCCCTACTTTCGTGACTTTTCTTTTTTTGTAAACAAATACAATTTCAACATTTGGGGCCGCCTTTGCACGAAAGCTGTTTACGTATATGCACTCGCGGGAAAGCGAAATACAGCAATTATATTGTTTGTCCTGCTCTACCTTTTCTTACAAACGCATAATTCATTTCTTAGCATTTGTTGTTTTTAATATTTATCAAATTTTAAATACAAAACTTTTAAATATTTTTATGACAAATATTTTGGTTTACATTTAAAAGAGAAAAGCCAATTATTTCTAAGACTTGACAGCATTTTTATTTTTTCTTAATTTTTAAGTAGCTATATATATAACTACTTTATATGAAATATTTGTGAAAATCCGAAAAAAATAAACATATTGAATGTTAATTTATGGGTATTAAAGTTTTAATGTTTTTCAATGTAGAATTTAAAATTAATTCTCGAAATAGCGTATTATTTCAAAATACAAATTTTTTATTTTTAGTAATAACTTTTCGTGACATAACGTGAATACCCTAAATATTAATTTAGATTGCCCCTATAAGAATAAAAGTAAATAAGAAAAACTCATCCATAGATAAATTTGTTATTTAATAAACAATTGAAACAAAAATTTAAATATACGAGATCCCAGCAAAACTTTGGTAAAGGGTGCGAAATACTCATTGCGTTACCTTGTACTGCTAGCATAATTTGACCGATAATTGATTACGTATTACATGATTTATAAATGGTAAGTAAAAAATTGAAATATTTTTAAAAATTTATTTTTAGTTACATTATTTTGTGTTTTTTTTTTCAAGCAAAAGGGTAATGTATGTATGTGTTTACAACACACGAAAAAACTAAAAAACTAAACGCAGAAATTCATTTAGGTCCCAGGAAATCCTTGGTAATGGGTGCGATAAACTCATGCATTACCTTGTAATGTGTACTCCTTACCTATAGCATTATTTTAGATACATAATACATTACATTGTAATATATACTCCTTACCTATATCATTATAATTCAACAAAAAGTAATTAATTACCGATATTTTGATGCATAATGCATTACTATGTAATGTATGCTCCTTACCTTCAGCATTATTATGAAATATAAGGTAATGAGTTACCAATAGTTAGTTAAATAGTGCATTACTTTGTAATGAATACTGCTTACCTTCAGCATTATTTTGAAACATAAAGTAATGTTACCGATAGTTGGTTACGTAATGCATTGCAATTTAACATAAAATTATGACTCTTAAAACTGATAAATTAATTGAAATCTTACACAGCATGAAAATCAATATTTGATAAATAAGTTGTATCCCATCCTATATATATTAGAAAAAAAATTTACCAATAAGTACAAAGCGTCGGCCTATAAAAAATATTTATGGTTTTCCCATAATTTGTTAAAATTTATTTAATTCTTTTAAATTTCATCATGATTTGTTTGATTTTTTTTTGTATCGCCTTTTTTATAATTGTCAAACGAAAATGACAGCTAAGTTTTACGTACCATCAATAATTTATAACGAATATTACCGGAGAAATATTGCTACATAAATTGTTGGCAATAATATGGCAATGTATTGCAAATAAATAAATATTTACGAAATCGAGTGATCCACACAGAAGATAATTTTGACGTTTGCTGCAATATATGTATACATGTTTGTCTCCATTCTAGACTACGGGATCTGCATTTATTTATAGTGTAAAATCTTAAAACTACTGCCATCTATTGCTAACAAGCATTTTTAGTTTTAGAAATTCTAGCATTCGTGTTTTTATTAGTTTGTATTTCTGTAGAAAAGCTTAAATTAGTTTGAAAAATTAAAGATTTTAAGTGGAAAGTTAAAGTTAAAAAATAAAAAGTCAATGCAACCAATTATTGTTAACCTCTTCGTAATCTTTTAGGTAACCAATTATTTTTTTAACCCCTATCTGCAGAAAGGTAGCCCATTACTTTTCATTTCTTAGTAAGCATAATTGTAAGAATGAACCCATTACTTTGAGGGTCATCGCATGTAAAATTCATCAATAAAGTAAGGTGTAAAGTAATACATGAGCCCCCATGACCACACATTACTTTACACAGTATGTGGTAATGTGTGGTTTTGCTGGGACGTACTCATATTGAAAACTAAAACAAATTGTCAACCAACGATCCAGCTAATACCACAACTTTTTTCCCTTCGCTTTATGCAACAATTGACTTTATTTACAAAAAAAAAAAAACAACTTTCAAGGTTTTCTTTTTATTTTTAATCTAAAATGTTTCATTGTAGGTAATGGAATTGATAATAGCATTGTGGTTTTTCATAGGATTTTGTTTTCAATTTTCTTCTTTTATGGTCTTTGATGGCAAAACAAAACTTTGAAGAAGAGAGAATTGCATGTGAAAACGAAAATCACAAATGGACACTTGCCAAATTTGTTGGGTGGCAGTCAGATAGATTTTTTTTTGTGGTTTATGTTTTTTGTTAAATAAAATATTTACTATTGTTTTATTTCGGCAAATTTGGGTTTTACCAAATATTTAAATATTTGTATAGGTAAATGATATATCAAGGTAAATAAAATGGAATTTGAAGTAAATTTTTTATATTGAAAATATTCATTTAAATTTTGCAGCAATTTTAGGTGAAATTGAGAAAAATGTAAATAAAAGAAATTTTAAGATTCCCATTGATATTCAGCTGTGAATACCAATCCTAAATGGTTTTGTCATTGCGAAGTGATAAAAAACTGTTATTTGTTATTTTTAAAGAACAGTTTTTCATCGCTTCACAGCTTTGCATATCACTCATAATTAGTACCCATCTCTGTTAAGTTTTCTCTATTTTATTATACCCTCCACCATATATGGTGAGGGTATATATCAGTTTGCCATTCCATTTGTAACATGGTGAAATATAGGTTTAAGACCCCATAAAGTATATATATTCGTGATCCTTATGCAATTTTAAGTCGATTTAGCGATGTCCGTCTGTCTGTCTGTCTGTCTGTCTGTCTGTTAAAATGGCGATCACGACGCGAAGACGCAAGCGGGGGTGCCTATTTTTACCCAGATTATTGAACATCCTCCCGAGCAGTTTGGTATTTAAAATGAAGTGAAGGTACCTCTAAATTTTCCATACAAATTTGTACAATTTTTCTGTATCTATTTTTTTTTCTGTTAAGTAAGTAAAAATGTTATTAAGTCTTCTTATTGTTCGATTACATTTATTGTCTTACATACTATGATAATAATAACATTATTAGAGCTATATGTGTGTTACTCTAATAACTAAGTTAACGTAAAAATCAACAATGTTTAAGTCGCTAACAGAGCAGACCTCTGTAAATAACATTGCTAAAACTAAATAAATAACATTACTAAAACTAAATAACAAAAGTTCGTTACATAAATTGACAAAACATATTTATATTACAGTTCATGCAAAATTTAGTATATACATATATCATCTTCAGCCCCTATGGTGGAGGGTATTCAAAGATTCGGCACAGCCGAATTTAGCCCTTTTTTACTTGTTTTTTCTATTTTTTTTAATTTTTTCAAAAGCTCAAATTAATTAAAAAAATTTTTAAATTTAATTGTTAAAATTTACAATATTAATTTTTTCGATTATTTAAAATCCCTTCTGCTTATAAAATAAAACTTTAACGATTTTTTTTAATTTGCATGAAAAATTTCAATTTAAAATGTGATTAAAATTGTGATATCATATAAAGAAATTAATTCTTTCGAATCTCTGAGGCTTAACACAAAAAAATGTTTTTAGGGATATAAAAAAGCTTATTAAATTTAAAATTAATTCCATTTGCTACATATCTAACTGGTTTGAAAAATATGTAGCTTCATTCTCTCTATACTGACAAAATCCTGTTTAAGATCACTTGCGGCATTGTCCTCTTAAAATATGCGATTCGCACTCAGCTGGGACATGAACGTATAAATAAATTTGCCATATTTTTTGCTGTTAAAATCATTAACATTTCTTTACACTTTGGTACCATCTTAAAAGCTAATAATTACACAATTTCCAATAGTATAGCGGAAATTATCAATGTTATTTTAGGAATTATTAGTAAAATTTGAGACTCGTTTTATGTAAAAAAATGTTTTTTACTTAAGAAAAACTATTAAATTTTTTAACATTTAATAGCTTTTCAATTAAAAATTATAATCGGCAACATCGACCACGAGGTACCCCTCACCATAGTACGATTTGAATCAAATTTCGGAATGCGAACCAAATTCCCTAAAGGGACCTGATTTTGCATTTAGGCAATACATTATCAAGGTATGTTATTTCAATATAATTTCTTTAATTTGTATACGTGCTAGACAAACGAACTTTCGGAACAGTTTGTCTCATTTTTATCCTTGGGGACTTAGGATATGAAATAGGTGGAAAAAAATCGGACATTTTTTAATTTTTTTGTCCGGGAAGATGCCGGAAGCATTTGAAACTCGATATGAAACTACATAATATATTCGTTAAATAAGGAATAAAAAATTGCTCGGTAAAAATTGTATAAAAACACAAATATCGGAAAAAATACACGGAGAAAAAACATGGTTGCAATATGATCACTGCTACTATAGTGTGCTTGCTGCAATCGGGTATGGTTGTCAGAACCAAGTTATTGGGTTTATAACCATCAACATGGTCGCTACCAGTATAATATTAGTAAATATTTTACTATTTTATGATTGTCACCTTCTATTTTATAACATGATTGGCTGTAACCATACTGTGGTAACAAAAATTATGACTACGAAAAAAATATAATAATTATGCAACGATAAAATGCAATCAAATAAAACATGACTAACATTTACAGTCATAATATTGTCTTGTTTTCATAAAACCCAAAATTTTATCAGTTCAGTTTGTTTGTTTTTACTACAAAATGTCTTAAAAAACAATCATATATTGTTTACTAAAACTGGACAAATATCAGATGGGTAGAAAATACCTTTTACATATCATTAAAACATTTCATCAATTGACCCATTAAGATCCAGTAATTTTTTTTTACCTTTGAAGATTTTTTTAAAGGTGTTTTTCGAAAATTTCTTATACATATAATAATATTTACACTAATCAATTCATTGTCAAAAAGTTTCTATTCAAAGATTTTATATTTGTTTATTCTTTTCTATAAAAACAATTAGATTTTTTTAAATATGTTTATTAATTCATTTGTTGTTAAAAGTTCTCAAAATATTAATAAAATATTTTTTATAAGAAAAAGTCTGTAGAAAACATGATTATTTTATTTATGTACGAAAAGGTTTCTTACTCAAAATAATAGATATTTATAAATTTATCTGATAAAAACATTTTTAGATTCTATGGACTTTTCGCTAATCTAAAATTCTCAGATTCTCCAAACTGTTTCTTACCAAGAAAAATTCATAGATTCTGAAGACTTTTCATCATGAAAAATACTTAGATTCTAAGGACTTTTTCTAGTAGAAATATTCTTAGATTCTAAAGACTTTTTCTTAAAAAAAAAATTTCTAAACACTTTTAAAAAAACCTTAAAAATGTCTAACAAAAAAAAATGTAAGTATTTTTCTTAAAAAAAAGTCCACCGAATCAAAGTTTTCTTCAAAAAGTTCTTAATATCAATTTAAAAAAAAAAACATTTCTAAAGGAAATATTCTTAAATTTAAAGAGCTTTTTAATAGTTTCTAAGATCTTTTTCCATAAGAAATTTTCTTAGATTATGGATCATATAATGATAATCCAGTAATCATAATATAGTTATGAGGGACCATAATATAATAAAATTTTGAGCATACTATGACTACGTGCGATCATATTATGATAAGTTCTATATAAAATGTTTATTTAGGACCATAATATGGTAATTTTTGAATCATAATATAACTGTAGGGACCATTTTATGGTCAAAATATTCTTATTTTATTATCTTAATATAATAACCAAATTATAGTACGACTATGGTTGGCGCAACCATAACCCCAAAAATATATGATGCTCTTCGAATATGATTGCCCCAACCATGTTTTTTCTTTGCGTGTACGTGTTCGCTAAAACTGCAACGTTTCTGGCACAAACCGCTGAAGCTAGACAATTTTTCTTCCGACTAAGAAATACGTTAAGATTAGATTTTTTGACGGCCTACCCAAATCCCTAAAATGTATGTTCCCTGGGGTATGGGCTAGCACATTTTTTTATTTGTATACAGGAAAGTGGTAAAATGGGAGGTTTAAAGGAGGTAAAAGTGTCGTTAGAAACTTTAAAATTTAAAATGTGTTCCCTAGATTACGGGCTAATTCATTGATAAGGTACTTTTTATAATTTCCGACAAGAAAGTAGTAAGAAAGGAGTTCAAACAAGAAAAAGTCTCTTATACCGGCCTTGCAAAGCGCTATGGCAAGAAACTTGAAATTTAAAATTTGTATGTGCTCCCTGGAGTATGGGCTGATTCGCCTTTTTGGAATTTTCTCCAGGGGGTTTAAAATGGAAAGTCTTCCCCTTGAGGGCCTGCTCAAACCACTTTGGCCAGTAACCAGAAATTTAACGAGTGGAATTGGCAAACAAAACGAATCTTGGATGGAGAGGAATTAAAACGGTAAACAAGGAGAACGAAATGTAAAGGAACATCGCGAACAGAAGTAATTAAGTGATTAAATATCCCGGTAACTAGTTAAACCCTCTGTGAGCTACTTACTCGATCAATTTCTTGGTATTGTCTACTCATTAGTATCCCAGTGTAGAAACGGTAATGACAAACGGTTATTTTTTGACTACCAGTAATAATACCAACTTACTTTTTGCATTACTTTAAAACATATAGTAATGAGTTACAAATAACAAGTTACTATTTCCATTATTACAAATCAAGAAATAATGCAATACCAATAATGTAATAGTTAGTGAGTTTTAAGAAGGTGGTTCGTCATTTTTCGGAATTACGTCCAACTTTTCCCAAAGTGATTTTTTCATCATTATTTCTAATATTTCAAATAGATGGCAACTCTATGACCAAAACATGCAATATGGTGCATTAATGCTATGTACAAATAAACCTGAATTACTGGAATCTAGAGAAAAACTAAGCCAATTTTTTAAAAAACTTTTCAACAATTATGCACAAAAAACCCTTATCTAAGTTATTTGCCCTCTACCACATATACATTCTGCAGCCTCACTCAGGAAATACTTCATATTAATCCTTCTAAAGAAGATAGAGGAGATATTAAAGATAGTGAAATAAGAAGGGCTCCAAATATGGCAGCACTGTAATTGCGCGGGATGACAAATCTTAAGACACTTGTTCCGCGTCATCTGATAGAGATTTGGCGGAAATGGTTGAAGCGTTTTAGTCCATAGCCCTGTTATGTTATTTTACTTCATACATATAAATTTTCTAAATAGAACCTGCAACCTTCTATGTAACAGTCCAATGCACTACCATACCCACCACAATAACCACCATTTCAACTCAAAGATTTGGCAATTTTTTTTAAAGAAAAGCAACACTCAAGAAATTTTTCCTACTAATTAATGTGTTGCTTGTATTTGGAAACGGTGTAGTTATTTATGCTGGGTTTTAATAAAAAAATCATTCCATTTTGATTTTCTTTAAAAAATTTTCAGCATTTTCTCTTTATTTGTTAAAAACTATAGTTGTCACTGCAATTTAATTGTTAAAAACATCATAATTCATTTTATTTATTAAAAAAGTTGTTAAGAAAAAGTTTTTAAAAAATTTACAATTTAATTAACTCTTGTTAAAAGAAAAGTATGATATTCGTTCAGTCGTTCAATCTATATTTTATGGGAAAGAAAATGTATTCAACATCATCAAGTTTTTATCACTTATTTTGTTGAGTTTCAAAGTTGTTGAAAAAAATATAATAAATTGAAACTATTATCATAAAATAATAAAACATAATTATTCAATGTCATTCAAAGTACATGCATGTTTTTTACACTATTTTATAGTATTTCTTTTTTTTTTGCAAATTAAGTTAAAGTTGATAGTAATTGAAAAATACATTTTTATTAACAATTGTTTTTTTTTTTTTTAATTTTAAATTATATTTTGTTTGCACTCACTGGGGTTTTATCTTTGTTTGCCGTTTTTGGTAGTTTATTATTATCTTTGTTTATAATACTATTCATTTGGTATATGTTTGTTTTTATTATTAACAAAATTCAAATTTGTTTTCTCTATATGACGCCTCATAAGTATTTGTAATTAATAGAGGGCGTTTGCAGTACTAGTAAGTAGTAGAATGCTTATAACAAAATGATAAAATATGAACCCTAAATTGATACTTGAAATAATATTGAAAATCTTTACAAAGAAAATATCCAATATTTGTCCTAGTTTGGAATTTATGGAATTTTACCCTATTTATTTTGGTTTTTTTAAAAAACCTTGGTAGCCCTACACAAAAACTTAACCAGTGTTGCCAGACCGTGGTAATAAGAAATTGCTAATAACCTAATTATGATAAAAAATTACAAAATTCATTAAAATCTGAACACTCATCAGCGGATACCTCATTTTTAAGTGTTTACAGGCCTGCTCATAACCTTCGATTGCTTATGATTCCGTTTTTTATAATCGAGTGATTAGCAAAGCTTCTCTTTAATGTATATACTTATTGAATTTATGTTTATTAAACTTTCTCTTTGGCGAATTATGTTAGTGTAGGCCCAGAATAAGAGCACGACATACATTTTGAGAGAAAACGCACCCAAAATATCGACGTACGACGGTGACTGCAAAAACAGCCATATTTATTTCAGTGTAAAGAGTACCGCCGTAGAGATTCTTTCCACTTGAGTAGTCCCATTTTCGTACATTTTAATTTTGTTTTTTTTTTTCAAAAATTTTAAGAAAAGAAAAACGTTTTGAAAATAAAATAAATTCTATTCCACGCGTTTTAATTGTCAATTTGTATGGAAAATACGGCACGTTGTTGTTCTGGGCCGCCACCTATGCAGATTTATATTTTCGATATTCTTCACAATAAAAAAATACCATAAAAAAGGACGATTTAATTTTCTCTATTTAATCACTGAAATAGCACAAAAAACGGAGCTTTTGTATTGAAATATTTTCCACATTAAATTATTTAAGACCCAGCAAAAAAAAAAAAAAATGATGTAGTTCAAAAAGATTAACATTTTCTTTACACATTACAATTTCATTTCATTACAAATGCTGATTTTTCTGATGTAATGTAGGTATTTTCGACAAATTCCTAAACTTGACATATATTGTCATTATGAATGAGTTTAACTAGCAAAAAAATCATATAATTTTATAAAAATACTTGAATATTTGAAGAAAATACAAATGTTTACAATTGTTTTATTTTAATGTTATATTAAATTGGTTAGCTAAATTGTTTTGAAAGAATTTTACTTATATTACGTATATTTATATTAAAATATAAAAACCCTTTTTGATTCAAATACATTTCACGATTAATTTAATTATTTGATAAAACCTCCAAGCCAGAGTTCTTGGATGTGTGTTAAACCTAATTTAGTTAAACCGAAAACAAATTTTATAAAAAAAAAATTTAAACAAAAATATCTTCATTTCATAACATAACAAAACATAACGTTAATGTGTAAACACAATTGCTGTTAGTTTTAATTCTTGAAGATTTTCTTTGCGGATACAAAAAACAATTAACGAATGGAACCGGCGTATCGTGTCATTTAACAACCATTTTTTTATCGTAATGTTGACTTGAATCAGTGTTTCATAATATCAGGATTAACTGGTTTTCAAAATATCAGCATTAACAAAAGTTTCATTATTTTAAAGCTAAAAGATATTTTTAAAAGTGTTCCTAATTCGCAACATTTAAAGCATCTTTAGATTCATATTTTCACTACTATGACAACCCCTTGTTAAAATCATGCATGTTTCACCATAATTTGAACTACATCTAAATCAGTACATGTGATAATTTTACTACATCTTTTTCAGCTCATTTTCTGATGGGGAGCTTAATTAACTTCACTGAAAATAATAAAATCATTGCGAAGTTTTTACAAAAATATTTAATTAAAATAAATAAAATTATATATTAAGATAGAATATTGCTCTACATACAGACACAGCAAAACTTTGGTAATGGATGCGATACCTTGCAATGATAGCTCATTACCTTTTGCATTATTTGCAAGCATGAGTTATAAACGAAAAGTAATAACTCAAATATTATTTAAAATCTGATTTTAGACTCACTACCTTGTTTTTTTTTTATTTTTTTGTAAGGCAACCAGAGTTCCCACATTCGATTCCCATCATGACCACGTTATATTTAACGTGAAAACGTTTGAAATAATTATAATAACACAAAGCGCAACTATTCATTTATGTTTAAAGCAATCAATTATTATATGCGTCGATTTCCTTACGCTCTGGCAACCAGAGTTCCCACGTTCGATTTCCATCACGACCATGTTACATATAAAGTGAAACATATTATATCGGCTTTATTTGGTAATGTGTGGTTTTTCTGGGACATAGTCACCTTGTGCGATATAATCATTGGAGCACTTCTCAACATTTCAATATTGTATTAAGAATTAAAAAAAGAAAAAAGAACTAAAAAACAAACCATTTATCCAATTCCAATCAACTTTGAAATTGTGAATAGAAGAATCAAGGCACCCGATATTCATACTTTTAAAATGTTTTATTATGTTTTTATTTTTTATTAAAACAAAAAATAGGAATATTTCTAAATTTTGTGAAAAATCTTAAATTATTATCCATATGGAGGCACTTTAGCATTAAATGAACTATAGCTTTGGGATATTAAAACAAAATTTAATATTTCGCGAAAATAACTTGTTAATAATAAAATAAGATTGGATTAGAACAATTTAAAAATTGTTGTTTTAGTATAAATACATATATAAAAATTGCAATTTTTAACAGGATACAGGAATTCGAAAATTCGTGGCATTCATAAACTTGTATGAATGCCTCGAATTTTCGAATTTCAAAACATGACAGTGTTAAACATTTATGTGCAAGAGACAAGTTGTGATTGAGTTATTTTTATTACAATCGACAAAAAACATATGATTTGTGACTAACTAAACTGCCAAATATTGCTATAAGTATTGCAGGAAAGGATGCGCGATTTATCAAACATGTCTGGAACTGAATGATTTTTCAAGGCTATCCTAGTGTTTACATTTATTAAAAAAGACTATTTGCAAAAAAATAAATAAATATCTGCAAAAACTGTCCACTAAATACTTTTATTTGATTACATATTTGACTCAAATGATCAAAACTGTGCAAGTAAAAACATTTTTGGCTGAATTTGGGGCAATAAACTACATACATGCTACAAAATGATACTACATAGATGCATCAAATATAGATCGATTCGGTTAATTTTCTAAGCATAATTAAATGATTTCTCATAGATATTAAAAAAACAGCAAAATTGCATGATACACGATCAATATTGAGTATTCAAACCAAAATACCACAAACATATCTCCAGCAAAAGAAAAAAAAAATATTTAATTTGTATTAATACATAATCTTATATTTCTTAAAAAAAAGATGAATAATTAAAATTATGTTTTAAAATTATGTTTTTTTAACTTTGATATTTATACTTTAAGATATTTTTTGATTTTTTTTAAGTACATGTATTGTTTTCTTTTTTATTGAGTAATAAAAACACTTTAAATTTGAATGTATTTTTGGGAAAAACAATAAATAAAACGTTTTCGGATGCCTGGTAGAATCAACCATTTATTTAGTGAATGTATTGAAAATTAGTACGATCTATCAAATTTAATAAAAAAATTCAAAAGTGGTAACAACATATATGGTATTCTTGTGCACTAAATTAGGGTTTCTGTAGAACCAACATTTATAAGTGTTTTAAGTCCTGTAAAAAGCATTAATTTAAAAAATATATTTTTTTAATTAAAATAAAATATTTATATGTTTAAATAGCAAATAAAGCAAAGAAAATTTAAAGAAGCTGTGGTTCAGTTAGTAAAAGTGTCAACTATGAATCTGAACTCACTGCTTCTATAACGGAAAAGGTCGAAACATAAAATTTTTCTTCAAATAAAATCTTGTGGAATGTATAAATATTTACGTGAAATATAAATATTAAATTATACAACTGGATATTGGCTTTCATGACTAAAAATATAATTAAATATTTAAATAGTTGTCGTAACCTCCAGAATTCGATTGGCAGTAACTGATACTATTTTATGGGTGTATAAACAAGACATACATAAATATGTTCCAAAATTTAATAAAAATACAAAAATTAAAATAAAAATTTATTATATAATGTTTCCTACACAAACAACGCCATCTGGCGTTTTTTCTAGAAAAATTTCATATTATGAGAGCTTTTTCTAAGAGAAAATTCTCGGATTGTGGGAACTTTTTCCTATAGAAATACCTTTAGATTATGATTACGTTGTTAGAGAAAACCTCTAAAACCTGAGAACTTTTTCCTACAAGAAACCTCCAAATCTTAGGGTATTTTCTGGACGTTTTAGTAAAGGAAAATGTCTTCAGAATCTGAAGGTGTTCAGAATTTATTTGTTTTCTATAAAAAAAGTATTAGAATCTGAAAGATTTTCTATTGAAAAAGTCCGCAGAATCTACTGGTGTTTCTTTAAAAACAAATCTCAGAATCTGATGGTTTTCTAAAGTAGAATATCCTAAGAACCACATGACATTTCTATAGAAAAAGTCCTCAACATTAATCTTTGGAAAAAAGTGCTAAACATAAAGTTCTGTAAATATTTATTGGTTATGGATGCAATACATTTATTAGGACAATAAATATTTCATAATCATAAATAAATGTACATTGTGTTAAAACAAATTATGGGGGTCATGAAATAATTTTAACGTGGCAATTGTATGTAAACGGGTTAGGCCGATAAAAGTAACTGCGCCATAATATTCTGGCGAATATTATCGAACAAACAGGAATGACGTGGCAGAGAGTTTGAAAGTGCTTTTAAAACTTTCAACGCCTTTTTCTCAAAACTATCGGTGAGCAAGATTTGTCGGCTGAATGGCTGAACCGGTCAGTCTCAAACAACACATGTTTTATAGGAATATTTTTTAGAAAATAGAAATTTTTTCGCTGATAAATATTTTCAGTTTTATAAACTAAAGAAAAATTTGTTTGTCAAAAATCTGCCATTTTGAAAAAATTGTTTTGCTTATTCGCTCTATTAATACAAAATAATACATTATATTAACGAAGTATTTTTATTTTTGTGCTCACCGCAGGACGAATTTTTTAGAGGTATTCTCGGATATAGGCTTTTAAACTAATTACACGGTGCTACACTAAAAAATAACTTGGGAAATGACCTAGTGTAGGTTGTAGGTCTAGCTGAGTGTATTCCCTCAAAATTTCGAGATATGGCGTAAATAGTATTTTTTTGGACTGGCTCACTTAAACTTTACTACCTCAGTAATTTTTTGACCGATTTCGAAACGGTTAACGACATTAATTAGAAATGAACGTACTCTTTCCAAATATATATACTTCCCGTATACTTTTAATATAAATATTTAGAGATTTTTTTAATAATAGACCTACAACCTACACTAGGTCATTTTACAAGTTCTTGTATTTTTTTTTTTTTTTTTGTAGCACCGTGTTATTTTTAAAAATTAAAAACTGTTGAAATATATTTAAAACATTACTACATGGAGTGAAAACTCCGTGACCTAACAATGAAAAACCAGTTTTTTAGATTGGAAATCAATTTTATTCTTCAACGTAATCTCTGTTAAGTGAAATGCACTTCTTTCAACGATACTCTTGAAAAAAATGCTTTTTGTCAAACTCTTCAAAATAGGCTTCCGTCTCTGATATGACTTCATTATTTGTTGAAAAGTCTTTTCCTGGAGCTATCTTTTCAAGTTTGGAAACAAATAAAATTCGCCTGGGAGGCCAGATCTGGAGAAAACGATGATTAATCATAACACGAACCTATTTGTAATCCAATTTTCCTCAAACTTTAAGAGCAGCATTATTTTTATAACAGCAACTTTTGACATTTCCTTTTACTCATTTTCTTTTCGCCATTTTGATTCAATCAGCTGTTTCCTGTCTGGGTAGTCTGTGCTGTTGGCTCTACTGAATAAACAAAAAATATTGGCACTTGTCACGCCATTTCTATGTGAGGCCACGTACTTTTCACTCCATGTAGTATATGTGTACAAATTTTTACTATTATACATTATGAGGTCTTCTAAATATCGATGTTTGGTCCTCCTAACTTTGTATAATCCTTTAAAATTTGCGACATGTAGCATGCGAACAAAAATATATATACAGATAGGCAATATACAAGCATTGCTAATCGACACAAGTCATACCATACATATTTTTTAAATATGGAATCTTTTTTGATATTAAAATCTTTTTTTGTCTGTACTTCTTTTTTTCAACTCTTATTTTACTTTTATATAATTTTCTATTAAAACAATTACAATTTATTTATCAAAGTTTGTTAGTTTTTGTTAACTATCAACACTAAAAATATTTGTGGTTTGATTGCATGTATTTAATTTAATTAATACGCATTGTTTGGCACGCGACTTTGCCTAATTTGTCTATCTATCGCGTTTTATAGTTTTTTATTCGTAGTTGGTGACTCAAAAAGTTCTTTGATGGGTGTTAGATAAAAAATGTGGTATTTTTTGGTATATAAAAAAATTGCAACGTGATTAGAATATTAGTCTCTCTATTTGGGTAGCAACTGAAAATAAAAGTAAAAGTGTTTTATTATTAATTTTGTCTTACAAACATGTATTTATGTAAGTTAGATAGATAAATATAAAATATAAATTATAAAAAAATCATTAAAACGACACCTTATAAATTTAACATGCCACCTCACATCATGTTATTATACAGTCATCTTTAATTAATTGCTGGAAAACAAAAATCAATTAGAAATTAATTTCATCAATAATTAGTGTTTAATTTCTCTCTATCAAGTGCCTAATTCGCTAAACATGAGACAGACAGACTATGATGGCCAACTACGTATTTACATTATTAAATCTCAGTGGTCAATATCATTAAAACTGATTAAACTTTCAACAAGACAATTTACGGATTATAAAAATGTTCCATTTACAATGAAATATCGATTATAAGAAAAATTAATTGCAATCTGCATTTTACATGAACAAGCGGCTCACACTCCACTTGTTCATATGCATTGAAAAATGTTAATGAAATGAAAAAAAGTGGTTTTTAAAACTTAAATAAGTACAATGGATTAAAAGCAAAATAATTAACAGTTCACTTAGTAAAAATTGAATTATTAACAAGTTTTTAGTTGAAATTTAAGTTTCAAAAAAGATTTATATATTAGGTTTCTATTATGAGCAAGGCACTGTGTTTTAAGGGGATTACTGCAAACTGTTTTCACTAGCAATTATGTTTTTTTGCCATACAACTTTGAAAAAACATATACTGCGGGATAAATATATGTTATATTTGATTATATATATATATATATATATATATATATATTTTTTTTCAATATTTTAAATTATTTAATTTGTTAATCACTGTTCTTTCATTTTATTTTGGTGAATTTTTTAGTGGAAATAATGGTTTCTTTAATTTAAATTATTTTACATGACTTAAGCCTGAATTGACTGCTCTCATGTCGCGATGATTCTCGTCCCTATCTATTCCAGGAACTCTGTCCTGTTGACGAAATTCCTCAGTCACTTCCAACCCAAAGTTCGAATATTATCGCCAGATAAGTGTTGAACCCTTAGCTTGCAAAGGCCGGACAGCCACAAAGATACCCTGCGGGAAAAAAGGATTCAGTTGGAAATTGGCAGGAGGAGGGTATTAAACTCAGAATGTACAAAATTCCAAATTTTTTATTTTTCAGTAGAATTAAGTTGTTTAGCCAAAAATATTTAAGAATTCGCTAATTGGAATTCTTAATTGCACAAACACAGAAATCGGTGAGGACTTGTCGGGAATATGCGTGATTTTTATATCTTTTCTAATAGATAACCTCTTTAACTCTAAAGCTAAAACCAGGTAGTGAAAGAGTCAGGAAACAGTGTCAGTTCTATCAGACTTTGTTTGTGAATTTCGCAAAAACTGTTTATAACATATTTTTAAGAATTTTTTATTACATTTTTTTTAAGGCTGCGCTTGTAAATTTAGTCAATTTTTTATTATTCTGGACAGTGTCATATAAAGAAAATAAAAACCAACTTTATCGATAAAATGTCCCACTTTGGTAAACCACTATATACACTGCGTTTTTAAGGGTTTACTTCCTGTACTTACTTACTTACTGAACACGTCTGACATTTTCTTTTTAAAGAGCCGTCAGATTCCTCTGAAAAAACCCAAGATTATAAAGCATGATTCTTTCAAAAATCTCAGGATGCTTTGAATTGTATTAAAAACAAACAATTTAGAAATCAATGCAATAGACTTAACTTGATATTTCAGCAAAAAGCAGCTCTTTGTGTTCTTATTGATGAAATAAATACATTTATTTGGCACTAAACGATTAATAATTTTTCGAATAATGACATAACGGCAGTATCGAATAATTGGAAACACTAATAGTAATAAATTTAATACAATTCTTAATTGCGCTAATCTCCGCCTGGATGTCGGTATTTTGATCCGGGAGGCGAAACATTTTACAACAGAGTGGTCACACAGCCACACGCAGACCTTTTCTATCCACTTTCGAACCATCTGTATAGAGGTGAACGCCTCAAAAAATTAACTTCTTACCAAGATTCACTGCTCGGGTTTCTTGTACAGCAGTTTTCAGTTTTTAACCTTTCGGAAATCATATCCGTGATATTGTATCCCCATAATTTGCCTAATGCTACGTTTCCACTTGCTTGTTTTGAGCAAATCATGTTGTTTTGAAAAAAATAATTGGGAAAACATGTACAAAACAGTGTTTTGTTTCAGTGGAAACCTAGCCTAAGATCTTCTGGTGTATGGTCTTCCGATGACCACAAATCCATTAAAAAGTTATATTCAGCCGAAGCGACGTTATATTTTAGCCGAATCTCAATAGATCAATCCACAAAAATGTTTCGAATTCCCTAGAGGATGTAGTTCAGATGGCACCGCTAATTCAAAAGCAACATAGGCGCCATACTTTCTAAAATGGCTTTATATTACACTTTCTTCGCATCGAAGTCCACCATACTACTGCAGCATTAATGAAAATAAGTGTGAGTAACATACACTTGAGTAGAGTCAGTGGTTTTAAACCTACAACTCTTTTACATGAGACCCATGCTCATACTAGACTATTCACCATTCCGGAAACACAAATGGTTTCGCCCAGGAAACGACAGTTGTAAATTATTTTTTTATTGAGTAGTTCAGATGGCACCGCTAATTCAAAAGCAACATAGGCGCCATACTTTCTAAAATGGCTTTATATTACACTTTCTTCGCATCGAAGTCCACCATACTACTGCAGCATTAATGAAAATAAGTGTGAGTAACATACACTTGAGTAGAGTCAGTGGTTTTAAACCTACAACTCTTTTACATGAGACCCATGCTCATACTAGACTATTCACCATTCCGGAAACACAAATGGTTTCGCCCAGGAAACGACAGTTGTAAATTATTTTTTTATTGAGTGAAATTCTCACTCTCGCTCTTAACAATCCACAAACATCATCATGTTGAATTTTATGAAAAGTGAATATTAAAAATTTAAGACATTCAAATACAGTTATTAACCGCACAGCGACGATTTGTCAATAAAGCAGGTTAATTTATTTTCTCTTTGTCAATGTAGAAAAATTAGAAAATTTTCTAAATAAACAACAGCTGTTTTAAAACAAAATTCAATAAAAAATTCTGGAAAACATTAAAGAGTTTTGCCACTATTCAATGACCAGTGCAAGTATTGGGTTGGGCTTAATGATAAAACATAAAACAACAAATTTAAACACTCATAAGAATTAAACAAACTACATGAATAAATAAAAATTAATGTTTTATTTGCATAATTATTAAAAAAAATTATAAACAATAAATTATGGCATCAAAAGAAAATAAACGAACCCGTTATATGACAAAATAAATTAAATCTGATAATTTATTTATATTTTATTTATTTTTTTTTTTGAAATTATTTATATCTCTATTTATTTATAACAGGCACTAAAAATTACACTTCAATAGCGCACTTTATTTACACGATGTAAAGAGACTAAACGTTAGCCACACTTTAGTTCTTGACACTCTTGCGTTTTTATATATGCGGGTTAAAATAACTAGAATATGGCAGCACCGTCTGGAAGCTATATACTGGCAACTTTGGGAATGTTCTTTTACAGTTTGACATAAGAAACATTAGTTACGGTGAAGGGTTGCCATTTAATTGTTTTACATTCCAGGGCTAACATATGGGGATTTGTGTTTCTACGAGTAAATGGAATTTCTTCCAGAATTACATAATAAATATTTTTTACACAAATCCGATGAAATTTTTCCTTTTCTTGACGTTAAAAAAAAAATTTGTTTCTCCAAAATAATAAAGTTGTTAACTTATTTAGTTGGCAAATATATAGCCTGACCTAATTCTTTGCGGATGTTCTATTAACAGAAAAAAAGCAATATTAAAATATTGTATTTTTGCAAACCGGCTTAATTTTCATAAGGTTGTCTTTTAATAATGTCAGAATGAAAATAAATTAAAAGACAAAAGGTAGTTTGTAGTTTTTTTTTGCACTTGGGAAATAATAACTAAGAAATTTTGCTTTAATAAACATATTTTGTAATTACAAAATTCAACCAGAATCTGAAAGGCCTTTTAGAATTTATTTTTAGCCGCATATTTTCTTTTCTGTTTGACGTTGTTGTTTTTGTTGTAAAAATAAGCCCACTCGTTTGGTGTGGTTGTTGTTATTTGGTTTTTTATACCTTAACTAGATTACCTACATACCCACAACAGTAACAGTCTAAATTGAACTTACATATTTAACAATGTTAGCTTTAAACAAAGTCATAAGATAGTACTGCTGCTTCCCAGTTTTACATAAAACCATTTTAATTACCGAAATCCAGAATTAAGTTTTTGTTAAAAATTAGTAAATATTTAGTCAACACGCAGGATTACTTGTAGGGATTATATATGTTACTGAAATCTATCAAAAGATACATGTATTAAATAAATTTGAGGTAATATCTACATACATGATCACACATGTTCATATATGTCCATACATGAGCATACATGTAGATATTACTTAAAATATGTCAAGCTAACGGGTGACTATGCTGAGAAATAAAACGTTTGTTTGCAAAAAAAAATATCTTTTTTTTAAAAAGTCCTGGAGGAATATCGTTTTTGTTCCGAAAGCCGATAATAAATTAGGCGAATTTTCTAAATCTTAATGGCCGAAGTGTATGTATATGCCTACACTTTTTATTGAAATCGATATAGAGGTTACTGGATCAACATATCAGACCTACAGCTTTGACACAATTTATAAGTTACAATTTTTATGTGAATGGGAAATCTAATGAAGTTGTCTTACATCGCCTTGAAGCAGAGATAGGAGAGCCCCCATAGGGATGGGGGAATCAGACTTTACGTTTTCCCGGGTTTTAATAGAGCTTTCAATAACACAGTTTATGATTCGATAAAGACTTTACCTTAACGCAAAAGCATTGATGACACTACCAGAAGGTGGATCAGGGCCATGCTGAGGGTAGAGATATAACCGCGACGCTTAGTAATGCAGTGAAGTGAAGTGTTGCCCAAAGGATGTAATCTTATCGTCAATTCTGTAGTCTTTGGTCATAAATGATTTTCTATTAAATCGTGGCAGTAATTTAAGCCGATGATTTAGCAGTTGTGGTCAGGCTTGATAAGGTCTTATCTGATGTTATCAGTGATGGTCTTCGAATGGTGCTGAGATGATTGATCAAGATCAAGGTTATTAATCCTAATACAGTTGTTTCTTATTCAAATTCTTGAGCCTAAATTTGGATAAGAACTTGGATAGAAAATGAAGCTTCAACCCAAAAATCGTCATGTGGATCTATAGTATGTTGGTGAGGTCTATAATTACCTATGCGGTGATTACTTAAAGACCAAAGGTTCAGCAGAAAGCTGCCACAACGAAGCTCTGCGCAGTTCAATGTCTGGTTTTCTTTCTTCTTATTACTTATAATATGAGAACATACCTCACTCTGGCTATGAAAACCATTGTGGGATTAAATTCTTTTTATATTTATACTAAGTCTTATGCGCCCTTAATATAGAACCGAATACTTAATATAGAACCTAGGGGATTTCGTAAACATAATAAGCATACTAGTAAATTGAACCCTGTTATGATAGAAAAGCCTTTAGACCGGAGCGGCTCAAATTGGATGGCTGGCGTAATGGGAACGGGTGTGTATGGGCCCAACATTAGGATGTCTGGAATGACTGAAATTCAGGATAACATCTTATATGCTAGACCAATTATAGGCAGTTGGCTTTATGGCGAGCATGACCACATATATTTTCGTATATAATTTTGGATATGTTTATACATACAATTATAGAAGAGGTAACACATAATATGTATATAAGGTAATTTATGTATATGCATATGGAATATGATATAATTTCGTATATAATTGTGTATGTGGTCGTACATGATTATATACAACCTTTTTAACATGGTTGGCGCAGTGGCCACAGGGGAACTGAGGTAACACATGAATTCGCTAGAAGGGATTCATTGGTGAGCCCGGAGCCCTAGCGTGAGTTAAACTTTCTGCAACTTAGGTTGTTAGGGAAGAGTTACCTGTAGAAATAGGGCCGATGTCATCTCATTTAGAGCCTTCAAAATGTACTTAATACTTTAATTAAATATTATTATTATTTTTATTAGCTAACTGTCATAATAAAACAATTTAATATTACACTAAAACTTTACAAAAAATATATACCTTTTTGGAAGACGTAGGAAGAACAAAATTAGTCCAATGCTCATAAGCAGGTACAAAATTTAAATGTAATTTGCCAAAATTAATTTACATTATATATGTAGAAACCATATAAATTTGAACAAAGTATATTAAAGTTAAAACATTTTTCTACAAATTAAGCGATTATAGTTTAACGCAAGAAATCTGAGAAATTTTCTATTTATTTTAATGCCAATAATAGTGTATGCTTAATTTTCAATGTAATTGTTTAAATTAGCATGAATATGGCCAGATAAAATACAAAAGGGAGTAACTAACAAAATTTTCACTAAACAGAAATAGCAGTATTATAAACAAAATTCGAATGAGAAATGTTTTTAATTTTCTGCGTTTTCTGTTTGCTCTGCAAAAATTTAAGTGGGATTAAGTGATTATGAAGCACTTCATAGAACTGAATTTAGTCAAATACTAACAAATTTTTTGTAAAATGCCCCAATCATAGTAGATATGCCTAAAATGTTATATTATGCAAAAAACGAGTAATCAAAAAGTTGTCGCTTATTCGAGCAAGACATTCAAATGTTTGATACACCCTTTTGCATTATAGCTGACTATATGTAAGTTTTTTTATAGGATTTATGAAGACATATAAAACAGTAGAATTTATTTTACGTATTAACCGTTGTTTATTTCATAATTTTTGTGAAAGAGAATGTATAGGGTTTTATTATACTCGTATATTTTTTATGGCATAATTATTACGCCTCTAAAAGAACGAATTCGCGAGTTAAATTTTATAAAATGAAAGACACAACAGCAACCAAATTTTGTTACAGAAATCGTATTTCAATGGGAAATAAGAATTATTATTTTTACATAAATTCTACGGTTGGAAAACATTTGTCCGTTTTGCTAGTATACCAGATATTGATATTGATTGAAAATAAATTTTCTTCAAAAGCTACTTGTAAACAGAGCTTAAAAGAATTGAATCACCTATTCAATTAATAAATTCTGAATATGAAATTTAACGAATGAAAAAAATAAAATGAATGGAAATAATTCAAATTTGTCGCCATTCGATTTCTTCTTAAAGTAATTAATTCAATTGTTATTGTTATTTATATTTAATAGAATGAATAAATTCACTGGTAAATGCGTTCAATTTAATAAATCAAACGGTTAAAAATTTAATTAGTTAATTATTTTTTCACCTGCTGAACAGTAGAAAATTACGTTTAAATTCAGTGAGTGCCACCTTAGTATTTCAATTCAGAGAATGTTACTTTTTTCTATTCAATTCACTAAACGGATAATTTTGTTTCAGTGGTGAATTAATTTCATAGCGAATTAGTTAAATTTTTAAAAGTCCGATTCAATTTGTTAAATATAGAGAGCTGTAGCAAATGAATTAATTTTTTGAATATTTGTTTCAGTTGAACCCATTCAATTGAACGAATTCAGTGAATTAGTTCAAATCAAACCTGAATTCGATTGTTAGAGAATTTTACTCAGAAACAAATTTATTCTTTAAAGCTATGCTTGTAAAAAAAATTAATTTTGAAAGAGACTTTCCAACGAGAATCTTATTGAGCTAATGGGTGATTTTTTGAGAGCTTTCGGATTTGATTTAAAAAAACATATAATCTTTATTTGTGTTGATAGAACGGTCTATAGAATTCAATGTTATAGATGATTTCATGTGAATGTAGACCGCGGCTGCGCCTCAAATGGTTCATACGCTGGGTCCAATTTTGACATACTCCCTCCAACATATCGATCGGTATCTCACGATTAAATTCTTCAATATTGGCTTCCAGTGCGTCAACAGTTGCGGGCTTGTCCCTGGTCCCTGTGGACATGCGCCTTAGCATAGCCCTAGAAAAAATAATCTAAAGGCAGTGCTTTTTCCAGATGCATTGGCAGTTCTTGCAATGCTTCTGGCTGCTCTTCATACCGAATTCGACAATTCTGTTTGTTGACGTACCCATTTAGCCAAAATGAGCTTTGTCGCTGAAGACAATTTTTCGATCGAAACACATTTCTCACTCAACACGAATTTTTATAAATTATAGACCAAACTGAACATGTTTGACAGTAACATGTTACACGAAACAGTTGAGCTGCCAAAAAGAAATTTGTTAAAAAATCACCCTTTATTATTATTTTAGCAGAGTCTTCTATTTTACTCTGTCTCTCATAAATTAGGATATATAAGTTTTTTAAAATTAAGAATATTAAAGTGGCGCCATCTACAGCGAATCTGTTTAAACTAAATTAGTAATTTCTAATAAAAATTTTCATAATACCTTGATGTTGTTTTAATTATTTTAAGTATCTGATTAATACTACACATTTATGTATGTAGTACATACTACTTATAAAGACACTAATTTATGTAGAGTGTGGTAAAAAATTTCACATTTGCTGTCTTATTATTGTTATTATGTTTATGAAAACAAGTTATTTATAATTATAATAATTTTGCAGTTTCAAAGTTTTGTCATAATATAATTTTACTAGAACTTTCAACACTCTAAAAAAAACCGCCCTGCTGGATATTATTTTACTGATAATAAACATATATTGGAAATTCTATAAATTATATTTGCCGAATTTATAATTTTGCCTGCAAATATAATATACTAGCGGGCAAAGCCCGCTACGTTGTTAGCGTAGAAAATGGTTGCCCGGGATAGCACGGGCTAACGCCCGGGAATATACGGAGTTCCCAGATAATTACCCGGAGCCCCCAATTTTTACCATGCCCCAAACCAAAATTCCAAGATGTACCTCAATAATGAGTTAGCCCATACTCCAGGTAACACATATTTAAAATTTCAGGTTGTTCCCTTTGAACCCTCATTTTTACCATGCACCTGGCCAAAATTCTAAAATGTAGCTGATCAGTGATTTAGCACATACTCCTCCGTTAAGGAGGAGACTGTTAACCTGTTTGCCCCTCCCATACACATTTCCAAAAATCCGAACTAGGTGAATGGCTACAAAGCAGGAGGAACCTTTGCACCAAATTTCAACATACCAGCTCCAGCAGTTTTAGCAAAACGTCAAAGGTAAGAATTTTTCACTTTTCCAAAAATTACGTCTTACGACTGTTATCTACACTGGATATGGAGCCTGCATACTAAATTTCAACTTCCTAGGTCCAACGGTTTGTGCAAGCTGTTAAGGAGAAGATTCATCGATGAGTTAGCATTCACTCCAAGAATAGCATATTTCAAATTTCAGGTTTCTAGCTACAGGGGTTTGGGCAGGCTGTGAAAGGGGTTTTCACCTGTTTTTCTCTTCCCCGTTCTAGCGAATGTCTACGCCACAGGGGGAACCTATATACCAAATTTTAGCGTCCTACCTCCTGCGGTTTGGGCTGGGAGATTTTGAATGAAAAAAATAAATATTTACATCTTTACACATTTTCTCTCTTGCGAAACTCTTGCGAATTTGCATACTTTCACATTTGAACTTTTGCACATTTGCACTTTTGTAAATTTTCACATTTACACATATGTACATTTCAAATTTCAACTTTTCGCCCCATTTTTACCACATCGCCCCATTTTTACCACACCCCTGGCCAAAATTTTAAAATCTTTCCCAGGTTTCTAGCTTGCACTTTGCACTTTTGCAAATTAGCACTTTTGAAAATTTACACATTTTCACTTTTGCAAATTTGTACATTTGCACTTTTGCAAATTTTCACTTTTGCAAATTTGCACATTTTCACATTTGCACATATGGACATTTTTAAGTTTGCACATTTGCACTTGAAATTGGCACATTTGCACATTTACATTCCCATTGGATGAGGAATCTATGTATAAAATTTTAACTTCCCAGCTCAAGCGGTTTTGGCAGGCCATCAAGGGGGAGAATTTTTGATTTTTTGCCCCTCCCCGTTAGATTTTCCAAAAGTTGCGTCTTATATGTTATCTGCACTGAAAATCTGCATACCAAATTTTAACTTTCCAATTTCTGCGGTTTGGGCAGGCCGTCCGAGGGAGACTTTTCCCCTTATTGCACCTCCCAATAGGAATTTACAAAAATTCTCTTGACCTTCCAGGTCAAACAGTTGTGGCAGGCCGTCGAGGGGGATAATTTCACCCTTTTCTGCCCCTCCCCGTTGGATTTTTCAAAAATCACGTCTTATCTGTTATCTACATTGTACCGTACTAAATTTCAACTTCCTAGGTGCAACGGTTTGGGCAGGCCGTAAAGGGGGAGACTGTTCGCCCTTTTAACCCCCATTTGTACAACGTCACAGGCCAAAATTCGAAAATATACCTTTTCAAGGAGTTAGCACGTACTCCCAGGAAGGCATGTTTCAAATTTCTGGTTTCTAGCTAAAGGTGTATGTGCAGGTCGTAAAAATGGAGTTTTTCCCCGTTTTACCCCTCGCCGAAGGAATTTCCAAAAACCCCGTCTTAGTGGATGTCAACGCCGGTAGAGGAACCTACATCCAAATTCCAGCCTCCTACCTCTTGCGGTTTGGGCAGGGCGATGTTGAATATATAGAGATTTGGCTGTAAATATGTCTATGTTTAGGTTCAAAAATATTTATAATAACCATACATACAAAATAGTTGAAAGCATATTTTAAACATAAATATTTATTTTAGTTTCTAAACAAATATATATTTAGCTGTAAGCATATTAACCAAAACTTTTTTCTGTGTGTATGACAGCGTTCTAGGAAAATAAGAGTTTTTTGTACGATAACTAAATTTACATATAATTTTAAATCGTTTTATATACGAATTTTGTGCGTTAGAAATACATTTTAATTAAATAAATTGTATTTCCAAAGCAAATGAATCATCTTACAATTTCTACCTGAAAATCACCATATGGTTGCAGAATGTCTAATAAATTAAAATCAATGATGCTTAAAAATACAAAAAAAATTGAATTCCATACCAAATTTAAGTATCAAATAATTTTTGGGTGTAAACAAGCAATGACTGAAAACAGTCCTTGGAAAAAATAAATGTGGCAGAACACAATTTTTTTGGGTATACAATTTTAATGATTTTATGCAAATATTTGAAACTTTTTTTCCAAACAAAGGCATAATGAGAACAATAAATCACAATTAAAATTTTCGAAATTTATATTATATTTAACATTATTTAATTCAATAGCATTTTTCTTTAAAATTTTGATAATGTCCATAAACTTTATACAAATTTTCGTATAAATCATTTTCTTTATAAACAATAGAAGAAAATTTATGAAATTTTTTACTTTTTTCAATAAAAAAAAATAAAAACAAATTTGCATACCAGACGAAATTTATATTGCAAAATGTTTGTTTTGCAAATTAGTTAAGTTTTACTTTAGTATTTTTGCTTTTTCAACTATAAAATTTGATTAAGGGGTCTTTAATAAACAGCTAAATTAGCCATATATCAAGAAAATGAAAACGAAAAATATTCCGCCGGTGGTGGTATAGGATGACGGTAAGAAATATACACTATTTCAAAAGAAATTCATACATAAACAAATTGAACAGACAATAAAATCTGCAAGATGTGTTGAAAACTCCCAGAAAACAGATTCAAACTGTTGAACTTGTTGCCAATCGTGTGGTTTAGCTACAACAACCAAATTTTTTAGGTTTCACATTCATATTTCTGCTGCTCAATTGATTTTCTGTTTTCTGAACAATCGTCATTCTCTTGTAAGTGAAATTGCCGCAAACAAGTAGAATTCAAGCATACATCGGGATAACGCTTTTTAAACCGTGAGTAACAAGATAGATAACTGGTCTAAAATAGAATTTCATAAAATTAAAAAAAATTATTGAAAAATTAGACTGAGTTTGATAATACAACGTTATGCTTACAAAACCATCTCTGTACCGTCCAAATTATTACACGCATACTGCAGGGCTAATGGTGCCGTGTAATAAAGCCATAGGCAATAAAGCCATATGGCCTTATTTCACACAGCATTGAGAAATAATGCCGCATGGCTTTATTTCCAACGGAGAAGTGAAATAAGCCATTATGGCATTATTGCACCTTTGATAATTTTCTGTGCAATATTTTTGTACACAAAATTAATAAAAATACAATACAATAAGTTCAGTTAACAAATTGATATGTGAATCGATTTTTTTAAAAAAATTAACAATATATGAATTTGCGTGCCATCCACGAAAAATTGGGCACAACGCTTGGGAAGAAAAACATGCTCATATAAACATTGCCAGTCGCCAGAAAAAAATTGTTGAATATGTTGAAGAGCAGCAATCAAAATGCATTTGATAGGTTCTTTTAGGATAAGTGGCTCATCATTCATTAAGAAAACATTATTAAAGTGCAGAAACCGCAATAAAATCAGATAATAAAATAGAAATTTAAATTATTAAATTAATTTAAAATAAATGTAGCTCCACTTATTTTAAATAAAAATGCTTTATCAATAAAAATATTTAAAAGTGTAAAAACTTATAAATTTAGAATAAAAAGGGGCTCAAAATGTATAAAGCAAAATTTAAAAAATATTATAAAAAATAATATACCAACGGTAGGGAAAAGTGACCCAAGATTAAGTATATAATTGAATGTTAGAATAAATTTAAAACTTTGACATTTTTATTCATCAACTTCAAAAGTGGATCGATGGTGTTCGTTGGCTAAAAGGCAAAGGAGAGTAAAGCCTATATGATACTTGCTAGTTTCTGCCCGGCTTAACTAACGAAATTTTCAAAACCAGTTCTATTGCAGATTATGATTTACTTGCCGGCGTATTTAGAATTTTGGTATTTTAAGATAAAAAAATAACAGTTTAGTAAACAAAATTCAAATATGAAATGTTTTTTAACTTATTGCATTTTTGGTTTACCTATAGTTTAGTTAAAAGGATCATATTGGCAAACAGATGGACGGACATTGTTAAGTCTACTAGAATTAAAACTTTTGTTGATTGACAAAGTCATGGTCAGTTAAGTATGTAATTGATTCAATAAAAAAAATTATCAATATTACTAAGGATGACAATTCGTTTTAATATTGATTATTTTTACAGAATTTACTGACTATGGCTTTATAATCAACAAAATTTTTCTTTGAACAAATTTAAAAAACTTTTTTTGAAAGCATTTTCAAATATAATCAACTTAATATACTCCGAATTTTGTAGGGTATTCAAATTGCAAATGCAAGTGATATGCAGCAACTAAATTGAAATCGGTATTTACACAATTTCTGTATGTTGTTTATTGCATAGCTTATCTTTCATGATGAATGACGGTTAGTTAAAAGACCTGCTGCCATAGCCGCCACCAATAGATACTGCCAATGTAAAAAAAGCCAACAAACGAAATGTAAGTAGTTTGCATTATTTACCAAAATATTAATGCAGCATCCATTAAAGAAAATCAAAGTGGAAAACTTGCAGAAGACAGAAGCAAAAAAAAAAAAGAGTTTGGTAAGCAAAACTAAAAATTCAAATGGCATGCCATCAAAATGTAAATAGTAGAAAAAATCATTGAAATGAAAACTTAATTTTTACAAAAAAACAAAAAAAAAATTAAAAAAGAAAATTTACATATTGACAGATATGGCAATAGTAAAGTAAAAGTAGTTTATGAGGGTGGCTATATATTCCCAAGGCGAAAAAGTTAGCTTTTCCTAGAGAAATTTTAATTTAATGTTAGATTAAAGTAGCAAGTGAATGATGTATAAACAAAAATATTTGTATATGATAAAAAAAATTAATCAATTTCTGATAAATATTTTAACGACTTAAATGTGGAAGGAAAGGAAACCAAATTTATGTAACTCTTTAAGGGACAACAAACTTAAAACTTACCAGAAAAGACATTTTATTTAAGCATTTTTAAAAAGTCCTACCTGAAAAGAGAAGAAAGAAATGAACTATTAGACACTATGATTTAAAAGTTGCAAGGAAGATAATTTTATCTAACTACTTAACTATGGAAATTAACTATTATTTTACTCGAATTGAACAAATTTGGAGCAGTAACTCCTTAATACATTTCCTGATTATACAGATAGTATCTATCAAAAATATTAACTGCAGGGCCGAAATAAAAAAATTATGCTATACTGTATACTTAATAAGAAAATTATAGTTTACAAAACAAACTTTGCATCAAATTTTAGTTTTAAACATAAGTTTTGTGAATTTGAAAAAAAAAAACTTTAATGAGTTCAATTAACCACAAAATTTTCAATTTATTGTTAATTTTTTTTATCGATTCTATGGTTTATTTGTTTTATAGTTACTGTATTTGCTTTACAATAAATTGTCAGTTTTATTTATTTTTTCATCAACAGTTCAAAGACCTCAGGTACAAAATAAACTTACAAAAACGAATGACGAAAACAAGAACGACAATATTTTTAAATTATGTAAAAAACAATTCAAAGATCTACCGACAATTTCCTTATATATAATTTTTTTTAACAAAATACTTAACAAAAGAAAAACTTCAACTATAAAGACATGAAAAAAAAACTTAAAATAAATGACTCAATTTTTTGTTATATGAACTGGCAGTTGCAATTAAAGAAAACAAAGGCCTGTGTTAAAAACGTATGAAAATATAAATATAAAGAAAAGCAAATTTTGCGTAGTTATACAATAAAGATGATGGGGTTTTTTTATCAATCGAAATATTAGGGAAAGAGGATGTTGACCTATAAAATTAAATTTTAAGAAATATTTTTAAACGACATTTGAAGTACACAGAGGTAAAAATCATAGTTAAATCAAATATTATTCATATTTATTTTAAAAATGTTATGCATTTAAGAAACATACAAAATGCATACAAAATTTTAACTCGCCGCCATTTGTGCAGTTTGACACTTGCCAGTTTAGAATTAGTACAAATGGAGCAATAGAAACAACACGTTTTCACTGCTAAACAATATTTCACAAATAATGAAAATAAATAAACTATTGATGTTAAAAAATATTTTCTTATTTTAAGGGAGTTTAGTCCAAGTTTAAAACCAAGGAAACATTTTCTAACTAAAAGCAAAATTAAAGATTATATATGAAGAGGAAACTTTACTGTTTTCTAATAAAAATTTGGTTCTCAATAGTAAAATTTATCTATTATTGAGAAACTTTTGCCAATTTTTTTTAATTTCAAGAAAATTTTTTTTAAATTTTGGTAAAAAGTGTCTTTGGCGTATTTTAAGAAAGTTATAATATTTAAGAAAGTTATGATCAGAGATGGGCAAGTGAGTGATTTTTGACTCATGCTCAATCACGATCACGAACCAAAAATTACAATCATTCAAGATATTTTTTAATAAATAATTTAATTTGATTTCCTAAATAATATTCTTTCATTAAAATTAGTAAAATTCACTATTTTATTTTTAATTTGTTGTTTTTTTTTTTTTGAAAACAATATTGAAATTAATATAAACATCATTTGGCGTCGTTTCGATTTAAATTTTTACTAAAAATAAGTTAATTTTTCTAAATTATAGTTCATTATTCGTTTGGTGTGCCTATTGCGTCAGTTCTTGCGTTAGTATTGTGACAGGTTTTTCTGCGTCTGTTTTGTGACATGTTCACAAAGCACGTGGCAAGTACTTCCAGATCTGTCCTGATTTCTCCGGACACGGGACTGGTTACAGGGTAGGGCCTTTCAGACCGGTCCTGTTTGCACCGGTCACGGAACATGTGCTGGAACTTTAACTGACCCCATTTTCCCACAGGGAACTAAAGAAAATTTTCTCAATGATGCATTCTTTGTTGTAAATTTCTTCCAATTTATTTTCTGCTCGTATTAACAACATTTATCCTTTTTATCCCTTTTTGGTTGCCATGATAACAATGATTTAACATAATTTCTTCTTGACTTCCAACAAGCTTTTAGCGTTTTTTTTTTGTTTGTCGTAAATTTCCTTTATCCATCCGCCTGATATACCGTGATGTATATGAAAATTTTAATTCATAATGACGTGTTACCAAACCAACAAGTCAGTACTTACCGTTACGCTTAAATGACTATAAGAAATTGTAAGGAAAACAAGAAATAATATATATCGTATACAAAAAACATTGTATTCTCAAACATGTTGGTTTTACAGACATTTTGTTAAAAAACTATTAAAAAAACGTGTCTTGCTAAAATTAAATAAATTTATGAAGTCTCAATGTCTATCTTCCTTTATAAATGATTGTAAGTAAAACACTATGACATCAACAGCTGATTGTAAAAAACTACAAACATAAAAAGTTTGGATTTTTTTTTTTGGTTTGTCACAAACTTGTATTCAATTTTTATTTTGGCAAGAAGAATGTGCTTAAATGGGGAAATAACGCTTGTAATGTATGTGACTTTAAAGAATGTTTGTGTTAACAGTAAAAAATATAAATAAAATGTGTAAGAAAATTCTTGGGAAAGTTAAAGCTAAAGAACTGAAGCAAAATGCCTAAGTGTAACTTGCAATTAAGCATAAGTCCTAGGAGAGGCCTTTTCACAGCTTAATTATTTAAAATATATTTTAAAAATAAAATATTTAATTTTTTACAAAATTTTTTCATTAAAACTTGTATAAATTACCTAAGTTTTAATAAATATTTGAAATTGCTTAAATAACCCTTTTGTAAAACATAAAAAATATCACAACATTTATCTTTTTTTTATTCTCTAATTGACATTTTAATTGGAAAACAGCTAGACGTACACTACATACGTCAATTGTTTGTAAATAATACTGGTGGATAGCTGAATAAACCATGCATGGCATATTTTTACCTCAAGCAACTTAGGCAACTGCACATAGATATTAAATAACCTTCACGTTTTTTTACTCTATTCATTCTAATATCAAAACAATTTTATTCAAAACCCCAAACATTTATTTATAACAAAAAATATGAGTTTTCTTTAAAACAAACTAAAATGAACAAGTATGCAGAATGCAACACTAGCACTAAGATTGTAGTTGAGCAAACAGACACTGAGAAATCAAAATAACAAACAACGGAAATTGTAACACGTTTGATGATCTTTTTGCCCCTTGTTTCTACCAGTTGTTTTGTTGACGTAGGGAATTACTGTAAACAAAAAATAGTCCCACTGGAATGTAGCACAATTGGTGAAGTTAACAACACTATTTTCAATGCAAACAAAATACATGACAATCTTATCATCATCAGCAGCAACAGCAACATATACAATGTGAACATTATGTTTAAAAACAAACTACTACATGAGAGTTAAAGTTTTACCAGAGTTTTTTTTTTATCAAAAATCAGGACAATGTCAATAAAGCCATACAAAATGTAGGAGTTTGAAATCATTGGCGGACAAGAAGTTGTAAATAAAAATTTTATTTAAAACCATTAAAACACGTCGAACGTTGCAATTATGAGATATAATCTTGTTTACTTTTACGTTTTTTCTTATTCTCACATGTATTGTTTTTCATTCTCACAACAGAGTTGCCACATTTTACATTTTTTTCTTGTAAACAAAAAACATGTGTCGAGTAAAGATGACTTAAATTATGTGGGTCTAATATGCTCTTGTGTACTAACGAATGTTCATCGTAATATAAACCAACTTATCAATACAATTAATAAATTTTTATTGAAATACAACATTTTTTTTATTATTTTTATAATATTTAAATATAAAAACCAAAAAATAGTATATTGTTAGAAACGAACGAGATAATGAGGAGGAAAGGATGTCTACTGTAATTTTTTTATTAAAATAACATAACAGTTTTTGCAGTCACCGTCGTAAGTCGGTGTTTTGGGTATATTTTCTCCACGTTCTTATTCTAGGCTATCACTAACTCAAACGTGTTCAATATAGAGTCTACGGTACACAAGAATCCCCAATTAAGTAATGCGGAATACCCGGAATATCAACATGGTGTTATAGCATTGATCATTGTTTAATAAGTTCATCAACAAACGGATTACCTTGTAATGTCAGGCAGATTTCGTATTGACTTCTGCAACATACGCCGATACATCAGCCGGATGTTTTTGTCATACGTGGGACTCAGGTGCGTGAAGATGCTAAGCTACAGGATTTTCACTTAGCTGGATAACACTTTCCTATTCCTCCCAGGGGCCTACGTACAGAGGCAATGATGATGTGTGCCAGTGCCAGCAACAGTTAATCACGAATAAACCTGAATTTAATTATGTGAAATATAAGATCAGGCCACACATATGTTTCGAGTCTCTGTACTTTCCTGGTTTAACCATTCGAGCCACTCTACTCCTGATGGCATTTATGTTCAGCTCTTCGCCACGCACTTGGAGAGACTAGTGAATAATCCAAAATAGTCTCGACCTTTTATTTATTTATTTTATTTATTCAAAAACCAAGCCCTCTGGTCCAAATATGGTTTGTATACTACTTCTCATCCTGGTAAGTACCAAGTGAGAACGCTTGCTCCTGACTTTCGTAAGTCATTGTACTAGATACCTGTAAGCGTTTTTCTCAGAATGTTGGAGTCAAACCATTTAGAGATTTTTTGAAAGCAAGGTAGTTGGTTCAAATATTTCCAATGCATTTGATTATGTGTGACACGGTGCGTTTGTATCAAAGTTTAGTTTGCTTTTTCTCTCGAATAATTTCGAACTTTCGCACTATACCTGTTGTTGTAGATGGGGTCTGATCAAACAGGTTTCAGCTGAATGGAGAGGTGCCGCAAGGTTTAATCCTTTCACTCTCTCTTCTTGGCAAACTTCTTGTAGATGACAGCAATTTTAGCAGGTTTTTCTAGTGTCGATATTCAAAAGTCTTTCAGACCCTAGGAAAAAAAGGAAATCAACTCCCATATATGGGCAGCAGCTTCAAAGTGCATTTTCAAGCTTTTGCACAGTATCCAAAGAGGATGTTTGTTCTTATCAAATTATCAGCATTAGTTTGTTATCGAAATAATTAACTCGATTCTAAATGTTCCCAGAGAAATAAGTTTCGAGGGAATACACCTTTTCGCAAATAAAATCCTTCTATTTTAAATATACGTGGATAGAGAACTTTATGTATTCGAAGTCAGCTGTTTTGCTTCAGCTGTTTGGTTTCGATTGCAAATTTTGAAATCATTTTTGTGAAAGTAAAGAGTAAAACTATTCTTTAATCAATTATAATTAAATACAAATTTTTAGTGCAGTATTTCTGATGGTAGCTGAAGCAGAAAGTATTAGCAGGACAAGACGAAGCAAAGGATGGCAATAAGAAAGTTGATACCAGCAACCCACTTGAATTTCCGCAAATTATTAAGTACAATATAAAGACAACAAGTACTAGAAAGACCAAGTACCTTAGAAATATAGTAAATAGATACATATTTATACATATATTTCCTAAATAAGATGAAACCACTATTCAATTTTAGGAGACGAAATTCCTGGATTCATTCAGAATATAAAATCATCTGACAATAGCGAGTAAAGGATTTATGTGGAAGCAAGATTTGTGGGAGAAGGTAAGGACTCCAGTCATATACTCTGAAAACGAATTTTCAGGAGACTTTACAGACTAAAGTGCGGATAGAAAATACTGAGACACAGAATCCTTTTTTTTTTGTTTTTTGCAGAATTTGAAGGGATCGAGAGATAACATTACAGGGACCGCTTACCGCAAGTGGGTATGAAAGTGATGATTCGCGTCCCGCCGATTAATACATACATCCAAAGCATGGATGCAGCTCTTACAAAATTGGAGATAAGATCGCATAGAAAACATTTTTGCAACTGCATCGTCATATGGTCTATATTCTAGTGATCATAAACATTCGCCACGCTGATTGGATTAAGACGTTGAAAACACATAATTGGATTCAGGCTTTATTGTTAAGGGAAATGCGATCTTAGTTGTTGAAGAAATCATAAAAAAGTAGATGATCTTGACATTTATGTTTCTATGAGATTTTTGACAGGGGGTTTCGGATATTTCCAAAAATGTTTGTGATTTTTTTTTAATTATTATCAAGGACGATAAATTAAAATTTCATTCAACATTGTTTTATTAGAATACACATTTAAAACTATTCTGGAGTTTTTTCAAAACAAAATATTATAGTAAGAATTTAAGTCATAAATGCAGAAAAAGTTATCTTATTTTCTTTTAAAAATTCGTAAATATTGTTCTGGTATTTGTCTAAAAAGTAGAAATGTCGACAAAACACTTTGCGGATATCACTCCTTAGTAATTCCTCCATGATAATTATATGTTTTGGTTTTAATTGTATACTTGGTTAATTTAAAATTGGGTTAAGTTGGGTATGTGGAATTTATACATAAATTAACGTAATTAATAGAGTTGGAATTTGTCAAAACATAGACTTTTCCAGAAGTTTACATACTCGGATAATACGAACAAATCTTGCCGCTATAAAACCCTTACAATTCAATGCTATAGGATGTAAATGTGTGAGTCCAAACCAATTGACATCAGATTTGACTAAAATTTCCCTTTGAACTTTAAGCGCTAACTTTAGGAAAAACCGCCGATTAAGAAAAAAGTTATATTTTTACAAACCGCGTTAGTACGAAATAGTCTTATAAAAAACCGTTTTGTACGACAGATGGGTGAATTTCAAACCAGATACTTAGTAATTTCTACAAAAATTGCAGGTATCTTCGTCTTATTGATACATTTTCAGAAAGGTTTTGATGATTTTTAACTTATATTGTTCTCTCAATTTGTATTCAAACATATCGATCACTCTGATTATATGGTGCTGATATATTTTACATAGTTTTTATACCCTTCACCACAGGTGGAAGGGTATATATAAGTTTGTCATTCCGTTTGTAATTTTCACAATATTGATCTTAGACCCTATAAATAAAATATATTCCGGGTCCTTATGAAGAGCGAAGTTGATTTAACGATGTCCGTCTGTCCGTCTGTGTGCTGAAATGGGTTTTCCGAAGAACCCAGACATGATGAGGACTAAATTGTTATTTCTGTTACATGTGATCCATTTCTGTTTGCTATTAAAAATCAGGCAGATCGGTTAATAAATGGCTGAGATATTAGCAAAAAACCAGGACCACCTCTAATTTTTTCCGTAAAATCCCTTTGTTTAATATGTATGTAGAATTTTACGCATAACAAACACATCCATGTGTTAAAATTCTTTTCTTTCATCTCCACCTTTTATACACAAACAACACACATACAAAGATTTGTCATTTAAATAAAAACTAAACAAATCTCTAATGAACGAAGACTTTTATATATGTACCTCTATTGACGATGATTTTGTGTGAACTTCAATAGCTCAGTTGTCTAGACGCTATGTCACAAATACTTTTTTTTCTCTAAGGCCGCGGGTTCGAATCCCGGTAAATTCACTTTTTTTTGTAAATTTTTTTTTTATTTTTTTCTTTAAGACTTTTTTGTTGTTTATTTTTGGTTTTTTTTTAACATTTAAAAATTAATTTATATAAAATTTTATATTAATTATTAAATAATCCATAAATAGGCTAAAAACATCAAAATTTTTATAAAAACCCTCTGATACAAACAAAATACAAACGTTTTTATACCCTTCACCACAGGTGGAAGGGTCGCGGGTTCGAATCCCGGTCAATTCACTTTTTTCGTACATTTTTTTTTATTTTTTGTTTTTTTTACATTTAATAGTTAATTTAAATAAAATTTTTTATTAATAATTAAATAATCCATAAATAGGCTAAAAACATCAAAATTTTTATAAAAACCCTCTGATACAAACAAAATACAAACGGGTTTATTTCTATTTTTTGCTCCGATTTAAAAGAATTTATAAAAAGATTTTAAACCATTTTATTTCTCATATATTAATAAAATTTTATACATAATTTCCCTTTGAGGGCAACTATTTTAGGTCATAACTTATAATAATTTATAAAAAAAAAAATTATAAACTATTTTCCTTCAAATTTTTAAAATTAAGCTAAAGAAATAAAAAATATTTTTAATAAAAAAGCGAAATAAAATCCCAAATGCAAATTTGCCAGCTAAATTAAACGTTTTTGTAGAAATAAAACACATGCAGTTCTAGTGATTTCTTTTAACGATTTGTTAAAATTCTTTTCTTTCACCTCTTCACCTTTTATACACAAACAACAAACACTATTCTAGAGCTGTAATATGACCTATGGATACGTCTTATATAGCAAAAGATCAAAAATCTTTAGTATAACATATTTGCTGAAAAACTCAGAAATATCGGTTCAGATACAAAAAAGTTGTGCCCAAAACATACATTTTTTTTAAATACCTATTTTCTGGAACCATAAATCTTCCCGAGTCCAAGTATTATCACCAAACTTAATGGTTAATTTCCTCTCAAAGGCGCCCGTATATAAATCTGTCCATTCCATATATGTCCATTCCATATATGTCCATATATAAACTTCAGTTTTTTCCCAACCATGGTGAAGGGTATATAAGATTCGGCCTAGCCGAATTTAGCCGCTCTTACTTGTTTTTATTAATAATGATTTCAATTTGTAGGCTGAGAATTGAATGTTAATCACAATATACAACGGTAAAATATAAATTTAATACATGAAAATATATATTTATTTATGCATGAAAAAGACGCCAAGGGATTTAATGAGAAAGAAATGAAGAAACAAAACGAAAGACGAAACTATAGTAAAAAGAAAATCTGCAATTGCAACAGTTTTGCTGCATACTACATGTTATTAAAATCTCAGTATTAATTACAATTGTACAGTTCAACACAGAAAAGGTGTCAGTTTTTAATAGACTTTTTCTATATGATTTTGCATATGAGAATGAGAACTTTGAATAAATAAAAAAAAAGACTGACTGACTTACCATGACGAATTTCAATTTAACAGTTATGAAGTAAGGGAAATACAAGCTGTTTTTAGGAATATTCTTTCATAAATAGTTCGATTTCTATTAACTTTTATATTTTATCATTTTAGTTTCCCATAATTGTTTTTACATGCTTTTCAATTCTCAATTTCCCTTTAAATCTAACCATACTTAACATTATTTGCGTGCACAATCATGTATTGTAATGTTTTAAAATCATAGAATAATCTTAATTAATCAGTTAATGATTGATTAGTTAATGATTGATAAGTTAAACATGCATTCATTATAGAAAATTAATTAATGAATTATAATTTGTATTCGTTTTTTATATAAAAACAGGGAACAATACAAGTTTGTTACAGATTTAACCTAAATTAAAACCTATTTTAAAGATGATTATATCCATCCGGGACTGGACATAGCCCGCATAAATAGTTAGATATTACCACCAAGAAAGAAAGATAAGTTTAGTGGACTCTATCTGATTTTTGTGAAATTTGGATATGTTGCGGAGGAGTCAAAATAAATAAAGACTTAAGAAAACCTTTCCTCAGCGAAGCTATCTTGGAATATACCACATAGTAGAAAGCCATTATCTGCCCTAGGATTGTGACATAAGAACAATGTTCGTGGGGTTATAAAATAGCACCGAAACCCACTAATACCAGGCAAAGGCTGACTATATAGAAAAACATTTTATCAAAGCCGTGTTGGGAGTACTAAAACTAATTTGGAAATAATCCTCTCTTCAATTAAGTACACAATGACAGACAAAATTTTGGAGGTAATACCCAAACCCCAAATGGGGTTAATGTCCGTTGGAACAATGTCCGGGCACTGATATTTTCTACCGTTCTGATGAAACCAAATGCGGTTGAAAAAGGTTAAATCTGCTAAAATATCGTATCATCAGTTGACTTACAAAATTAAACTCCACAGCCTTGCTCATACTATGTCGACTCCAGAAATAGTTAAGACAGTCAGTGTGCAAGGACTAGAAAGCTCTTGAAATATAATATGACTAGCATGTTTAGGAATTACAGTGCCGCTTGGGAGTCTGGCAGTAAAGTTAGGCATACCGTCGGTGGCTATATGCATTAAAAGGACACTTAAATTTAAATCAAAAAAATCGACTTAAAATTGCGTAAGGATCACGAATAAATGTACTTTATGGGGTCTGAAACCTATATTTCGTCATGTTACAAACGGAATGACAAACTGCAATGCAATAGTATATCGAACGTCTCCGCATTGATCGCGATATTAACTATATTTCACTTATCACGAACCTTCTGCGCACTTTGAAAAACGAACTAAATATTAGATACGGATTTTATAATCCACTAAACAAAGTATGTAATGTTCAATTAATTTTGTAATCGATTTTAATAAGAAAAAATATATATATTAATACTTCCGCACGTCAATTAGAAAATTAATTTAATATGACTGTTGATCGTGGAAACCGGGTGTGATAACAGAAAACAGTTGAGATGGAAAAAATTTCAATGTGAGAATAAAATTTCGACACTCTCGACATTTGATTGTTGCAACCGAACAATTCGATTTGCAACAAATTCGGTTTCCTTCACAGATCTGTTTTTGGTGGATATTAGTGCAAAAGAAGTTGTTAAAAAAAATTAACGGGTAAAACGGATGTCTTGATTTGTCTGGTAAACTTGTTTAATATTGTACAATCAATGACAAAGGAGACTAGCCGACAAACAGAATATGAATGGACATGACTAACTGTAGGACGCTGTGGAGGTAAAGTAAAATTAGTATAACATTTTTAGTAAAACAATTTAAAGTATATTAAATGCATAATGCGTTTAGAGTGCAAGAATAAATTCAAAGGCTATTGATATATTTAACATTTTCATGAAAGAAATTTATGTTCTATAAATATAAGATTGCGTTTTCAATGATTTCCCTTATGTAATATTGTAATGGGAATTAGATAAGAATTAAGTGATTTTAATAATAAAAGAAATAAATTTATTGTAGAATTTTGATATTAAACAACATTGTTTAAATAGCTAAGGTTAAAAACCTTTTGCAGGTTGTTTATGGCAACAAATGTTATTGTTTATAAACATGATATTGGTTTAGGGAAAATGTTAGTTAATAATAGATCAAATTATTCTAAAAAAACATGGTGAGATACATAACAATTTTGATTGATAACACTAGGCAACAGCCATTTTGTTATTTGTTTCTAGCATACTTTTTCTCATGGATTTGGACCTACTGAACACGAAAATGAATTTTAAAAATTTTTCTGTCGATTGGTTTGCGAGATACAAATTTTTTAATTTTTTTTTTTTAATTTTTGGAGGTACACTTACTATTTTGAGCATATCTTTAGTCTTCTTTGACCTATTTTATCCTACTACTACTCAAATTAAAGACAATTGAGCCGTCTACAACTTATTCTCAGAAAATTTTCAAATCGGGTTAGTAGTTTTGATGTTGGCGGCTTAAAAAGGTTAAAAAACTGCGTTTTTTTAGTAAAAATGTGGCTGAAAAATTCATATAAAAATTCATATAAAATGTAAAACGCGATGTTAACAGCGATTTTAATTTTTTTACGTATAGCTGACACTTTTCCAAAGAAAATAAGCCCTTACTTAACAAAATCTGATGACAAATGGCCGACTTATTATTTTTTTGGTAAACGACCGAAATTCCGCTATTTCACGATTTTTTGATTTTCATTATTTGCACAGCTTACCTACCCAACGCAAACGAATAAATACATTTGAACTTAATTTAAAATAAACAAAGTAGTCTTCGTATATTTTTTTTTAATTTATTTACAGCACTACATGCTCATACATATTTAAACATAAGGAGACACGGTTATCAATTGCATTTCAAAACTGTCTGTGAAAGTGTAAAGAAGTTAATATTTAGAAAACGCAAGGAAGACAATGAGTAAAAGACTACTTCGAGTGTTTGAACGATCCAGACAATTTCTGCAATGTTTGTGGCCAGTTTATAAAAAAAAATCACGCACACAAGTTTACTCCAGCAGTACAATTGCACTATTTGAATTATTTTGGTATTTCACCAAATATCACAGAACCATGGACACCTAAGTCGCTGTGTGATCTTTGCTATATAATCTTAACCAACTGGGCAGCTGGCGGAAGGTAAGAATTTTTATTTAAACACATTATACATAGCGAATATAGTAATTTATTTTAATTTTAGCCGCCATATGAAATTCGATACACCAATGATGTGGAAAAAGCCGCTATGCCATTCCACAGACTGTTATTTTTGCCTCACCACAAACAGTGGGGTAGGAAGATTTTTTAAATGGAACTACGCTCAAGTGGGATCGTTTGCGCTTCCAGTACCACATTCGCATGATGTGCCATATCCAGTGTGCCCTGGTGCATCTCTTCAAAAAGCAGAATCGTCAGAAGAAGAGTCTGAGTCAAATGCAAGCGAATTTGAGCCGGGTGCAAAGCGAAAATTACTGTCACAGGCCGAACTAAACGATTGGGTGCGCGATTTTGGTCTCACTAAGGAGAAATCCGAACTTTTTGCGTCTCGGATGATACAGTGTGGATTTGCGGCTTCAGAAGTGAAAGTATCAGCGTACAGAAACCGTCACAAGGAGTATGCAAAATTTTATACAAAGAAAGACCAAATATGTTTTTGCAGCGACATTTCAGGCTTGTTCCAAGAGCTTCACCAAATTCACAACCCCAACGAATGGAGGTTGTTTATTGACAGCAACAAAGAGAGCTTGAAGGCAGTTCTCTTACATAATGGGAATGAAAAGCCATCTGTTCCTATTGCTCATGCGGTTCATTCAAAGGAGAACTATGAAACTATGGACATTTTGCTGAAATGCATAGAGTATAGGAAATACAATTGGAAAATATGCGCCGACCTTAAAGTTGTGGCCATTCTGTGTGGACTCCAAGGAGGCTATACGCGACATTGCTGTTTTCTGTGCCTTTGGAATAGCCGCGCTGATGATCAGCATTATATAAAAAAAAAATGGCCGGTACGAACGAAACCTGTAGTTGGAGAAGCGAATGTTCAGCGCAAACCACTAATAGAGAACCGTGAAAATATAATACTTCCGCCGCTGCACATAAAATTGGGTTTGATTAAAAATTTTGCCAAAAAATTAGACAAAGAAGGTGAAGCTTTTGCCTATTTACGGTCAATTTTCCCTTACCTTTCGCTGGCAAAAATTAAAGAAGGAGTCTTCGCAGGACCCGAGATAAAAAAAATGTTGAAAGATGAAAAATTCCCAAAGCTGTTATCACCCATCGAAGCCGCAGCATGGAATTCCTTCAGGCTTGTTGTGGAAAACTTTTTAGGAAACAACAAAAGCCCGAATTGTAAGGACATAGTTGAGGATCTGGTAAAGAACTATGAAGCCATGGGAGTGCACATGTCACTTAAAATACACTTTCTGGATTCTCATTTGGATTTTTTCCCTGAGAATTTAGGAGACGTGAGCGACGAACACGGCGAGCGCTTTCATCAGGAATTGAAGGCTATGGAACGACGCTATCAGGGCAACTATGACACGGCTATGATGGGTGACTATATTTGGACCCTAATACGTGAGACCGATTGCAGCGAATACAAAAAACAAAGAAGAAGTCAGCAGTTTTTCCACATGGCATAAAATGTACACTTATATCTTTGTTTTTACTCATTTTTTTGTGCGTTGATTTGCTTAATTTAATTAGTTAGTTTAATTTCGTTAGTTTAGCTAATTGTGCGATACATTGAGCATGTAGTGCTGTAAATAAATTAAAAAATAATATACGAAGACTACTTTGTTTATTTTAAATTAAGTTCAAATGTATTTATTCGTTTGCGTTGGGTAGGTAAGCTGTGCAAATAATGAAAATCAAAAAATCGTGAAATAGCGGAATTTCGGTCGTTTACCAAAAAAATAATAAGTCGGCCATTTGTCATCAGATTTTGTTAAGTAAGGGCTTATTTTCTTTGGAAAAGTGTCAGCTATACGTAAAAAAATTAAAATCGCTGTTAACATCGCGTTTTACATTTTATATGAATTTTTATATGAATTTTTCAGCCACATTTTTACTAAAAAAACGCAGTTTTTTAACCTTTTTAAGCCGCCAACATCAAAACTACTAACCCGATTTGAAAATTTTCTGAGAATAAGTTGTAGACGGCTCAATTGTCTTTAATTTGAGTAGTAGTAGGATAAAATAGGTCAAAGAAGACTAAAGATATGCTCAAAATAGTAAGTGTACCTCCAAAAATTAAAAAAAAAAAATTAAAAAATTTGTATCTCGCAAACCAATCGACAGAAAAATTTTTAAAATTCATTTTCGTGTTCAGTAGGTCCAAATCCATGAGAAAAAGTATGCTAGAAACAAATAACAGACAAAAGTTTGTTATTTGTGACCTAGTGTAATTGTTAGTTAAGCATGTTTAAGTTGTTAAAATTATCATGGCGGTATTTCTCAAAAAAGTTGCTATAAAATAATCACAAATTTTTAAATAAACTGTAAGATTATCAATCCTAATATGGATTTTTTTCGAAAATAATTTTAGAGGTTACTTTTTCACAAGAGCCAATTTATACGATGCAATTGATTGCGTGCAATTTTCTTTATTCCCATTTCCAAGTTGCTTCCAAAGTTAGGTATATTTATACGGTGACACTTGTTGCACGAAAACAGGATGTGAATGAAGCAACAAAAAGCAAAATACATATGAGTGCGAAAGAGAAATAATAAAAAACATGCACGAAAACGAAAACCGTGCCTTTTTTGTTACCCCGTTCCCCTAACAATTATTTCATGCAAGAAAATCACTGTGTAAATTGGCTCTAAGAAATAATACCGATTTGTGTCCTCTAAAAATTAAATTACGTCTGTCTAAATTAAATAATATCTGTCATTACAATATATTGACTACCATTATGAAGAAATTAAAAAAACCGGTTAACCAGTTATTTTTTTTTTAAAACCCGAAATCTCTTTTTAAATACTCTATACTTCACAAAGGCGATTTTTTTTTACAATCTAATCATTTTTGTTCAAAATTTTAGAGACCATTTTTTATAAGATTATTTTAAAATGTTTAAAACATTACGAAATGTTTTCATTAGTTTCGTAAAATTAGTCAATTCTTGACTAAACTTTAATTTGTAAAATAAACGAAAGTTTAGTAAAATGTTGTATGTATTTTTATCAGTGTGTATTTTAATTACAAGAATACATAATATACATAGGTTATTTTTGATTGTCACAAACATCAGTACAAAATTTTTACCAATACAAAATGGTATATTTTTTCCATGGAAAATTTAAAGTTGTCTCACATTTTCACTAATATGAACGGAACGCTGGTAGCATTTTGATCATTTTTAATACCACAGAATAACAGACAAAGCAGTAATCAGCCTACTTTGTATAATTATCTCAGATATTGAAGTTAAAATATTGGAAATTCGTAACAGATCTTATTTTTCAACTTGAGATAAGGATGCCAAATTACACTTCCGTAACGGAAAAATTGTTTAAATCTTACACTCGCTGCAAAAAATTTGAGTTACATGTATTTGAATTAAATTACACATAAAAAGTGAGAATGAACATGCAAGCTACAAAAAAAAATACTGCAAAACAAAAATAAACTTGACTATAAATCAGTGTTGCCACTTCTTGTGTAATTATAAAAATTGCGTGTAATATTAATGACTAATACACTCACCAAAAAAAGTCTGTAATGGCAACTGAAAATTTTGCTGTTATTACGGGAAATTCTGCTAATTTAAGCCCAGCGGTATTTTTTGCTAATCTTAGCAACACATGTCTGCTGACGTGCAGTACAATGAAATTAGTAGAAAAATTAGTAGCCGCTACTAAATTTTAGTAGACTTTTTGTAAAGTGGAATTTAAAATCTGTTTGCTAAAATCAGCAAAAAATAATTACTAAATACTATTAATATTAGTACAAAGTTTTAGATTTATTTTTTTTTGTCGAGCATCAAAAATTTTGATTATATTGTTTAAAAGATGTTTTCTACAAAATGAAAAAAAAATCAAAGGCTTAAAAATCTTAAAAATTGTTAAAGCATAAACGAATTTATCATTTTGGTTTTAATTTGGTAATTCCTGTTTTGAAAAATATTTTAGTAAATTTTTTTTTTACTTTTAAGGTTAAATTTAATTATTTTAAGGGTTGATTTTTAGAACTAAAAATACCCTTTTTAGTGCTATTTTAAGTGGATGTCCTCTTTTTAGACATGAGTCGGTATCTTCACTTCCGATCCCTTTTTTAATCCTATGTAACATTTTGGGGCAATTTAAGTTTGTATGTATATAGTTTAAATTATTAGAAATAACATTTCCTTCAATATTGACTTTTTTAAAATTAGTAATTTTTTTTGCTAATTTTAGCAAATCGGTTTTTAAAAATTTGTAAAATGATTTCTGAAATTAGCAACGAAAGTTTGTAGATATTCTGTAAAAATTCGGTAATTTGTAAAGTGTAAATAGCAAAAAGATTTGCTAAATAATAATTTTTTTACTAAAAATCAGTACAAAAATAGTAAAGTGGGATTGAAAACCGTTTTCAAATTTTTCTACTAACTTTTTTTTCTGAGTGTATGCGGCGTCACTAATGAAATATCCAAATGATTTTTTTGGACTACTAACGTTCAGATGATATCTTTCAAAATTTAATGACACTTCGTTCATTAGTGACCAAGTTACAGATGTTTTAGAGACGCTACTTTTGCGATTTTGAAAACAACGGATTCAAAGCAATTTCGTGTATTGATTTATCATTACTTTTTAGTGGGAAAAACACATTTCAAGCCAAAGCTCGGATTGATAAGTATAATTCGGAATCTGCTCCATGGAGACAAATGGTATAAAAGTTTGCTGACTTTAAACGTGGTCGTATAAACACCGATGACGTTTTGGTTGCCTGAAAGAGGTGGTGATACTGGAAAATATAAAAAGTGGACAAAATCGTTTTGGCAGACTGTAAAGTGAAATTGCAGGAGATAGCTGACACATTAAAGATATAGAAGGAACGCGTCGGCTTTATTTTGCATGAACATTTGTACATGAGAAAGCTGTTTAACGAAATGGATGTCGCGTTTTTCTCGTAGTGCACCAAAAACAACAACGTGTCGATGATTCCGAGAGCTGTCCACATTGCTTCATCAGTTCTCCACATTTGGCTTCCAGCGATTTTTACCTATTTTGAGACCTCAAAAAATGTTCGCTGGAAAGAGATTTGGTTCGAATAAACAGGTAATTGCCGAAACAGATACCTATTTTGAGGCGGCCAAAGATAAATTATTCTTTTAAAAATGTATCGAAATGCTAGAAGAACGTTGGCGGAATTGTATCGCTCTTGAAGGCGACTAGTTAATAAATAAAGTTGAATTTTGACAAAAAAAAAATTTTTTTTATTGGTTATCCTACGAACTTATCAGCCGATGTGTTATATAATTTTAATTTGAAATATTAAAATATTTTCTTAATTACATGTGTAATATAAACATTTTTGTGTAATCTTAACAACCATCATGTATAATTTTAAATTGCTCTTGTGGCAATACTGCTAAAAACCAACATAACTACAATAATTCACTGAACTTTATATGAATGACTGCAAATATTCCCAACAGGAAATCACGCCTTACAGGACCTTAACACAATCAAATAACTCAAAGAAAAGTTGGCAAATAAATCCGGAAGTTTATTGACTGATTTTCGAAAAGACAGACACATATTGTAAAATAGTTCGTTTTTCTACAAACTAGACTAGATGCTGTGTAAAGTATGTACTCATTTCCGACAGGGTTTTTACTGCATAAATTTTTTTGTTCGTTAAAAAAAAAGAACAAAAATAAAAATGTCATTTTTTGTATGGGTGGTTAAATTTTAACTTTTTGTACAAATAAATATTGTTCTTTTTTACAAAAAAAAGAGGAGACATAAACACAAAAATATAAAATTTTCCTTTGTCAATTATTTAAAAAGCAACAAGGATAATACTGTCATTTTGTGTCTGTAATATACAAAAATATACTAAATCATAAAGAAACTACTCCCACATACATGCGAATAATGTACAAGTTACATGCATTACAATAGAACCACCACTATTCAACAGGGATTTAAAAAAATGGGTGGCACTTTAAGCTTTTCAAGCAGAAACTTTTAAAATTTGTGATATTTTATGCATATAGTGGGTAACTTGCATTCAAAGAATTTTTAATTTCAAAAAAGGACACCTCACCACAAACTATTACATAAACTATGTATCGAAAACTTTTGCCAGTCTCTTTGTTTGTAATTGTATAATTTGAAAAGGGTTCTTATTCTATAAATAATAGGGGAGTTTACATTGTAGTCTAGTAGTGTGAAATGTGTCATGTTGTGGAGTCATACTCCTGTTATCTTTTATCTAGTACTTTTTCACTGTCTCCAGACATAAAATCTAATTTAAGTAAGACGCTCCCTAAAATGACTTTAAAATAAATGATGTTAATTAACTTGTTAAATTGTATTTAGACCTGGTAACTTATCTTATAATAATCAAAGTTTAGAAATTAACCATTTTTATACCATCCACTCATACACCCTATATGAGTAACTGTAACTGTGCACTTTTTAAATTTAGTGTTATTTTATTTTTGTGTAAGTGGCAACTCTGAATTTTGGCAGCTGTTACATATGTTTATTCCGATTATTTAAAATGGAGCGCTTAACGAAAGAACAACGCGTAATAATTGTAAAAACTTAATGTTTTCACAATTCGTTCAATGGGTAATGAAGCAAAGTAAAGTCAATGCAATTTTTTAAATAATGTCAATTTTTCAAATTATCTTCTCCGATGAGGCGGATTTCCATCTGAATGGCTTCGTGAGATTTCTTTCCTTGGGGTTTTGTGAAATATCAGGTTTATGCGAATAAACCAGAAACAATGCCTGAGCTCAAATCCGTGATCCAACGCGTCATCCGTGAGATACAGCCACATGCCTGTGAAAAGGTCATTGATATTTTATGAAAAGAGTAATGACTTCTCATCAGAGTCGGGGGGTCATTTGACGGTTATTTTATTTCATTCTTAATCGGAACATGTCTACTTTACAATCCAATAAAAAAAATCACAACTATGTCAAAAAATACGTCTTCTTATTTTAAAATGAAAAAGTGCATTTTTACTCAGACACCCTATAATATGAGTGTACATAAGTTTATCACTCAGTATGTAATACATTGAAGTACTGGGCTAAGACCCTACAATCAATATATAATTCTAAGCCGATCTAACCATGTCCGTCGAAATGGCAAGCAAGGAGCGAAGACGAGAGCGGGGTTGCTCATTTTTATTTAGATTCTTGGTTATCCACCCGAGCAGTTTTGTATTGCAAATTAACAACATGAAAATCTAAAGGTACCTCTAAATTTTGTATACAAATTTCTGTATTATATGCCCTGTTCGAGAAGGCTAAATAAATTCTAAACTAAAAACAAATTGACAGAAAGGTTTAAAGATAAGTAAATACTAAAAAAAAAAAAAAAAAATTTTATAGAAATTTGTAATTTTGAATTTAGTGTAGATTTTATTTCTCCAGTATACACCCATCCTTAGTAAAATTAACGTACGGTAATGTAAAATTTTTTCACAAAATTATTTTTTTATCACAAAAATTGTTTTTATCTCCAAAAGAAAAAACATTTTTTATCACAAAGCAATGTTTTTATTTTTAATGTCAAATATGTATGGCAATATATGTAGTTATGTTTAAATCTGGTTATTTTTTAGTTTAATTGCCGACCCTTAGGGAAATGATGTTAGAAAACCGATTAATATAAACTATTTACCTTGTTCATGGTTGAATAAACAAAAATGAATATTAGATACCTTACAGCATGAGCCAGTTTTTTCTATTGGACAATTTGGAACATATATTTTTCGGAAAGCGGTTTAAAAATCAAGTAGTCAACTTGCATTTGAAATCAACCTAAATATAGTTTGATTTAAAGCATTAAATTTTCGATATATACAATTTCATTTGGTGGATACAACAGAATTTTTCTTGCGGTAACCTCTTAATACAATTCTCAAAGAAAGCTCACTTTGATTGTTTTTAATTTTTCTATAGGAAATGGCAAAGGTTCTTACTGAATTAATTGTCACAACCTCGATTTGAGTTGAGCCAGTTCTTGCAGATCAATTGACGCTTAAATTCCTGTAGGGTACGTATAAGTGTCGGTTCAAAATAAAAATGTGCCTTTTAATGATTGTCGCTGTATAAGAAAAAATAACGACGGTGACTGCAAGAACTGTTACTTTTTATTTTAGTGTAGAGTACTGCATAGGTTCTAACCTCTCAAGTGTCTCCTTCGCTTACTAACAACTCAATATTTTATGACTTTTACATATAAATCTTATTTAAACAATAAATAAATTGAATAATTTAAGAAACGAACATATTAAGTTGATTTATATTACGATGTTCTTCGCTAGTACACTAAGAGCATACGTTTTCTGTTTACAAAAATTTTTAAAAGGTGGCAACATTGTTAGAGAATGTGAAACAGAAAAAAGTCATAAAAATACAATACACTCAAAAAAAGACATCAACTAAAAGTTAATGCACAATTTCATGTCTTTCCTAAGTAATATTTTTTGATTTTAAGAAAAAAACAAGTTTATTAAGTAAAAATGTATCAATTTATAAGGAAAATATTTTAGTATTAAGAAATTTGCATACTAAAATATAAAAAAACTAAGTTTAGTTAAAAAAAATTAGAACATAATTCACTTCCATTTAGTTCAAAATATGTCTAACATAAAATCAGAAAGTACCTGAACTTAATGTGTGTTAATTTTTTTTCGCAAGTACTAAAATTAACTAAATTTTACAAAGCCATTTCTAAATTTAGTTTTAAGTCTACCACTTTCTAATTTTAAAGAATTGTTTTCTAAAAATTAGTTCAGACAATTAAAACCAAAAAGTACAAAATTTTTCCTATGTAATAATAAAAATTTATTTGATTTTAGAAACTGATCAACTATTTCTAGTGAAAATTTTTAAGCAACTTTAAGCAATATTTTTAAAAATTTTAATAAAATATTATTTGTTTTAGCAAAAGTTTTCTAGTTTTTGGGAAATAATAAACTTAGGTATAGGATTTTTTGTCCTTAAAATTTCTTCAGATAAATTAAAAAAAAAAATGAGTAAATTTTTTTTTAAATCAAGAAAAATTTAATTCTTGATGGAAAACGTTTAACTTATTTTAAATATTTCTTCAAAAAAAAAAAACAAAAATTAATTAAAAACAAACTAGTTATTTTCTTAATTTTAAAGAAAAAATATTATTAAATAAAACAAATTAAACTATCTATTAAAAAAAATTATCGTACATGATTGTAATTTTTGGTTCGTGAGTCAAAAATCGCTCACGTGCCTATCTCTAATCTTAACAGTCTTAAAAATTTAACTTAAGTTAGCTTAAAATATATTTAAAATTTTGTTAGCACAAAGAAAAAAAAATCGAATTCGTGCATTTATGTCATAACTTTGTATGCTGACTACAATACAAAATATCGCAATCACATTTTATTCATTACGTCTCCATGGCTTTCCTATAATTAGCGTTGCGCTTTAAACTTTATATTTATCGAAGGCATTAAAACTTTTTTTTACTTAATAATAAAAAAGTTAAAATTTGTATATGCCAATTAAAGATTAAGCTAAAAATGTCATAAAATAATAAAAATAAGAAATGTAACTGAGATATTTTATATTTTTGCAACAATTTCCTTAAATTAGTTAATTTAGGAAGACAAAGGATCCCCAGTGTTCCTTAGCCATAGATGCCATGTGTCACTTAGGGCGTCCCTTTTTGTAGTTCTCTCAATTAGAACCATTAATTAACAACGAAAAGGATCTGACCTTGTCACATTTTATTAAGTTTCAGGAAATCCTGCAGTACATTTAACTTTTTGCTAATAAAATTTAGTTTATATTGTAAATACATGAGTTTTTATTTTTATCTTATATTTAACGTTTTTTATTTTATTGATAACTTATTTTTTGTACACTTAAAAAAGTTTGTAAGTTAAAATAACTGAAAATATCATTTAAAAGAAATGATGTTTCATTTAAAAACCGGTCAACTTAATTTTCATTTAAATTAAATGCCATTTGTTATTTATTTTTAAATGTTAATAAATCAACTGACACATCCGTAAGAAACAACTGATATAATCAGTTAAAATAAATATCAAAATTTTACCCACCAATCCTTAAAAAATAAATGTTTTTTTCATTTATTTGAAATTATTTCCGTTTTTGTATTTTTTGTTTTTTTTTTTTAATATACTCGTACAATACAAAATGTATGTATGCATATAAACACTTTTTGTGTGAATGTATTTGTATATGTATGTGTGTTTATGAAGTTCTTGTAAATTGTATTGAAAAATTTTGTTTATATACAACCAATTTAAATAAAAAAACAAATTGAAATTTTTTGAATATTTTTTTTGAAACAGACAGCAAACAAAATTTAAATTTATAATAACTGTTACGGACACAAATAAACCACAAGTTTCCGTTTTGTGGGTAAATTTTTATTAAATTTCAAACAAATGAAAAAAATAAATGAAACTGAAAAAAATCGGTAAATGATAGTAAATTTTTTCGAATAAATGTATAAAAAAGTTAATATAGATATTTCTTTGAAAAATAAATGTATCTTCCTTTATTATACCCTTCACCATAGGTGGAAGGGTATATATAAGTTTGTCATTCCGTTTGTAATTTCTACAATATTGATCTTAGACCCTATAAAGTATATATATTCTGGGTCCTTATGAAGAGCGAAGTTGATTTAACGATGTCCGTCTGTCCGTCTGTCCGTCTGTGTGTTGAAATGGGTTTTCCGAAGAACCCAGACATGATGAGGACTTGATTCTTTTTTATTTCTGTTACATGTGATCCATTTCTGTTTGCTATTAAAAATCAGACAGATCGGTTAATAAATGGCTGAGATATTAGCAAAAAACCAGGACTACCTCTAATTTTTCCAGTAAAATCCCTTTGTTTAATATGTATGTAGAATTTTGAGCATAACAACACATCCATGTGTTAAAATTCAATACACAAACAACACACATACAAAGATTTGTCATTTAAATAAAAACCAAACAAATCTCTAATTAACGAAGACTTTTATATATGTACCTCTATTGACGATGATTTTGTGTGAGCTTCAATAGCTCAGTTGTCTAGACGCTGTGTCACAAATACTTTTTTTTTCTCTAAGGCCGTGGGGTTCGAGTTTCAAATCTCGGTGAGGTCAATTCACTTTTTTTTTGTACATTTTTTTTTATTATTTTCTTAAGACTTTTTTTTTTGCTTATTTTTGTTTTTTTTTTTTTAACATTTAATAATTAATTTATATAAAATTTTATATTAATAATTAAAATTCTTTTCTTTCATCTCCACCTTTTATACACAAACAACACACATATAAAGATTTGTCATTTAAATAAAAACTTAACAAATCTCTAATGAACGAAGACTTTTCTCTAAGGCCGCGGGGTTCGAGGTTCAAATCTCGGTCAGGTCAATTCACTTTTTTTTTATTATTTTCTTAAGACTTTTTTTTTTTGCTTATTTTTGGTTTTTTTTTAACATTTAATAATTAATTTATATAAAATTTTATATTAATAATTAAATAATCCATAAATAGGCTAAAAACATCAACATTTTTATAAAAACCCTCTGATACAAACAAAATACAAACGTTTTTATACCTTTCACCACAGGTGGAAGGGTCGCGGGTTCGTTAAGATTTTTTTTTTGTTTTTTTTTACATTTAATAATTAATTTAAATAAAATTTTATATTAATAATTAAATAATCCATAAATAGGCTAAAAACATCAAAATTTGTATAAAAACCCTCTGATACAAACAAAATACAAACGGTTTTATTTCTATTTTTTGCTCCGATTTAAAAGAATTTATAAAAAGATTTTTAAACCATTTTATTTCTCACATATTAAGAAAATTTTATACATAATTTACCTTTGAGTGCAACTATTTTAGGTCATAACTTATAATAATTTATAAAAAAAATTATAAACTATTTTCCTTCAAATTTTTAAAATTAAGCTAAAGAAATTACAAATATTTCTAATAAAAAAGCGAAATAAAATCCTAAATGCAAATTTGCCAGCAAAATCAAACTATTTTGTAGAAATAAAACACATGCAGTTGTAGTGATTTCTTTTAACGATTTGTTGAAATTCTTTTCTTTCACCTCTTAACCTTTTATACACAAACAACAAACACTATTCTAGAGCTGTATTATGACCTATGGATACGTCTTATATAGCAAAAGATCGAAAATCTTTAGTATAACATATTTGCTGAAAAACTCGGAAATATCGGTTCAGATACAAAAAAGTTATGCCCAAAACATACATTTTTTTAAAATACATATTTTCTGGAACCATAAATCTTCCCGAGTCCAAGTTTTATCTCCAAACTAAATGGTTAATTTCCTCTTAAAGGCGTCCGTATATAAATCTGTCCATTTCATATATGTCCATATATAAACTTCAGTTTTTTCCCAACCATGGTGAAGGGTATATAAGATTCGGCATAGCCGAATTTAGCCGCTCTTACTTGTTTTTAAATGGAACGGAAAACTTTTTTATTAAACTACAAACAGTTAACTACATAATATTCTGAGTATACTTAAGGTTCGTTTTTTTATAATTTGTCATATTTATTATTTCCTGAAGATGCTACACAATGGAGTAGGGAAATATTGAAAAATATATAATATATTTTTGTAAAAAACGAACCTTTAGCTCAAAAAAAAAAATAAATTAGTTATTAATTAAATACATGAGTTTAGTATAATTCAATTTAATTTAAAGACAAAAATATATAGCAAAAAGCTTGTTAAAAGCAGTGTCCTCATTGGAAGTCATCCGAAAGTGGGGAAATACTTACACAATGAGTGTAAAGTACTTTAAAATATATGGTAAAATATATTACCTTTACCGTATTAGATAATTTTTATCAAATTTGCACTTAAAAGAAGTGCTATTTAACTTGATGTTAGAACAAATTTTCTTATTTTTAGGGAGTTAAGTCCTAGTTTTTAGTAAAATAATTATCTTATGAACTTAACTAACAGTAAAATTTTAGATGATATATGAACTAATATTATTCAAAGGAAATTTTACTGTTTTGTAATAAAAATTTAGTTTTCAATAGTAAAATTTTTCTATAATTTAGAAATTTTGCCCAAATTTGAAGTAAAATTTGTTTTTTTTTTTTCAAGGAAAATAAAATTTTGGTAAAAAGTATCTTTGGCACCATTTTCATTTAAATTTTTCCTCCAAATAAGTTAATTTTTCTAAATTCTAGTTCATTTTTTTTTTTTTTGATGTAGATTGCGGCAATAAATATTACCCTATTGGAAATTTCGGCCATTTTTGCAAATAGCATTGTATTTCCGTTAAGTTTTAATTTTCGTGAAGTAGATAAGGCTAAGTCGTAAGTTTTTGGAGGTTAACGACGTAGTTGATGAATTTCCATCAAAATTGACGAGTCCCATTTTTATCTCAGCAAAAACGTCGGTTTTGGGTGACGGAAACTGGACGTTTACACGACTGGTCCTCCGACCGGTTTATATTCTCATAAAGTAGAAATTTGAGTCATTTAAAATTTATTATAAATTATGAACTTTCTTGTAAAACGTCCATACGTTTCATCGTTTTTTTTTCAGTTTTCGATTTTAAAATTTGTGTAGAATTTGAAAACTTGAAAATAACGAAAACAGGTACTTCTTAGAGTTCTGTATAAACGTTATTTTACTTCAATTTTATCTATTATATTCCTGACCTTTATTATTATCTAGCTCTTTAGGGTTACAACCATGACATTTAGTAGTGTTGGTCTTGGGTTGTACTTAAATTTTGATAGCTATACTTTTTTCAAATTTAATTCTAAAAATACCTTGAAATTAAACTTTCGTGTGTGTTTTAATTTGTTCAGTGATTATTTACTAGACTTTAATGCATAGATAAATGCAGTTTAATTAGTTAAAAAAAAAGAAAAACATATACGTTAGGGTGACAGCGATTTTTATGGAAAAAAAAATGTTGGTTCAATTCCGTGCATTGTCAGGCGGAATTTGGTGACACTTAGTTCACAATATGTTTGTTGAACCGTAATTTCGGATTTTTGAACAGATCAAAAAAAAATCGAATTTTATTTATAACACATAATTTTTAATTAATTTGGACATGCTATAACCGAATATAAAAATAAAATTAAACAGCACAGAGTTGTCGAGATCTCCTATAAAGATTGTCTTAAAATGGTATATAACTAAAATCAAGTTAAAAATCGGATATAATTAAAGATATCTCGAAAACCCTTTGTTCGATTGAAGTCCGCATATTCGTTTTTAGCATGCCAAAGTAATAGAACTTGATGTGTCAAAACATGAAACCCCATTCTATTTTATTTATTTACCAAAACCCAAATTTTAATCAAGTTGCGTCGCCCTAATATACATGTTAGTTTACTTTGAAGGAAGGTAAATACAAAATTAATTTCTACAAAAGGAAAAAACAAACAAAAGGTACATATTAATTAAAAAGTTTATATATCCTCTAACAAGTAAAATGTCAGGGATAAATTAGGAACTCGCAAATAAAAATTAAAGTCAATCTAAAACTTAAACAAAAATAAAGTTTAAAATAGACTTTTTAAAAAAATGGAAGTTATTTTATAAAAGTCAACAAGGACTCATATGCATTTTGACAACCTCACCTTAAAAGCCACTAACATACACGCTACTAATTGAAACTAATGTTCTCTCTTTCATTTAAATTGTTATAATGAAAATTTATATAAAAAAGACATGCAAATTGTTGGAAAGTGAAAAGAAGGAAATCTTATAAATTAAATTATTTTAAAAGGTTTTAAGGTTTTTCGTGAAAAATCTAAAAGAAATATTTTTTATTTTGACTTGATTTTGTTGTTTTTTTTTTAAGATTTAAATTGTAAGTTAAGCAATTATTGGCAATTAACCTTAATTTGTTTTCAACATGCTGTGTGTATAGTATTTAGTATTTATAAGCTTCTTTTTTCAATTTTTTTCCACCATCGACTGAAAAATAACTTGGTCAAAACTAAATAAATCTTTTTGCTTTTTTTATTATTATTACACAGTGTAACAAAAAATATCAGCCTTAGTGGTTCTAACGGAAAATGAAAGTATATAAGTTATAAAAACCTCCAAATAGTTTCACAAAGTTAGCTGGGTTTTGATTATTTTATGACCACTTGAAATATTTGTTTATTTTAATGGCGACATGGTTAAAAAGTTGTTAGGAAACCTTTGAAATCTTTATAGATTGTATTAAATCCCTTAAATGTATCATTTGTAAATGTAGTATCCTCGCACTATTACTTACAACTTCGGAGCCGCTAAACCGATTACAATTATATATGTCAGTAAGCTTTGATATCTTTATAGATTGTAGTAAATCCCTTAAATGTATCATTTGTAAATGTAGTATCCTCGCATTATTACTTACAACTTCGGAGCCGCTAAACCGATTTCAATTATATATGTCAGTAACCTGTTCAGGATAATAAAAAATAAAAATTAGCAGCTCATCATGCCTCTTCATTCCGTTTTCGCCATTAAAACGCACAGATATTTCAAGACACCATTAAATAAAAATCCGAGCTAACTTTGTAAAACCCTTAAGGGATTCTGTTTTAGCATTAGTGGACTTTCATTTCGCGTTGGAACCATTAAAGCTAACCGGTGATAACCTAAATTCAGTTGCACAGTGTCATTTGCGATTTTCTGCATTCTCTGACACACTTTACATACTTATTATAGTTACTACTATTTCAATGTACGGTTTGGTATGTATTTATTTATGTTTTTGAATTTGCCATGTATGGCTGAACATGCCAATATGTATGCCGAAGAAATTAATATTAAAAAGTAAAAGAGTAGACACCCAGAATGAAAGAAAGGCTTTAGGCTCAATTACAATATACGTGGCAAAGCGCAACATACTGTTGCTATCTGTATAAGCCTATAAATGTTAAAATTATTATCAAGAGAAGAAAAAACAGTAAATATGAATATGCAACTAAAGAAACAAATAAGATAATTTAAGTTGGTCAAGTATTATCACACAACACCCTATAAATTAGGAATAGTTCTATAGTGGATTGGTACCCGTTTTTTGGTTGACAAATAATTGGAAGTCCTCGTTTGTGTTGCCAACTCTTTTTTACAAATCCCCTTAATTATTGAATAAAAACATTTATAGCGTAAAAACCTGGTATATACCTGATAGGTTCCCTCCTATTGTCGTCATATGACAACGCAACATTAAGAACCGATATATTCAGATAATTATTCGATATAGTAAGAATGCGATATAGTAAGTTAGGCTACAACTGCAATTTAAAAAATTTAAAGTTATCATTCCAGGGTTGCAACAAATTGATTTAAAAATTTCAATGTTGAATATTTTTAAAAAGCTTAAAAAACAGAATAACAATTAAAAAATACCTAGGGCCATTGAAGAATTTCAGCCAGCCAACGTTTCAACTTTGCTTGCAAATATCTCCACTATAGGGCATTGTAGAATATAGCCAATTGTGCATGTGATAGTGGGAGGAAACAAATATCAACAAATATCGTAACCGTTCGGCTTTTAGGTGACTTTAAGAAAAAAAGGTTTTTTTACCCATCAAAAATTTCAAATATGTGAAATGAAAATATAAGCAATTGTTGTTTTCTTTTGTAACACGAGGGCAGTTTGATAACTCCGTGACTTTTTGGATTGAAATTCAATTAAAAATAAACTACCATCTGTTAATAGACTACTGTTAGGTTTAACAATTAACAAGGGGATTCGAAGTAAAGATACCCTTCACAACCGACTCGTCTTCATGTATAGGTCATACACTTATGCCCAAATTTTTACTGAGAATAGAACCATTTCTTTACCTTAAACTAGTGTTTCCAATTATTCGACCCTGCCGGTTAATCGGTTAGGTCATTATTCCAAAAATGAAGAATATTGATTAATCGGTTATTTTGGTAGATTTATCGGTAAAATTGGCGATTAATCGATTAATCATTTAATGCAAAATAAATGCTGCTTTTTCAAGTTAAGTCTATTGCGTTAGTTTCAAAGCATTCTGAGATTTTTTAAAGAATCATGCCTATAATCTTGGGTTTTTTTCAGAGGTACCTAACGACACTTTAAAAAGAAAATGTCAGATGTGTTCAGTGGAAGTAAACCTTTAAAAACGCAGTGTAGATAGTCGATAAAGTTGGTTTTTATTTTCTTTATATGCCTTAATATACAAGAGCTGCCTTCAAAAAAAAAAAATCAATAACAAATTCTTAAAAATTCCATGTTATTTTAAGTTTCTATAAATTTTTTTCATAGAATTTTAAATTAAACAGTTTTTTAGAAAATACAGGTTTCGAATTTAAAGCAATGTTATATTATTATTTTATAACATAAGTAACGTCATAGTGATTGTGAGGAATATACCTAGTCAATTGTTTCATTGCTAAGCAGAAAAATACATATTTTAATAGGTTTTTTGTTAAAGCTCTGCTTAGAGGCTCTAGCCTTTCTAAAACTTTGCGTTCTGATGAGATCTTTTATCAGCTCGAAATACATGTATACGGAGGTTGAAAGCCCTGTTTAATTTTTTTTTGATATGAAAATATAATTTTATATTATTTAAAATTTATTTTTTTTAAAGGAATTGAAACAAAAATAAAAATTGTCTATCATATTTTCTAAAGCCTATATACTATAAGATTTGCTTTGATTCAGTCGATTTGAAAATGTAATGTGATTGTATTTTATTTGATGTTTTTTACGATTTTCTTGCCAAAATTAGGAAAATTAGGAAGTTTTAAGAAAAATAACAAAAAATTAAAATTCAAAAATTAACCGGTTTATCGACCTATTTTAATCGATTATTTGAGTTTTAAGTTATTTGTTTCAACTTCAACCAAAATAGAGGCGATTAAAGGAGGAATTGGTTAATCGATTAACCGAATTGGAAACACTACCTAAAACACACGCCATTTTTCCCGGACTGGCTCAAACGTAACACAACATCACGTAACCCAAGAAAAGGCATCATAATAAATACATTGGGAAATCAGCACAGAATTCAGTTGTGGTCGCACCAGCACAAGTGACGCTGAACGTTCAGGTTACCCAAAAGAGGTGTCAAGCCAGACATAGTCGATAAAATCAATGGAATGAATATAACTATCTGACTTAGTGGGTACATCACATTTAACTAAATATTTATATATAAAATATATTTTCGCGTGATGAGTGCTGCGACTGCTGACACTCGACCATATGCGCAACCCTGTGACCACTTCCAAAAATCTATAAATTGGGCTTATAAATGCTTCCCCATCCAGCATATTCTGCAGATCCCATACAACTAAAGAAATTGCTCGTCGGTAAGGCATTTGTGTCGAATGAAGAGATCATGACTGATACCTACGCCTACATATTTTGATTTCCTTGAAAAAATCTATTATTTGGACGGAATAAAAAAATTGCATTAACGATGGACTAAATGTATTGAGCTAAATGAAGACCATAAATTAAAACGCTTTCTTGCCGTCAAATATATTTTATTTAAAAAGTCACTGACTAATCAGACCGCCCTGGTACTCCTGGTGCGAAAAAACCATTATCTGATTTTTTTTCGGTATAACTTTTATGTAAAGTCAAAACTCACTTAGTTCCTAACTGATTATGCTTATTCGCACTTATTAAAATAAATTTTCATTTTCAATTAGTTGTTGAAAACTATGTCTGAAAACGGCCGCCGACGGCGTAGATGCAAATTTGGGCACTTTTGATTACATTTTGCAAAACTGTGTGCTTCTTTTGAGGTGTCAGGTTGTCAATTTCGGCTCAGATGTTATTCGTTAATTTATCCAATGTGCGGGGCTTGCTCGGTCGTCGTTCACCGTAATAACGTTATCTTTGAAAAAAATAATATCCAACATTTTCAAACGTAACACCACAAGGTGACTTTAAAAGGGCACAATGGTGCTTCATGAATTATGCGTGGATTTTCCGTCGGCCAGAAACGTGAATTTTGCTTATTGACGTTGCCGCTGAGATAAAAATGAGCCCCTTTTCTCATGATCAATCAAAAAAACAAAGAACTGACGAATTATTGCGTGCAAAAATTTTCACAATTATCGTGTGTTCTTAAAGCTTATAGTGAATCATTGTTATTCACTATAAATTTCGCACTGAAATACGATACCATGTGCAAAAACTGCAGCACTTTGCAATAGGGTGATACTTATTGCCCCATCTTGTAAAAAGGTGTGTACAAAAAGTATACACAAAGTAAATGACTTCGTGTATGCATCCATTAAAATAAAATATTAGTCAAACTTCTAATAAACAAATTATTCGAATATTGAGAAAAAGTTTTTTTCCAATAACCAAATAGCCAAGATGTAGATGAAACAGTTTGTTTAAACAAGTACAGACAAAGAAAATGACATACAAAAATAAAATACATCATTCAGTCAAAAAGTATATAATTTTCTATAGAGTATTTTTCCCGCTCTACTAGAAATTCAACATGGTACAGAGTTCAGCGGCAACATTTTTAAATGAGAGGGCAACATTTTCAAAGTTGCTAAAGTGTTGAAAAACATTAAATTTGGTGTATGCAGTGCTGCCACATAAACAGTGTAATTTTTTATCCCAGTTTTTGGGATTCTTAACTGTTTACCAGTTTTTTCATGAAAATAATTTTTTTTCAAATTATTGCATTTTTTATAGGTTTTTAGTTATATGTTGCAACAATTAATAGCATATTTATCCTCTTTATTATATATTTTTACCATAGAAATGGAGAATAATGGATATGAATAGACATAGTTGGTCAATGTGTGTGTACACAATTTAATACTTTTCATGTCACAATGTTATGTTTGAATTCGTAAGTATTTTTTAACACAATTGCAAATTTTTGTTGTATTTTTTTACTTTATTAGACAAGTCTAATTTTAGTAAAAATAAATAGTATATTGAACAAATACTATATTTTTATATGAAAAATCTGAAAAAATACATGAATAAAATAAAAAAACATTTTTTTTATGAAATAATCTGAAAAATCTCTAGCATCCCAAAAAACGGCAAAAAAGATAGTTAAAATTGGTTATATGGCAGCACCGCTAAACACTACTAAAAGTTGCCGACCAAAACTCACCTTTGTTGCCGCCAAACTATGTTCGTGTTCTAAGAGAGTACTAAAAAGTTCGTGAGAGAGAAACATACTCTTTAGAAAATTATATACTTTTTGATTCAGTGCTTGAATAGATTGATTGTATTGCTAAGTCAGTTCAACCCGGCTCCTTTGAAAAAGTTTGAAAAATTAGAAAAATTGTATTGCTCTTTCTTTGGTATAAAATAAAATGAATCGTAACAAATTGGTACATGAATCGTAAAAATTCGGAAAGTAGAACTCGAGACCTTACTGATATATAAACTAACTAGGGACCAGACCGGGATAGAAAGCCAAAAGTTTGTTGCATAAAGCATAAAACCCCCATAAAAAACTGAAAAATTCACGACGGCGTTTGTTACACATAGCACCATATTTATTGAACCGTTAAAAAAATTATTTATTAAAACGTATATTTTGCTCTATTCTTAACTTCTTACACTAAAAAATATGAACTGGAATTTAGAAAAATTAACTTATTTATAGGAAAAATTGAAATGAAAACGGCGCCAAAAGCACTTTTTACCAAAATTTTTTAAAATTTCCTTGAAATTAAGAAACAAATTTTACATAAAATTTGGTAAAAATTTGTAAATTATAGAAAAATTTTACTGCTGAGAACTAAATTTTTATTAGAAAACAGTTCATACATCATCTAAATTTTTACTCTTAGTTAGGAAATGTTTCCTTGGTTTTAAGAAAAATATTATTTTATTTAAGTTCATTAGATAATTTTATTTACCTAAAAATAAGAAAATATTTTCTAACAACAATTTAACTTCTTTTAAGTGAAAATTATCATTATCCTGCTTCTATGGTAAAGGTAATATATTTTACCATATATTTTAAAGTACATACACTCATTGAGTAAGTATTTTGCCACTTTCGGTGGACTTCGGCTTTGTGAAAACACAAGCTTTTGCTATACATTTTTGTCTTTAAATGAAATAGAATTCTATTAAATTCATGTATTTAAAATATAAATTAAATTTCATTAACAAAACTTAAACAAATTAAAAAAATGTACTGCAGGATATCCGAAAACGTAATAAATTGTGATAAAGTCAGATCCTTTTCGTAGTTAATAAACAATTATGCTTGAGAGAACTACAAAAAGGGACGCTCTACGTGACACACGGCATCTATGGCTAAGGAACACTGGGGGTCATTTGTCTTCTTAAATTAACTAATTTAAGGAAATTGTTGCAAAAATACAAAATATCACAGTTATATTTCTTGTTATTATTGGAAAATGGAAAAATGTCATAATTTATTTTATAGGATTTTAGCTTAAACTTCACATATATATTTAAACTTTACATATACAAATTTAAACTTTTTTTATTATTTAGTGAAAAAAAAAATAGTTCGATAAATATAAAGTTTAATAAGCGCTACGTCAATTATAGGAAAGCCATTATGCCGTAATGTATAAAATGTGCCTGTGATATTTTGTATTGTAGTCAGCTAACAAAATTATTATATAAAAGCGCAAATTCGAAATTTTTAACCTTTTGCTAACAAAATTTAAAAAAAAATTAAGCTACTTTAAGTTCAATATTAAAGACTATTCAGATTAGAGATGGGCATGTGAGCTATTTTTGAATCACGCACCAAAAAATACAAATATGCACAAACATTTTTTTAAATGGTTACTTTAATTTGTTTCCTTTAATAATATTTTTTCTTGGAAATTAGGAAAACTAACTAGTTTGTTTTTAATTTATTGTTTTTTTTTTTTTTTTGAATAGAATATTTAAAAAATTAGAAAACTTTTTCTCGTAAAATAGCATATTTTATTAAAATTTTTTAAATTTATCTGAACTAAGTTGCATTAAAATTTTCCTTAGAAATAGTTCATCAGTTTCTTAAATCAAGTAAATTTTTATTATTACATAGGAAAAAATTTATTACTTTTTGTTTTTAATTGTCTGAACTAATTTTTAGAAAACAATTCTTAAAAATTAGGAATTTGGAAATGGCGAACAAAATATGAAAACACACTAAGTTCAAGTACTTTCTCGATTTAAGTTAGACACATTTTTTTAACTAAATGGGAGTAAATTATGTCCTAATTTTTTTTTAAACTAAACTTAATTTTTTTACATTTGAATAAAGTAATAAATTATTAATTATTTAATTAACTTGTTTTGTTTTTCTAAAATCAAGAAATATAACTTGGGAAAAATATGAACTTAAGACAACTCTCGATAAACTCAACTGCTCGATTATTGCAACTCGTAAATTGTTTGCATTGTTGAGTCAGTTAACGCAACTTTTCAAAAAAAAAAAACTAAGTTATCGCAACTTTCCTCCCAAAAAATTAGTTTGTGCTTTTTTTATATTATTAATAAACTTGATAGAAGCATATCTGAAAAAGTGATTTGCGATAAATATAAAGTGCATAAATCAACAATAACAAGAATTAAAAAAATTAAGCTGCATTGACGATTTCGAAAATGTTGACATTACTCCAGCGTTTCCTAAAATTAAATGTCAGAATGCTATTGATTATATTAACATTTATCTTCAATTGGCCAAGGAAAATAAAATAGCCTTAAAAGACATTATGTTTCCCCAAAAACCTTCGTGAAATGGCAGTGCAGAAAAATATTTCATGCAATGAAACACAGTCAAAAATGTATGACTTTTTTAATTGATATTTTTACCATTAAGTTACAAATTCAATTTGTACATCCGTTGTACATTAGAATATATATTTTCATTTATTATTTGGGTTTTTATGTTATGTTTAATAAAATTAATAAATTTATTTTAAAAATAAATGATTTAAATGTGTGATAAAATTTCTTTTTTTAATTTAAACCGTACAAAATAGACTCGGTTATCGCAACAATCTCAATTTTCGCAACTGCCAAAATTTCTATTAGTTGCGTTAAGCGAGGTTGCAGTGTATTTTTTATTCTTTTTAAGAAAATTTTTCTAATTTAACTTAAATTGAGGACAATTTATAAACTATTTTGAAATTTTTTATTACATTTTAGTTCATGTCTTTTTTTTTTTTTGAGTGTAGTAATCAAATACGTGGTTACGTTCTTTTCTTAACAAGCACAATGACGTTATTAAAAGTTTAAGACCAACAATATTTATATACAAAATTTAAGTTATTCTCTGCCTCAAGTAATATTTTCTTTAACCTTCCTATACCCGCGCGTTGGTCTGTGAGGCCGACAAAACACTTTTATATACATATTTTTTTTCCAGAAACGCTAGATAATTGAGTAGTGCGTTAGCTGCCGGTTTTTTTACAAGCTTTATTTTAGTTCATGCCTTATTTAAAAAATTAGAAAACTTTTTCTCGTAAAATAGCATATTTTATTAAAATTTTTTAAATTTATCTGAACTAAGTTGCATTAAAATTTTCGTTAGAAATAGTTCATCAGTTTCTTAAATCAAGTAAATTTTTATTATTACATAGGAAAAAATTTATTACTTTTTGTTTTTAATTGTCTGAACTAATTTTTAGAAAACAATTCTTAAAAATTAGGAATTTGGAAATGGCGAACAAAATATGAAAACACACTAAGTTCAAGTACTTTCTCGATTTAAGTTAGACACATTTTTTTAACTAAATGGGAGTAAATTATGTCCTAATTTTTTTTTAAACTAAACTTAATTTTTTTACATTTGAATAAAGTAATAAATTATTAATTATTTAATTAACTTGTTTTGTTTTTCTAAAATCAAGAAATATAACTTGGGAAAAATATGAACTTAAGACAACTCTCGATAAACTCAACTGCTCGATTATTGCAACTCGTAAATTGTTTGCATTGTTGAGTCAGTTAACGCAACTTTTCAAAAAAAAAAAACTAAGTTATCGCAACTTTCCTCCCAAAAAATTAGTTTGTGCTTTTTTTATATTATTAATAAACTTGATAGAAGCATATCTGAAAAAGTGATTTGCGATAAATATAAAGTGCATAAATCAACAATAACAAGAATTAAAAAAATTAAGCTGCATTGACGATTTCGAAAATGTTGACATTACTCCAGCGTTTCCTAAAATTAAATGTCAGAATGCTATTGATTATATTAACATTTATCTTCAATTGGCCAAGGAAAATAAAATAGCCTTAAAAGACATTATGTTTCCCCAAAAACCTTCGTGAAATGGCAGTGCAGAAAAATATTTCATGCAATGAAACACAGTCAAAAATGTATGACTTTTTTAATTGATATTTTTACCATTAAGTTACAAATTCAATTTGTACATCCGTTGTACATTAGAATATATATTTTCATTTATTATTTGGGTTTTTATGTTATGTTTAATAAAATTAATAAATTTATTTTAAAAATAAATGATTTAAATGTGTGATAAAATTTCTTTTTTTAATTTAAACCGTACAAAATAGACTCGGTTATCGCAACAATCTCAATTTTCGCAACTGCCAAAATTTCTATTAGTTGCGTTAAGCGAGGTTGCAGTGTATTTTTTATTCTTTTTAAGAAAATTTTTCTAATTTAACTTAAATTGAGGACAATTTATAAACTATTTTGAAATTTTTTATTACATTTTAGTTCATGTCTTTTTTTTTTTTTGAGTGTAGTAATCAAATACGTGGTTACGTTCTTTTCTTAACAAGCACAATGACGTTATTAAAAGTTTAAGACCAACAATATTTATATACAAAATTTAAGTTATTCTCTGCCTCAAGTAATATTTTCTTTAACCTTCCTATACCCGCGCGTTGGTCTGTGAGGCCGACAAAACACTTTTATATACATATTTTTTTTCCAGAAACGCTAGATAATTGAGTAGTGCGTTAGCTGCCGGTTTTTTTACAAGCTTTATTTTAGTTCATGCCACGTGTTTCTGCGATACGTCCGTGTTGTGTATTCAGTAACAATTTGGTCTATAAGACCGACGCGGGTATATGTGTAACTTTTTGTGAAGGTATAAAATTATTTTGTTTATTATTTTCTTGCTTTATTTTTATATAGTTTATTGTTTTTTAGCATCAGAATGAATCAAAAGCAAACCAGATTACTAAATTAAATAATTATTTGATTTTCAAAAGGAAAAAAAAAATTAAGTTCTATTTTTGTAGCACTTAAGGAAAAACTAGCGATTTTGAAGGCTGTTTGGTACATGCTGTGCGGTAGGTATGTCCTGTTTTTAATTTTAAGGCTGAAAACTAAGTCAACTTGTGAATTAAGTATTGTACAAGAAGTGTTTTTAAGTTTGTAAAGTTAATTTTTATTTTTTTAAGAAAAAAATGTTTTTGTTTTGTTTTTTTAGTATTTCAGAAAAAACCATCGATTTTGATGGCTGGTTTGTAAAAGACTGAAAATCAATAAAATTAATGAAAATAAATTGAATGCATGGCTTAATTTTTTTTATTATATCTTAAAGTTTTATAAAAGATATTTATTATTTATTTCGAAAAACTATAAAACAGGGGTTCAAACTTTCGGTCTGTTAGACCTCGCGCGGGTACATGTGTTACAAAAATTAGCGCGGGTATAGAAAGTTTAATACAACTATGTACATAGAGATTTTTTGTTTGTTATTTTTGTTAAAACAAATTAACCATTTTTAGCTAGGCTGATACACGGGTTTCAATGCGGCAGAAAATATCTTCAGAACCTGAAGTTTAGATAAGGTAGAGTCTCTAGAAAAATTAATGCCACAAAAACGAAATGGAACAGTGAAATTTGACAATGCATAATTTACACCATAATTGTTATGTACTGGGGTACACAATTTCTAAAATACATTTGTTAATGTCAGAATGCTGTTACAAACGCTAAGAGAAATTTAATTTACATATAATTGTGTAGCTGTAGATATAATAACAGCATAAGAATGAAAACTGTAAGTAGTTCCTCACCAAATAAACACAACTGATAAGAGTACGAAATATTAAAAAAAAGAAAGTAGTTTTTTTATCTACAATGCAAAAAAATTTTCTTACATTTTTTCGCACATGTATAATTTGTACAGTCGATCAGTAAAGTTTCAGTACAAATTAAATATAATTAAATGTTTTAATTACTATTCATATATCACTTAGTGGCATAAGAGCTCTTATATCTACCGTATACTAATCCAAAGACCACGCTATTGGCAGATTAGTGTTGTACTCTACAACACTAATAAGGAAAATTTAATTAGGATCCAATCCAAAAATTAAATATGGACCATTACCAGGATCGACTCTGTGGATCTAAATTTAGACCACTTATTTTTATACTAACTTTTAAGAGTCGTTTTAACTGGAAAACTTTTGAACATATTTTATTTTTGTTTTATAATTTGTTGATGAAAAGCACTGAAATTATTTATATTTTATAGTCAGATTCTTTTTTATATATATATATATATATATATATATATATATATATATATATATATATATATATATATATATATATATATATGTATGTTAGTTAATTCTTTCTTACTTCTCAGTCTCTATCATTTTAAACAACATGTTTATTATATGCATAATCATCAGGGTTTTTATTATGTTCATTTCTACATATTCCTTTGTATCGCTCAGTGTTGCTATTTTATTGCTAATTATCCAAAAATGGGGCAATATTACGGGTATTTTTGAAACATTGTATTTTTGTGTAATTTGGGCGTAATTTTTTAGATTTCTTAATAAAATCAATAAATACCGACCGAAGATGAAAATTGCAGTGTAATGCAAAAACATCAAAGAAGTATTAATTTGGAAACTAATATATGATAGCAAGACGTCATTTTGTAGTCCTACGAGCGTTTAAACAAGTGTATAAAGAACATTTAAGTTGAAATCTATTTTTTTTATTTATTTTTTCTTTAGAGTATTTAGATATATTTTTCTATCCATTGGTATAAATATATAATATTGTAAGATACGTAGAACATGTGCAAGAAATGAACGCAAATGTAACACCTCAAACTAAAATTTTAGAAATATAATTTCCAACAGCTAGTCATGGCATAATTTTTTTTAGTAATGACAACTCTTATAGCTTTATAATGTTTACCTTTCAATTAAATTGTTTTTATTGTTGTTATTTTTATTAATATTTTTCTTTTCTCTTATTTTTTTGCTTTTGTCTGCCATTTGGTCGACGACACCGTAAACGCACTTTTACCTCCTCAATCATTTGTATTTGGATAGATGGATGGAATATGACTGCATGACACAGAATGGAGTTTGTTGTATTTTTTTACAATTGGCGTTAATTGTACTTTTACTGTTGTTGTTTGGCTGAACCTGTTATTGTTGTTATACCCTTCACCATAGGTGGAAGGGTATATATAAGTTTGTCATTCCGTTTGTAATTTCTACAATATTGATCTTAGACCCTATAAAGTATATATATTCTGGGTCCATATGAAGAGCGAAGTTGATTTAACGATGTCCGTCTGTCCGTCTGTCCGTCTGTCCGTCTGTGTGTTGAAATGGGTTTTCCGAAGAACCCAGACATGATGAGGACTTGATTCTTTTTTATTTCTGTTACATGTGATCCATTTCTGTTTGCTATTAAAAATCAGACAAATCGGTTAATAAATGGCTGAGATATTAGCAAAAAACCAGGACTACCTCTAATTTTTCCAGTAAAATCCCTTTGTTTAATAAGAGTGTGAAGATAAATACGTAGGTTAAATACGTTTCACAACTATTGTGAATGATATAAATAAAAAATAAATAGTAGTGTCGCCAACTTTTTTTTGCCTAGAAAATGCCAAATTTGACAAGAAAAGCGCTGAAACATATGGAAAAATATAAATTTGAGATTTTACATGACATATTATTTTGGATTAAAATTTTTGGACATTTAAGAAAAAATAAATGGGGATACCGCTTGTTTGTGGAGAGCTATGAGGTAGTAGATTCCAACGATGTATTCATCTCCTTCAGAAGACCATGGTGAAGGGTATATAAGATTCGGCATAGCCGAATTTAGCCGCTCTTACTTGTTTATTTATGCTTTTGTTTTGTGTTGTGTTTGCAATTTATTATTTATCTACCAGATTATTACATTTTTATCATGTGTTTTTTGCACATTTCTTGATAACAATCTCAAATACAATTATTTTTATTTGTGTATTTTCAACCACTTATTGAAAGAAAAAAAGTTTGGTCGAGGAAATATTTAAGAGCACTTCAAAACCTTTCTTTTATGTATATAAATTTAAAATGTTCAAGGGTATTTAAAGGACTCCGTAAGGATCACTTGAACCCCTCTAATATACACTTAACCAAAAACTAGAAGTATTGGGAACTTTTTTTATTTACCTGACAAATTTCAAACAAATTTTAAATCAAAACTGAAAGTTTTTTTAAAATATAATAGTTTTTAGTTGTAGTGTAAATTAGACTTTAACTAAAAAAATTAATTTATTAGTACCCAATGTGAAATTAAGTGGTTTTGGAAGAAAACAATAGCTGTTTATGCGGCAAGCTATCCAAAGTTCGCTTGTGTAATTCCCACACAAATTTGACATAAGTAACGTTAAGCTTTAACACTAAAACGTTGTCTTATGTCAAATGTATATGGGAAAGGCATAATGATAATATATCGTATGTGGCAAAAATATGCTCATTTGGGTGTAAATTTCGACTTGCCCCCAAATGGACAAATAGTTCCAGAACAGAAAGGTTCTGTTGAACAAAAACAATCGCTCTTATGTTTCCGAAAATTGCTTAATCGGATCAATAAGTATTCATTTATATAAGAGAATATATAAAACATACCTTTCTATAAAATATTAATTTAATTTTGTTGTTGTGTAGTGGTATAAGTACAATAGCTAGTAGATCGTCTCATGATTAAGTTTTTGATGTTCGCTTCAAAATATTATTTTATGACGATTTCCAAAAATATTTTGGCTTTGACAACAAACGTTTATTCAAACAAAAATGCAAAAATATATTTATTATTAATTCCACTGATTGGAAGATAATGCTCTGTCTGCAGTTTTTAAAAACAATTTCAGTGATTTTCTTTTAAACGGTACAGTTTTAATATTTGCCGCAGACTAAATATTCTAAGAATCGTCAGGAAATAAAAAAAGACTATGCGGCGGTTTAATTCATATAATGATTATTGATCAATACTTTTTGTCTTCAACTCACCTAAAAAGAGAAAATAAAAATAAAAATATAATTAGTAATTAATTTCAAGCAATTTGCTAATGATAAATTAAAATTTAATGTTAGGGGGTCAAATTTAATTGTGGGGGTAAAAAACGTTGTATGCTACAGAGCAAAACAAAAAAGTAAATAACATTCTATGTGTCTCCTACATTCCTATAACGATTCAGTTGTGGCAACCAAATTTCTTCCAACTGAATTAAGTTGGTTAATATACTATTTAATTTAGTTTTGACAACCAAATTCGGGAATTATGGCAAACGAGCATGGTTATGACAACCCAATAAAAATTTTTTTAATTTTTATTAGAGTGTATTTGATTGAATATATCCCAGCGAAACTTTGATAATGGGTGGGATATACTGACTTATACATTACATTGTAATTATAATCCTTTGCCTTCTACCTTACTCAGCATGACCACGTATCACAATAACAAAAGCATTTCATAATTACATCTAATAACTACACTGATAAAAGTTCTGCAGCTAATACATGAAAGTTATTTGTGTATTAAAAGACCAATTGCTTTAATGGCTTACAAATGTTTTTTTTTTTTTTTTTAACCTACAAAAACAAGGATGGTACAAAGATCAGTATGAACAAAATGCTGTTGCGCTAGCTTAAAGTCTATCTTCTCCACAACTAAATTCCTAGCCAGAAAAACTAAATTCATAGCTTTTATAAAGAAAACAAGTACTAGAAAGACCAATGACTATATTCCAATGACTGTATTAGGAATAAAGTACATTTAGGAATAAAAGAACATTTGAGGTTTTAAATTGTGGAACTAAATGTGCAATAGTATCAAGTATATTATCCCCGAAAAAATTATTTTGTATCAAAGAGCCTTTAAAATAAATTAGATCACAAAAGTTATGATAAACTCAAAGATAAAAAAACTCTAAATGAAAGGATAGAGTTTAAAAAACATGGTTTTGGTAATTTGCATATTTTGCATGTGTTTTTTTGTTAACAAAGATTTTTTTGCCAGCCTGTAACTTTTTAAATTGTTGTCTATTACACGTCTCCGTATTCTATTCGTGCACATCATAAGTTTAGAGATTTTACAACCCTACTAGATGTACCCTGCGGGAATTAGATCTATCTCAGGACACATCACGTGACCGGTTCATTGTGATAGGGACCGGTGACGGGACGGGTTTATTTATATGAAAAAGACCGGTCACTTTAACATGGGCTTGTCCTAGGAGGGGGTCAATTGCCATCTGTGATATGTCACAGGACTGGTCAAAAGAACAAGGCACACACCTAACACCGAAAAACAAATCACAGGACTCGCACTTTCAAACTGATCACGTGATAGAGGCTTTTAAACCAAGCATGAGGTAAATTTTTTGAGGACCGGAACTGTTTTCACCTAACATGCGATTAGTACTTTCGGACCCAATACGTGATAGAGACCCTATACCGATCATGTGAAAGGTACTTTAGAAACCGATCCTGTTTTCACTTACCCTATGACTGGTCCTTTCAGACACATCACGTGATATATAATTTTAACCCGTTCACGTGGTAGCTACTTTAGGAACCGGTCCTCTTTTCACCCATATCGTGATATGTATTTTCGGAACCGGTCCTGTTTTCACCTATCACGGGTCAGGTTCCAATTCCCAACTGACCCCTTTTACCCCACGGGGTAGTAAACGGATTTTTATTTAAATCGTCACGAACAGAAGTTTTTCGTGAACATTATCCAAAATACTTTTTAACAATCTTTTTACAGGTTGGTTTAAAAGTTCCTGCGCTTACAAGAGATGGCACTGCTAGCTCCAATCTGTCAATTCTTTCTTTGTTTACAAGCCATTTGAAGTTGACGTGTCATTGATTTTTTTTAATATGGAAAAAATTTAATATTGTGCAGTCATTAGATTCTTTGTTTTGAAGGGTTTAAAAGCAAAGGAAATTTATGAACATTTGTTAGAAGTGTATAAGGAGTCCTCACCTTCAAAACGCACCGTTAAATTTTGGGCTAGTGAATTTAAACGTGGTCGTACCAGCCTTAAAGACGATCCACGCGAAGGACGACCAAAAACTGCAACCACAGCAGAAATCATTGATCAGGTACATAATATGGTTAGTGAAGATCAGACGAACGAGTACTTCATATTTTACATGAAGAATTACGTATGAAAAAACTGTTTGGAAAGTTAGTGCACACATTAACAATTCAACAAAAACTGGATCGAAAACAAATTTCTCAGCGTAATTTGGAGCGCTTTTAGCCGTCGTTTTATAACTATGGATGAGACTTGGATCTACCACCATGATCCTTAATTGAAACAAGAACGTTTACAGCGGACTGAAGCTGGTTGTTCAGCTCCAAAGCAGGTGGAGTCACAACGATCAGCAAAGAAGGTTTTGGAATCAGTTTTTTGGGATGCAAAAGGAATTTTGTTGATTGATTATCTTCAGAAAGGTAAAACAATCAACTCTGAATATTATTGCAGCCTTTTGGATCAGTTGGATGAAAAAATTCGTGAGAAAAGACCTGCTTTTAAAGAATAAAAAATCATTTTTCATCAAGACAATGTACCTGTTCACAAAAGTGTTTTGACGATGGCTAAATTCAAAGAATTAAAGTACGAATTGCTTGAACATCCACCGTATTCACCAGATTTGGCTCCCAGTGACTACTATCTCTTCAGAAATTTCAAACAATTCCTTCGTGGAAAGTATTTTTCGTCGAATGAAGAGGCCATAGCAGCCGTATGCGGTTATTTTGCAGAGCTTCCGGAAAACCATTATAAGGATGGGATAAAATTATTGGAAGATCATTGGAACCAGTGTATTGAGCTTCCAGGAGATTATATTGAATAAAAAAATATATTTCGTAGCAAAAACAGTATTCTTTCATTTCGAACGCAGGAACTTTTCAACCAACCTGTATATTTTTTTTAGTAACGGATGACTACTATTCTTCCTTTTTAAGATCCTTAATTATTTGAGATTTAAAAACTGTTGCTTTTGTTTTGCACATTCTTTTAAGAATTTTGGTAATTTTTGTTGTTTTCATTTTTAAATGATGCTAATGTTGGAGAATCAAACTGTGCTGTCATTTTTCACCATGATCGCTTACAAAGTTGCATGCATACAAATAATTTCTTAACATAATCAAATGTATAAAATATCGCAATTTACAGTTAAATGCGGGTTTGGTTGCTTGTATTTTGCACAATACTGAATGTGGTATTCGACCGAATAGCAGGAAAATGCTGAATTCCGAGAAATACACAAAAATTCTTAAAACTTATACTATGTTGTCTTGGTGCGAAGAAATCAAAAATTTAATATAGAAAATATGAAAATATGTCGTATACAAAGTTTGTAGTTTTTACACAGCCTATTAAGAAAAATTAATATTTTTTACATGTTTTTTTTCGCATTTTTGCATGAAAGTAAAAGTTTTTAAAAATTCTTCTACATTTGCTTGAATATAAAAAAATCTGTACTTTTTTGCCTTTATGTCACAGGGACATACCAGGGAACTGTAGGGCAGACGAGCTTGCAAGACTGGGTACTACCTTAAACATTCCACACGAAATGGAATCTGTGGACATGCCTCTGGTCACTTGCAAGTTTCGGCTGCGGGAGAGTGCTTATGGGTTGTCAAGAGATAGGTGGGCCTCTGTCCGTGGTTGTATTCGTTCCAGACAGATGTGGCCCGTCTGGATAGAAAGCGCACGCACAGGTTGCTATCACTGTCAATGCCCGATATATCATGACGTGACACTGTCTGATTGGAAAGCACGCAGTTACGTTGAGAGTTGAGGCTAGTGATTTTTGCAGAAGCTGTGGTGACGAAGAGGAGGAGGAGTGTGTGGAGCACCTTCTCTGCACTTCTCTTGCCCTGGCTCGCAGGAGGGGACTGCATTTGGGCTTGGGTGATTTGGCTGATATCGACATCGGCCGACTTAGGGGCTTTTTGAGGCAATCGGGATGGTTCGACGGGGGAAGCTAGTGATATGATTTTTACTAGCTTCCGTGGTATCACAAGGAACTTTGTAGTCTAAGTGAGTCTAATAGGCAGGCTACCACATCTACCTTACCCACCTTTATGCGAAATTTTGAAAAAAAAAATTACTGCAAAAAAGGGAACTTTCTCTACCAATGCCATCACTGGTCCATACATTACCCGAAGTAATGTGTAAAATAATGCAAGGACACTTATGGCAATACTAGATTACTTTATACGCAATTTGGTAATGCAGAGTTTTGCTGGGAAATACCATTTTACCACCATAATAATATAAAAAACTATGGGGATTATATTTGAATGTAACTTTAAACCTTAATATTAAATAGATACATCTACTCCTAGTAAGAATAATATTTACAAATCTTTTAAATTGAGTTTTTCACTTTGTAACAAAGGAAATTCTATAGTATTGAATTTTTAAACAAATATTTCACTACGTACACACAAAACAAAACTTTGTGAAAATGATTTGAAAAGTTTAAATTTGAAATGCCATAGTAAAATATTGACTTAAATAATTGGATCATACATATTATTAAGTGTTAAATCTGTATATTTACACTGAATTAATAGAGCTGCAACTATGAAAAAAAACTACGTGCTTAAATTGTAAAATATTTTATTTTATGACTACACCATTTCAAATTTTAATTAAAAAATATAAGAATTTTTAAGATTATAAGAACTTTTTTAAAAAATAACAAAGTTTGGATATTTTCCGGAAAATTTGAAAGTAAGGCGGGACAGTTAGAAGTCGATCTATTTTAAAACTTTAGAGGAAACTTTTTAATTTAGAACGGGGAAAAAATTTGTAAAATTTCCTTGAAAAGGACTGGTACTGGTCCTTAAAAAGAGGATTCGAGACCCGTCTATCGGAACAAAAATTTGAAGTGCAACTGTTTACAAATGTGTTTTAAAACTAATTTAAAAGCCGGTTCTAGATAAACCTGTTCCAGTTTAGAGTAAAAGTCCAGATACGTTAGCGACAATTTTAAGCAAAAATCATCTATGACAGAAGAGAAAATAAATCTAGTTATGAGATAAACTTTGAAACACAAATATTAAACTAGAAAATATTTGCAGCTTTTCGTTATAAAATTTCGAAATTGTGTTGAAAATCTTGAAAATCTTTTTATAAAATACATGTGTCAACGGAAATATTACGCTTAATGCTGCATTATGGGATGTTGTACAAAATTACTGTTGTATTTTTTTTTTTTTGTATATTATTGTTATAGAACAATAATGACGAGGACAGTTAAGTAATTATGAAACATAATTATGTTTTGTTTAGATTTTTTTTGTATGTAAGAATAAAACATTCTCATGATTTGGATTTGTGTTGCTGTGTTTTAAGTTATTTACTACTTTTTATGGCTAAAACGAGACATACATAAGTATTTCATTCAAGTACGTTTCATATAAAGAAAATTGTTAATGCAATTTTGTTTTAGCTGTTGTCGAACAAAAAATAAACGGAACAAAAGTTTTAAAATGAACATATGAAAAATCAACTATTAAAATTTTGTAATTTTTACAAAAAAAAAAAAAAAATATTTGCAATAGGGAATTAAACAATTTAAGATATTTAATTTAATTACTTACAGCGACTAGCCTAAAGATAAGTTTCGTGCCAGAGTAATGTCACAAAAATTGAGTCAACCGAACTGAGTTGTCACATCTGTTGTCTTTCAAAATAAAGGACTACAACCATGAATTTTCTCAAAACCACCAGTGGACCCAAATCTCTACAGTTTACAAATTGCCATAAGAATAACAACGCTAACACTAATATTGATTTGGTACGCAAATGTGCGCAAATGGATTCAAAGTACTTAATCGGTTATTGCATGTATACAAAAAGCATCCTCGAGGTAAAGATTTTTCTGCTTGTCGGATTTGTAAGAGATTTTGATCATTCGTGTAAAATATAAAGAGTGATGTTAGTTCCTTTTTCGCAATTCCTTATACCAATATTTTGGCTAATCCGGTTGATAAGTACAAGTTGGTGTATTAGTCACTATTCTATTTAAAATATTTATAATTTATACTTGTTCATATTTTTTTTTTGTATTTCGGACATAAAACTTCGGAGAAAAAGGCGACTAAGTTGGCCGACTCGATTTCCTCATCTAACAGCTCCAGAAATTTCTCTATTAGTGCTAGTTATCGTCAGTTTTTTACTAACGCAACCTCTATCTCAAAAACTACTACTTTTCTGGAGAGACAAAATATGTTTTATAACATAATAAACTTGTGACATTACTTTTTTTTTGAAATTTAAAATTCATCACTACACTATATTACAAGTTTATTATAAAACGGTTTCTGTTATTCCTGAAAACCCTTGTTATGTTTGAGGCTATGCTTTGCAAACTGCTTTTTAATATTTATTTCTGATATGAAATTTTGACTTTATGTTAGTTCCTTTTCGCTTGAAAATTTTTCGTTGAACAAAAAGAGTTTAAAGGCACAAAAGGTAGTAAATAATGTTTTATATTGAAATAAAAAATTGCTTTAATAAAAAATTACTATTTAACGAAAAATAGCTTAATATCTGAAAAAAAATTTTTATAGATGCGGCAATTTTGTCTGTTGTCATAGCCGCCCCGTCAGAGAAGATGAAAGGCCCAAAATGAGAAGGCGTAACGAAGCGTCAATGGAGCTTGTAAACCAAAAATTTTAGATCTTTGTGCAAAATCCTCATCATACTGGCGCGTGAAATGCCGAGTTACTGAGAGCGATGTCGAGTCGATGTTCTTGATACACTCAAAAAAAGACATGAACTAAAATGTAATCAGAAATTTCCTTCAAAATAGTTTATAAATTGTCCTCAATTTAAGTAAAATTTTATTTAAACTTAGAAAAATTTTTTTAAAAAAAATAAAAATTCCTAAGTTTGAGGAAAAACGAAATAGTTTATATACTCAGAAATAGTTCATATTTTTCCTAAGTAATATTTCTTGATTTTAGGAAAAAACAAGTCAATTAAATAAAAATTTATTAATTTTAAGAAAAAACATCTTAGTTTTAAGAAAATTGCATACTCAAATGTAATAAAATTAAGTTTAGTTCAAAATAAAAATTAGGACATAATTTACTGCCATTTTGTTCAAAAAATGTGTATAACTTAAATCGAGAAAATACTTGAACTTAATGTGTGTTCATTTTCGCAAGTAGTAAAATTAACTAAATTTTAGAAAGCCATTTCCACTTTCTCATTTTTAAGAATTGTTTTCTAAAATTAGTTCAGACAATTAAAAACAATAATAATAAAAATTTACTTGATTTAAGAAACTAATGAACTATTTCTAAGGAAAATGTTCATGCAACTTAGTTCAGATAAATTTCAAAATTTTCAATAAAATATGCTATTTTACGAGTAAAAGTTTTCTAATTTTTAAAAAATAATAAAATTTGGTATAGGATTTTTTTTTGTTGGAAAACGTTTAAATTATTTTTAATATTCTATTCCAACAAAACAATCACTTAAAAACAAACCAGTTAGTTTTACTAATTTCCAAGAAAAAATATTATTAAATAAAAGAAATTAAAGTTACCATTTAGAAAACTGTCGCACATGATTGGTTCGTGATCGTGAGTCAAAAATCTCTCACGTGCCCATCTCTATTCTTAACAGTCTTAAATATTGAACTTAAAGTAGCTTGAAATATATTTTAAAACTTTGTTAGCAAAGGGTAAAAAATTTCGAATTTGCGCTTTTATGTAATAAATTTGTTTGTTGACTACAATACAAAATGTCGCAGGCACATTTTATACATTACGGTATAATGGCTTTCCTATAATTAACGTAGCGCTTATTAAACTTTATATTTATCCAACTATTTTTTTACTTAATAATAAAAAAGTTTACATTTGTATATGTCAAATAAAATTTAAGCTAAAAATCAAATAAAATAAACTTATGACTTTTCCATTTTCCAATAATAACAAGAAATGTAGCTGTGATATTTTGTATTTTTGCAACAATTTCCTTAAATTAGTTAATTTAAGAAGACAAAGGACCCCCAGTGTTCCTTAGCCATAGATGCCGTGTGTCACGTAGGGCGTCCCTTTTTGTAGTTATCTCAAGCAGAACCGATAATTAACTACGTTTATTATTACGTTTCAGGATATCCTGCAGTACATTTTTTAAATTTTTTTTACCTTTTTGCTAAAAAAATTTAATTTATATTTTAAATACATGAAATTAGTATTGTTCAATTTAGTTTTAAGACAAAGTTGTATAGCAAAAAGGAGTGCCATTTAACTTGTTGTTAGAAAATATTTTCTTATTTTTAGGGAGTTAAGTCCTAGTTTTTAGTAAAATAAATTATCTAATGAAGTTAAATAAAATAAAATTTTTCTTAAAATCAAGAAAACATTTCCTAACAGTAAAATTTTAGATGATGTATGAACTAATTAGGAGGAAATTTTGCTGTTTTCTAATAAAAATTTACTTCCCAGTAGTAAAATTTTTCTATAATTTAGAAATTTTAAGTAAAATTTGTTTCTTAATTTCAAGGAAAATTTTATTAAATATTGGTAAAATTTAGTAAATATTGGTAATAAAAATAATTTTTCTAAATTCTAGTTCATTTTTTTTAGTGTATGCACAGTACGACGACGGTGATCAGCACGCAACAAACGCACAGTTTGTTCAGCACAGCACTCACTTTGAAAATAAGTTTGCAATATTTCCCAACGTTCTTTAAGCGTCAATTGACTGATTTTGATCCGCTGAGGTATGATAATATTTTGATAATATTTTGAATAGAAAAAAATCTATCAGTGTCAAAATAACATATTATTTAAAAAGATAACTGTATTTGGAACACCCTTTATGTTCATATATGCTCATACAGGAAACCATATGTGAATATTATCATTGTCATCCAAAAATTCCACCTTTTCATATTTTATTTTGCTTTAATAATTTCCTTAAATTTCTTCTGGTTATATCCCTTTCGAACTATGTATGTTTATGAACTAATGGACTGACTGGCATTTTATGTCACCTTCAAAAGACCACTCATTGCCACCACACTTTGGTTTTCATATATAATTTGGCTGTGTTCAAACTATTTCCGCTATTGTTATTACTTGAGCCAAGACGGCTCTACTAAACTTGGACATATGCCCACATTATTATAACCGGCATTTAATAGTTACCAGCAATTGTAACAATGTACATACAAAGTACATGCTAGACAGTTAGTTATAATTTATATCATGTTTTACATAATTGCAATGTTAGTTTTTGTTGTTGTTGTGGTAGTAATAAAATAATTTTATAAAATATTTACTCACAAAACACGTGAGTGGTTTTCCACGACGTTGAACATTAATGACGCCTACCCTTAAAAAAATAAATAACAACAGCACACAAATGTTCAGCGCAACTAAAGAATTTGTTTATAGACACAACGCCAAAACAAAAATTAAAATATAAACTCAAAATTAAAACTAAAAAAATTGCATACAAATTGTTTACAAATTCTGAAGCGTGCTTAAATAATATTAAAATGTTAAATAAAACAAAAACCCCACCTTCATACTACATGTTGGAATCCCCTCTGTCTACCTCGATGACTTACTCTTTGGAATAATACAACTACATTCCATCCAATAAAGAAACAACCCTCTAGAAAAAACCAAAAAAAAAAATTAATAACATTATGTTTTAACAACATAATGAAAACCAAGAAAATTCAAATAATAACTTTGTATCCACACATGTCTGTGTGTCCAAAAAAGAGTTGTAGGCGCACCTCGAAACACAAAAAATGAATTAAAAATGCAAGTGTGCTATCGGTATTTTATGTAGTTTTTGTTGTTGTTGAAGTTGCCCCATAAAACAGAATTGCATTTCAGTGAATGATTGAAGTTCAAATAAAAAATTTTATTAACTAGGTGATATTCAGATTTGGTCGAACTAAGAATATACTTCAATATATTTTTTGACATATATGTATATTGTATGGTTATGATGCTTATGTGGAATCCAGAGTGTAAGAGGATACGTGATGACACTAAGATTACCCTAGAAAATTTAAAAAGAGTGCGCCGAATATTAAATAGATCAATGCTCTTGAGTAAAATATCATGAAACCGAATTATTAAACTGTAATTTATATAAAGAAGTCTTCATGACGGCATGCCGACATGTCACTGTCCCTGCTGACTTGTTGATTCGCTTACATACAAAATACTCACAAATGTAAAAATTACATAAAAAGCTAAAAATGTCAGCAGGACATATCCGATAAGGTCAACGTAATGGATAAATTCTGATATAACTTTCATTTCCAGCATAGGTCAGAAAGTTGCCATTACCTCTTGAATATTAAAAAACCGCTTAAATTAATTTTTAGCACTTTTTATTATCCTCTATTTGCTGTAATCATTTATTTTTCTTTCTTTAAGTTGTAATTTACAATTCAAAGTTTTTTATTTAGTATCAAACTTAAAGTGACATCTGATGGCAGACATCATGGTAAGAGCCGATTGCAGAATCACATTCGAATCACATTCGAATTAAGTGTCTTCACTTGTGATGAAATCAGTTTGACAATTGGTTGTAAAGACACCTGGTTAAGAACAGGCCGCCAGGCTCAAGGTTCAAATTTTTCTTTAACCTTAACACAATACCAGATCCAACAAGTCCCCAAAGTCACTAGCACAATCCGATAACTGGAGTCAATCCTTGCAGTAAAGTAACCTGAGATACGGTTATTGTGCCAATATAGTCTGAAGAGAATAAAACTTTACAAACAACAAAAACGATATCTAATGATACAAGTAACTACTCCTATATTAAATGTACTACACACAGACAGGTTAGACAGGATAGAAATAAAAACAATGTCCATAAGTATAAATTGTATGCTAAATTTTTATACCCAATCAGAAATTGCTAGCTGTAGTGTTTCCATTAAGTCTTTTACTAGTACTAGCCAACGGTATAATAATCAATGTACTGGCAAAGCAAAAAGGGCTCTGCCAAACAAAAGGCCCTTCTATCTAATAATGTTATCAATTTGGCCACCTGCTAAAGTACCTTGCCAGCGTTGTCTCGTTTGTATTTTTCTGACTGGGTATCTATCCCTTTTTGTATGTCACCGACATTTTTATATTTAATTTTACCGATTTTCTAACCGCTGTATATTATTAAAATCAGCTGATTGCTACCCGCGCAGTTTGTGGTACTATAGATTTATAAATGTTTTACCATGATGCTGGTACCACTTTTGTACAAAATTATTTATGTACATAAAACAATAGTAAAATATGTACCAATATTGCTATTAACCACAGCAACATTTGAATTGAATGAATTGTTGCTAGTATACATAGTTTATGCATTTGTTACTTGCAATAGGTATGTAATAAGTTTGTTAGATCCGGTAACACTTGCCATAAAACTGAAAACAAACAGACAATTTGAGCATGAGTGCATATCTAGCCTTACATACGTATCGTACCATGTATACCAAAATCAATAGTATCTGGTGTACTCTCAAACCTTGAGCATATTTTTAAATTTCAATTTTCAACAACAGAAAACCATTAATGGAGTTAACCAAATACCTCTGAGATGTATCGATAACACAACACGATAAGGTTTTTGCACAAAATTCTATTAAAACAAAATTCAACTAAGTACTATTGGATTCTTGCCAAATATGTTTGAAATATAGAAAGCCATACCGAAGATGAATTCAATAGAGATTGGCTTGAAATTTGTATTTAGGAGCCCAAAATACTTTGAACAAGTCTTATCATAAGTATGAGTGAAAACCTTGTATACTGTGACTGGTGAAATGGGACCGATCTGAAAGTGCCCACCCTGCGACCTGTACTAAAACGAATATGGATTTAAAATTGATCAGTTCTTTACTTTTAAAACATTTGGTTAAAAATTTTGAACTATTTTTCAAGTATTTATGGATAAAATTAATGTTTTTGGAAATTTTATAATACGTTTTATTTATTGAAGTGTCTAGTATTCATATTGTCTTCAATGTGTCCAATTTGTTTTTGCAAATTTCAGTTCTATAAGGACAATTGAAAAATAAGTTTTTTCTAGGATTAGACTGCTAGTTGCATGAGCTATTCAAAGCCAGAAAAAACTTAGGTGCTTCTCCGCAATTTTGACGCATAAAATATTATTGTATTTCTCGTGAAAATATTTCACTCGAATTTTCAAATCATTATTTAAATTTCTGACCAATTTCTTTTTTTAATTTGTGTGAAAACAATTTGTACATAATTTTCACTTGAAACTCATTTTTGTGAAAAAAAAACATAAAGTATAACAGTTTTTTCACGTGAATCCCAACAACTAACTATGCTTAAGAGAGGAAGTATTGAGTAATCAATAGCCAAATACTCAATAATTTTACAGCTCTAGTCAGAGGTTAAACAAGCGAGGCCTCGAAAAGACTATTTGATTGTGCAAAATAGTTAATTTTAGCAAAGCACTTAAATCTACAATTTTACATATATCTGCATGAATTATCTTCTCCCACAAAATTTAACGTTCGACTGCTTCTTATCATTCTCAGCAGACAACTGCATGGGAAAATAACAATCTGTATAAATATGAGGAAAATGTCTGAAATTTTCGTCCCGGAACTAAGCTAACTTTGCAAACCCTTTAGGGGATTTGTTTGTGTAATGGTTTACTTTAATCCCGCGTTGAAATCATTGACATTGTTGCACAGTGTAGTTTGTATTACATTAAGATCGAATGCATAAGACTTAAATAGAGTTGGGCATTGTAATCAGAATTGTCAAACAAACTGTACACGTCAGTAGACATCACCTATAGGACTGTCAACGCCCGCCCCTTCATGTCATAAAGAACAGTAATAGGCATGCGCAACTACAGCCTACTTCACTGGGATTTTAGTTGGCGATTATTATTGCGCGAATTGTTCAAGATGGAAAGATCAACAAACTCAACAACAACTAAAATTAAGTTACCACTTGTGATAATAAATACTTTTAGAACCCAAACACTCAATTAAAATTGTGAAATGTAAATTGATTAAATTATTTTAAACCTAAATGTGAAATTAGGTTAAACTAAACGCTAAACATCTATAACCCTAAAAATAAATTTATAAATAAGAACTTAAATTTTATAAAGTTTATGGAAGCTATAGCGTGTTTTTAATTACCAAAGTTACTTTACCTGTATATGGTATTCTACCCAAACTCTCTTAATGCGCCAAAGACCGCCAAAAAACGGTGTCAGATATTAAGTTATTTTTATTTTTATTCTAAATAATTTTTTATTAATATTTTGAGAAAATATTATTCACTACTTTTAATGCCTTCAATCTAGAGACTTTTAATTACAGTTTTAATTGATATGATTAAAAGTTAAATTGATACAAATTTAATTAAATTTTTAAATGTGTTTATAAATATTTTAATATAACTTCCCCGAATTCCTCTTAGGGGAATCTAAAACTTTAATATAAGTTAAATTATTGACCCCGTTTTTTCAGACACGTGCGTTAGACTCTCCCTAAACGTTTAGAAAATCTATTTATCAACAGCTTCGAATTTTTTTTAGATGAAAATAAACAATGAGTAAATTTTTTTTGGCATCTCAAAAAGTATTTAAACGAATCATTGAACAACACTCAAACAAAGAATTTATTTAGTATGTATTTAACATAAAAAATTAAACATTTTTTTTTGTCTAATTTCTAATGAACCACAAACAAAATAGAACACTCAACTACCAAGCAATCGAACGACCGACCAACGGACAAACAAACTCAACCCAATCAACCACATAAAACAACTATCAAAAATTGGTTTAGCTTACTACTCGTACTAGAACTCGTACTATATTGAACATAAAATTTTATGCACTTGAAAGAGAAAAAAATATAGTCTGTATTTAAACTAAATAGAACATCAGATACGTATCACTAAACTTAAAAGTAGTAAAGAAAACTTGATATATGTTTACAAGTAAATATTTATGTTGTTTTAACGAAGGTGTGTTAAGGAATGTAGATAATATATTTGAAAAGGTATATTGATATTTTATAAATAATGGTATTAATAACAATATTTTCACCTCTTTCCGTTTTAGAATTTTAGTTGAATTTCTTACATTTCCAATCAGTTTTGTTCAATTTTTTTTTTTGCTAAGTGTATTCTGTTTAACCTTAGTCATTCTACAATTTACAGCAGAGTTTCCAAAATGAGACGCTGTGACTGCTTTGCCATTGTAAGTGCAGAAACTATGGTCCTTCGAATTTGGTGTAAATATCTTGTATCTCAAACTGATAAAAATTCATATGTTTATCTTTAAACTCTTCGAATTGGTGTAAATATCTTTTATCTCAAACTGATAAAAATGCATATGTTTATCTTTTAAACTCTTTTTTAATATCAGAAAACCCCCAGTGTGAACTACTGAGGTTAGACAGAAACTCTATTATACAATTTTCAAAGTTTTGCCAAGCATAATTTTCATGTTATTTTTTCTTTTTGGCAATAGTAAAAGCTACATATACTAATGTAAATTTTTTATTTTATTATTGCCTTTTTTTTAGTTTATGTTTGTTAGCTTTGTTTTATTATTTATTCTTTTTTTTTTGTATTTATTGTATTTTTTTAGTATTTACTATAATGAAGTTGTTTTCTTATATTGTTTTTGTAAAATAAATCTCTTGTAGTAGCTACTACAAAATTATACAATTTATAAAGCATTGAAGTTCATTGACCTCACTTGGGTAGTTTTCCCAAGTAGTAGGCATCATCATTAGCTTAAATATAATGTATTTAATGTGGTCGTTTCATAATCTCAATTAGTTGTGTGAATTAATTTGGCAAAAAATGAAGTTTAACTAAAGTTTTTTACATTATTAATAAAGCTGCGTAAGACGTATATTTACATTTTTCGAAACTTTATTTTATTGCGTATATATTTTTTCCAGAATTTAAAAAAAAATGGATTTTGAGATATGGGTCTTTAAAGAATAAACCTAAAATATTACCTTTAACCTTTTAATACAAAAAAACTTTTGGGACGCCATTTTGAAGGTAATGTTTTCACCTTTAGGTTTTATAGTTTAGAAGTTATGGGCGACTTTGTATGGACAATTTTTCGATATTTCGAAACCCGAAAGGGTTTGGGGTCAAAAGGTTAATGATTTGATAAACACTACCCATTTACAATATTTGTGGCGAATTTCATTAAAATCAGAGATGACAAATCCGAATGTGCGGTTTGACTTGGAATGGCCCAAAAGTGCAATTGTGCGAATTTGCAAATGTGCAAAAGTGCAAATGTGCGAATTTGCGAAAGTGTAACTGTGCAAATTGGCAAAAGTGAAAATTTGATTGCTTGATGGTTTGATAGATAGATCGATGGTTTGATGGTAATGTAAATGTGTAAATATGCAAATGTGTAAATATGCACATGCGCTATTGGGTAAATGTGCAAATGGGCAAATGTGTAAATGTAAAAATGTGTAAATATGTAAATATTTATTTTTTTCATTCAACATCGCCCAGCCCAAACCGTAGAAGGTATGCGTCGTAGACATTCGCTAATAAGAGGTTCTTGAAAATTTTTTCGGGGAAGAGCAAAACGGGGAAAACCCCCTTTCACGGTCTGCCCAAACTCCTATATCTAGTAACCTGAAATTTTAAATATGCTTTTCTTGGAGTATGTGTTAATTCATCAATGAAATCCCCCCCTTAACAGCCTGCACACACCGTTGAATCTAGAAGTTGAAATTTAGTTTTTGGAAAAGTGTAAGGGGAGGGGCAAAGAGGTGAACAGTCTTCTCCTTAACGGGCTGCCCCCACCGATTTAGCCAGAAAGCTGAGAGTGTTAAGTGGAGTATGTGCAAACTCATTGATCAGTAAAATCTGAAATTTGAAATATGTGTTACCTGAAGTGTGGGCTTACTCATTATTGAAGTACTTCTTAGAATTTTGGTCTGGGACATGGTAAAAATTAAAGACTCCTCTAACAATGTAGCGGGCTTTGCCCGCTATGGTGTATATGGGGAAATATTTGCAAGGTAAAATTGGAGGGGGACAGAAATGGAATGGAAAGGGTACGAGTAAAATTGAAACACTAGACAAGGGATACGAAATGGAGTGGAAATGAATCAGTAGACAAGCAGAACGAAATAGGATGGAAAGGGGAACAAGTGATATTAAAACAGTTAACACTGGGTACGTCTCCCTTAAATGACCTATAAAAAAGAAATTCAAAACTTTAAATATAAACATCCACTTCAAAATATGAAAAAAATTTATTCAAATAGTAAATCTTTGGAAAATAGAATAATATTTTCTTTTGAACATATTTCGATATTTTAAACTATCGATAACGAAGTGTCGGGCTTTTAAGCTAGTAATGAATAAAGCAAACTATTTTTTGTCTCTTAAAACACGAAAAGAACAAACATTAATTTTTTTTCGTGTCCATGTGTGATAAATGAGTTTTTATTTGGTACTCTGCTTTAAAGCTAAAAAACTAAATGAATGATAATTCCTGACTTATGGTTGGTTGCGCTAATAAGGAGACGCTGACTAAAAGCTTATTCGAAACAACTTGCCAACGTAGAAAAAAAAATGTTGTTCTTAAAAAGTTTTACTAAAAACAAAAATTATTTTAAGTTATTTTTCACTAAAAGGTCGTTTTTTCTGTATTTGTTTGTCATTTTTGATGCAGATGCAAAGAAATTTTGTCGGAAGTGCCCTATGTATTATTTAATGATTGTTGCATCTTCTAAATTTAAATTATTTTTGGCTTTTAACTAAGTTCAACTTAACTTTCACAGAATATTAATTAATTGTTACAATATTATGCCGTTTTTAAGGTTGAAAACGAAAGCCATTAATGGATTAAAAGTATTTTCAGCATTTTGTCCGCAGTAGTAGATCTTCAGAATCGAATTGTTTCAATTGAAAATCAACTTTGTATTTTCGCTTATACCCGGGCGTAATGATGTACGATAATTTTGACACGGTAAACATTTAAGCTAAATCGGATATCTTGAGATAAAACCCAGTGAAAAAATACAAACGATCGCCAGCAAAGCACTTTAACAGGTGGCAGCAGAGTGGGGGTGGGGGGGAGGGACAGGCGGCCCGGGTCCCTCCCCAAAAAATTATTTATAAAAATTTATTAGTATGTTAAGAATACATATATACAAAATAATTTGTAGTTGTTTACTGAAATTTGTGCAGGAATGAGGAAAATTTGCTTTGAATTCAGGGATTTATTTGGATAAAAGAAAGAAGTAATTAAAGGTTGATTTACACGTCGCCTACCCTTATCTAATATTACTCAGTATTGGGTTTTTAAAATCAGCAAACAATAAAACAATACAAACGTTAGAAAAAATTATAAGTAGTTTTTTGTTTTTAAATATTGTATTTTGTGTGGGTGTGAGCTAACTAAATAAAATCCAAACTAAATTCAGGTTTCTAAATTTCTATGAAATTTTAAAAATTGTTCAAAGAAATTTTAAAACCTTTGTCAATTTGTATTTAGTTTGCAATTTATTTAGCTACCTCGCACAGGTCCTAAATGAAATCATTGAATTTGAACAAAAAAAGTGATTCCAATTGTATTACTTTTTTTAATTAAAAATCTGAGATTCAAATACCACATCAATTCCAGAATTATGAGTTTTTTTTTATATCAAAACATATGTATTTAAAATTGAAAATATTTAATTAACAACTTAATTTATATAGAATTTCAAAGTAGTTATAGTAGTCAAAAAGTAAGAATTTATAAAAATGCTACCAAGTCCTGAGAATAGTTGGCTTTTCTCTTTTAAATGTAAATAAAAATATTGTCATAAAAATATTTGAACTTCTTCTATTTGTTATTTGATAAAATATTAAAAACAACAAAAGCTAGCAAATAAATTGTGTGTTCTTTAGTAAAAGTAGAGCAGGACATACAATATAATTGCTATATTTCGTGTTCCGTTGAAGTCCATATATGAAAACAGTAGTTATAGATATAGAGATATAAAAATAAAGCTTTTTATAAAAAAATAGACAAAATTGCCCAAAAATGGTAATAGAAATTAAAAACAAAAAAACGAAATAAAAGAACACAATTTAAGTTCAAAAAGTTACAAATAAAATTCAAAAAATCGCAATAGCTACTTAAAAAGATCAATTAAGAAATAACAAACGCAATTAAAAAAATTATTGAAATTCATCAAATTTTAATTTAATTTTTTTGAATTTCAACTGATGCTTTATAAATTAGATTTGGAGTCATTCCAAAAGTTTTGAAACAATCTAGTCGTGAAATAATTATTATTATTTCAGTTTATTAAGTCAATGGAATTTATAAAACTTCCTTACAGACTAGATACAACATGTATTATAGTTAAAAAAAATTACAAATTGAAAAAATTCAAAAAGTAAGAATTTAGAGGTTTCTTTCGTAACAATGGAAGAGCCATTAATTTCCAAAATGCGATTTTTGCAGTATCCGATGATCTCATAAAATTTTAGAGCGAATCTTTTTCCATGACATTGCGGCTTAGAGCTTGGCAGTTTTGAAACCTGTTAAGAATTATATTAGTTTAATGAGGCGCCAACTTCTACAACTATTATTATACGAAAAACCAAATGAATACTTTTTAACAAAAATCGAGCGTCAAAACTTTTAAACGCAAACAGCGCGCGACTATAGTCAACGTGTTCCATCAAACCAATTCTTTTCTAATAAATAATGTTATAACTTTAACAAAATCAAAACAAACTTAAACAAATATCGTTATAAAATTTTGTGTTTCACTTGAAAATGCAATTTAACACCAAATTTTATATTGGGGCCATTTTCAAAAATTGGGGCTAAATTTCATAATGGCGTTTCAAATGGCGTTTTTTTTTCATTTGAAATAAAATATGTGAACTTTTTATATACAATATCTATTTTTTTAATTAAAATGTTTTTATTAAAATGTTCTAATTAAAATTACTTACTAAATAATTATTGTCAGTAAATCTAAATAAATAAAGTAAGTGCATATGAACATCCCATCAAAACTTTGGTAATGGGTGCGATGTTCTCATGCGTTACCTTGTAATGATAGCTCGTTACCTTTTTCATTACTTGCAAGCATAAAGCAATAAGTTACTCATTATTGATTACGTAATATATGATTTATAAATGTAAAGTAATAATTAAAATATTTTTGAAAATCTATTTTTAGATAAATTACTTTGTGTTTTTTTTGTAAGCAAAAGGGTAATGTATTTTTTTTTTTTTGATAACACTAGCGAAAAAACGAAGCGCAACAATTCATTTAAGTTTAAAGGAATCAAATACTACATATATGCGTCGATAGCTCAGTGGGTAGAGTTCTTGGCTGCCAACCAGATTTCCCTGGTTCGATTCCCATCTTGACCACATTATTTTTAATTACAAATATTTTTTAATTACAAATATTTTAAATAAAATATTTGTAATAATTTTTTTAATACAAATTCCTCTTTTTTAAAAATCTATTTTTAGACACATTACTTTTTCCATTCTCGTACCCATATAAGTAACCCCTTATATTATCACCTCTAAAGTAATGGGTATATACATTACTTTAAGGCTCATCGCCTGTAAAATTCATCAATGAAGTAAGGTGTAAAGTAATCCATCGGCCCCTATGGCTATACATTACTTTACCCATTATTTGGTAATGTGTGGTTTTGCTGGGATATCAATTAAGTAATTGATATATTGAATTCGATGCGTAGAAATGCTGAGGACGAGTTTATTATTGGAGACTACTGAAATCGTAAAGCTGTATGGTATAGAACCAGAGTTACCAAAACGGAATATTACAGAGCAATCTTATTCATTCCATATTTAGATGAAATAATGTTAGGTATGACAAATAGATTATCCGGTCAAGATAATGTGGAAAAGAATTTATACAATATTTCACCAAGCCTAATATCAAAATGATTTAAAAACGGAGAGAAGCTTTATAACACAAAAAGAATCAAATCGTACTTAAAAAATTCAATGGGCGAAGTAAGACTTTCTGCATTGGCTCGAATGTCTGTATATCGTGAAGAGATAGACCCAGACAAAATTATTGACAGTTTTTTTAATATTAAATGTATACATTAGATCTCAGTCAATGTGATGAATAAGTGTTAAAAAAATTTATATAAATTTAAAAGCTGTAAATTTTTTATTAAATGCTTCAAATAGGTCAAAGAATTAAGGTTTAGAAATAACCACCTTTTTAAAAAAAAATTTCACAAAAAATAAATATAAAAAAATATAAAAAAAATTCAGACTACATAATAAATTTAAATAACCCAAACTGTTGCGCTCGGGTATTTCGGTTTTTTTACACTTATTTTCATTATTTTAAATTAAAAATTATATACAAAGTCATTTAATTTTAAATTATAATATTAGAATGATGTTAGCTTATCATTCGTTTTAAAAAAACTCGATTTTAATATTTTCTCCAAAAAATTTAAATAGGTTAGTTTGAAAAAGGAGAATCGGAAGTAAAGATAACTGACTCATATCTAAAAATGGTACATACACTTAAGCAAAAATGTCGCTTATTGTTGTACATGTATGATCGAGTTTTAATAAAGATCGAAATATGTCTTTTATATTTAAATTAATATTATATTAAAAATACAAAATAAAATCAATTTAAAACAAAAATATAAAAATTTTCATTACTTTTTAAAATTTTAATATGCTTTGCCACCACATTTTTAATTGTTTTTATGGTACTGCCATTATACTGAATTATTTTATTTCATATACTGGCACACCAATGGATATTTTTAATTTAGTGTACTGAGGAATTTTTCGGTTGTGACAATTGAAAACTTATTGAGACATGAGTAATTTGACTGTGACAACAGTATTTCGGTTGCTTCAATAACAAGTCGGTAGTCGCAAGCAAGCAATTCGATTGCTGCAACTCAACCATTCGAATAGCAACAAATTCGGTTGTCAGCACAAATCTGTTTTCTGGGTGTGGTGTTATCATTTCGACACTGATCTAGTACTATAAAAGTTAAAAATCCGCCACATGCTAGTACAAATACTACCGTCTCTTACGTCGTGCCATTACTATGCCCTTCGTATTAATGTGCCCCAAAACATCAGTTAAATATTTTGCTTATTGGTTTTTAAATTCCAAGAGACTTTTGACCCTAAGAGTTAGACTGGTCGCGTTTCGTTAATATTTAGAAAAATTTGACTTCAACCCTAATATTTATTTTCATTTGTATGTACTATAAAACTTAAGTTAAAAGTTTGCAAAACTTACAAAATCGATGTTTTTAAAAACATGTATTATTTAAATGCATACCTGAAAAGAGAAACAAAAAAATAAATTAGGAAATTTATAATGCTTTAAACTTATTTATTCTTAAATTTCATTAGTAATACATAAAAAAAATGAGCAATATTATCAAGAAGACAATATTTGGCTTAAATAAAATTCTGTTCTCAATATAATAAAACATTGTAAAAACGATCTTTTTCTGTGTATTACAAATATAAATAGAGTAATAAAATTGGCTATTATTTACATTATTAAATTGGAACAAAAAAAAATTACGTCAAAACAATTAGTAATGGCGCTTATGTAAAATATTTACTACTTGTATCATTGCCAATTTTTTTTGTTCTTGAAACACTTGAAAAAATATAAATTTCGCATATTACACACAAAAAAAAAATAAAAAATTTTAACTGACTACAACAATCATAAATAATTTATCTTATCAAAATAACAATTTTAGACGAATACAATAATAATGGCAACAAAACCGATAAATATACAGCAAACAATTGAATCATAAAAACATTTCAAAAAGAAAACAAGTTAGAGGGAAATAAAACATTAAAAAAAAAATAGTACGAATTTTGTTTTCGATCAAGCTCATGGTCAGTTTAGCGTAAAAATTACCCTCATCTGCAGAGTGAATAACAACAATACAATGATCAACAAGTAAGCGAACTGGCGAAATTTAATCAAAAGTTAAGAAAAATTAAAATATAGAAAAATTATTGCAATTGCAAACCGACATATTTTGGCGCCCAATACCGGACTTTGCTGGGTTATTTCAGTTATTTTTTGATTTTTCCAGCAATGTCAAGCATTGGGTGCAAAATATGTTGTTTTGCAAGTTTTAGCTAAGGATAATTTGATGGAACAATCAAACATAGAAGTATGAGAACTGGGAAAATTTAATAAAAAGTCAATGAAAATTTATTTATTATCTTTTGAGTTTTCCAGCAATGTCAAGCATTGGGTACAAAATATAGAAGTATGAGAACTGGGAAAATTTGATAAAAAGTCAATGAAAATTAAACTTGAAAAGATTAATAAAATTGCAAACATATACATATTTTGGGGCGGGGCCAAATGCATGACTACTGATTTGTTTAACGTTTCCAGCAAAGCCAGGAGGATAGGTCACCAAAATAGGTTGGTTTTCAGCAAAAGAAAGTAATCCATAATTTGATGATAATTATTAGTTATAATATTTGATAATTATAAGTTATTATTATAATAAACTATACCTGAAGTTAAATTAAAAAAATTGTTCTCTTGTTTATAAACTAATTTTCTATATACTTTTTGAGTATAGTCTGTTTACAACTCATTTAAATACTTAACTACACTCAGAAAAATATATAACTAATATTAAGCAATTTAACTAATATTTAAGAAATATGTAATAGGAATATTATGGCTCCAAAGAAACTAACTTAAATCATGTATAAATTGACAAAATTTTTTCTTAAATTAATTAATTTTTGGAAATTTTACTAAAAATTAAAATATTTTTTAGTAAATTTAGCATAACTTTGTTCATAAATTTAGTAAAAATTTCTCATTAAAAAGTAAATTTTTAATCAATTTTAAGACGCTTGTGTATAAATTATGTTCATTATACACTAAAATTTTGCTTATTAATATTTAATGATGTGTAATTTTTAAATACAAAAGTATTGAAGCTTGCCTTATAAAATCTAAGTAACCAAATTCATTATTTGTTTATATGAATATTAACGAAAATAATTATAACAATATTTTCATAAATACATATATATTTTCAATTTGGAATTACTTAAAATTTGAGTTATATAATGTAACCTATAAATCAATTAAGAATAGTATAGGTTAAAATATTCTGCACTCGCTAAAAAAAGTCTTCCATGAGAACTGAAAATCTTGCTGTTATTATGGAAAACTTTGCCAATCTTAGTACAATGAAATTAGCTCAAAATATTATTAGCGGTTACTAAATTTGAGTAAAGTTTTTGTAAAGTAGAATTTAAAATCAGTTTACTAAAACAGGCAAAAAAAATTAGTGAGCGCTACTAAATTTTAGTAAATTCCTGTAACCTGCAATTTAAAGTATTAGTAAAATGGAAACAGTAGGAAAGTAGGAAATACTACAATAATTGTATCATACAAATGCATAATTCTATACTGTAATAAGAGACATTAGTCTTGTGTATAGAATTTCAAATAAATAAATTAAAACACATAAGTAAGACTAGTGAACTAAACTTAATAAATTGTAAAATATAGAAAAATAGTAACGTTGCATGACGAATTTTGAGACCAACCTAAATAATAACTCAAAATTTACTTTACCCATAATTTATTAATTAATTAATTTCCATTTACTTGTAAAAACATAGATTCACATATTCCAGCCCTGACATATAAACCAGTTGCCATCAATGGTAACTCTAGTGTTGCATCACTGTTCTTCTGTCAAACTTCAAAGAACATTTTGCGACTTTTCCGGTGTACAACCTCCGGACAATGCTGCCACATTTTAGTTATTCTCCCGGCACATATAAATACGACCGCAATGTGGCATGACAGTATAGTTGGTAATAAATCGCTGAAGAAGTAACAGGGGTGAATTATTGAATAAATTGTGTAATCTGTTAAAGTGTAACTTAATATAGTTTCAATAAAGTATCTTGAGTAATTGTTTTAGTTTGTGTAAATAAATAAAGAGTTGCTATAGAAAATTTTAACTGTGTTATTTGCAATATAAAAAACTCGATTTATTTAAGGGAAATAAATCAACGATTTTAAAAGGTAAAATCGTGACAATATAACACTAATTTGGTTGCCATGGGATTGCTGTAACCTAGAAAACAGATTAATTTTTACAACCGAATATTGTGCCAACTGCATAGTTCGGTTGTAGTCACCGATATTTTTGTTCCTTCTTGTTTGTAAATTTCGGTTAATTTCGCTAAATTTCTGTTGAAACCTTATACAACAATTAAAGCTGGAATTAATATTATTAAATTTTTAACGAATCAACTCGCAAAGTTCTTTTCGTTGCCCGAATTATTTTCCACTATTCAATCACAATGGTATTCAAATAATCAATTTGACCTTTGTTGATTATTTTTAAAAAGAATCAAATGAATTGAAAAGTCAACAGAAAAAATGCTTGCTCCACAGTTTTATGTATGCTTCCTACTGAATTTTACAAAAAATCTATTTTATTTTAATATTTTTCTGTATTTGTAAGTATAAGTTTTAATTACTAGAAATAAAATTTCTTTTATGTTAATATCTACTTTTATGCTAATTTTAGCAACTCGGTTTTCAAAAATTTGCAAAAAGATTTCTGAAATTAGCAACAAAAATTTGTAAATATTCTGTAAAAGTTCTGTAATTTGTAAAATGTAAATAACAAAAAAATTTACCAAATAATATTTTTTTTACTAAAAACTAATACAAAAATAGTAAAGTGGGGAAACCGTACACAAATTTTTCTACCCATTTTTTTTCTGAGTGTAAACCTTTTTAGGAATGCCAAATAAAACATTTCCTCAAATTAAAGATGTTAAATAAGTTAAAATGTTTGAACTAAATTCCTTATTTTATTTGAAAGCATTTTTTTTAATTTAAAGGAAAAACTCATCGATTTAATTTAAGTAAGATGTTAAATTAATATTAGTTCATAAATTTTTCTATGTGCAGGCCTAGTACGAGTACTTATAGCCACAATAATTTTTTTGTTTGAAACATATGTAACAAAAATGCTGCGTAATTACATTTTGTACAATATTTTTATTTATTTGTATTAAACTGAAAGTAAACATTTTTAATACTTTTTTCTATTTTATAGTAAATAAGATTTCGTAACAGATGTTTTGTTAGTGAGTGCTGTTTTTTTATATAATATTACTTCGGTTTTGGTATTTTGGCGTCTTTTTCGTTATCGAGCTGCAATTAACTGCTATTAAGTAATTAGAAAGATAAAGCAAAGTAGTGTAGTGTTATAAAGGCGATTGTGTTTTTATAGTTTAAAATTTTCGATTTTTTGTTTGTTGTTGCTACTATTTGTATGATTAATTGTTTAGTAATTCACGTGTGACATTGATTGTGATTAGTTTCAATTTACAACACATTGAACAAAGTGTTTTTTTATAAAATTATTTTAGGAAATATAATTCGTTATTAAATTCAACTTCATTTCAATGTCAATCTAAATATTTTTAAAAGCAGTAACTGTTATGAAAATTGAAAACAGGGTACTTAATGCTTGACTTGAAACGAACTTGATCTTTTTAATTATTTTATACCTTAATTATTTTATGCTTGTCCAATGGTGACTTATATTCAAAATTACCCCATTAAAAATTACTTCTGTGAATGAAAGACAGTCATAGGAGAATTTTATAAAATTAACTCTTTAAACTTCTTTACAAGGGACATTATTGAGATTACATGGATTCCAGGAGATAATAAGACAGCAGGAAACGAGATGGTTGACAAAATAAGCACATATGGTTCTTCTGTTAGCGCAGTCGGTCTGGAAATCCTAAACCTATGGAATAAAATAATTTTAATTCGAATAAAGTCATGACACAAATTAGTATATTCACACTGATAAGCTAGCATACTACCAATTGGTCTACCGGGGCGTTCAAGTCAACTTTTGAGAAGTACCATCTCTATTAATTCAGTTAATTTACAATCGAAACTCATCGTACTCAACTTAAGTAAAAACATGTTAACAAAATTTTATAAAGATGACAAATAGCAATTAAAAAATAAAACAAAGCAATTTAAAATTCAAGAAATTTTAAAAAATATGCAATTGTGCGAATCTCAACTAATTCCTTCAAATAAAATATGGCTGTCGTATAATTTGGGGCAAGCTGAAGTCAACTATTATTGACTTTTAAAACTAAGTTTAAGTTAATTGTTGTTAGGCCTTAATCGTTCTTTTATGACCTATAAAAGACTGAACATTGCTGATTGCAAAATAATTTAGAAATCCTTAAAAAGTCAAAACTTCTTAGCGACCCGAATATTGTTGACTGAAATTACTCATATTGTGGGCATCATGTATTCAGAATGAGGACACAACAGGATGTATCAGCTTATAGTGTACATTGTTAAAAGAAACTTTCCATTAACAATCCTTATACGACTTTTTTGATTCGTTACAGCGACTGAATGAATTTTACACAAGATCTGTTTCTTTCCAATTAAAGAGTTTTTCTCTGTTAGATTCGGTATAGATCACGGCCATTAGGGTTACCGCAGGAAATTTATGATTTTTTGACATGAGTAGATTGTGAAGAAGACTCCATTTTGTCAACCCAACCTAACTGGCTAGTGACGGAGAGTAAAATAAAATAAATTAGATTATTTTAAGAACTCAAAGTTAACAATTTTATTTTGGATTTATGTTCTAAAAACATAAAGTTATTTACGCTGTCTTAAGTACTCTTTCTTGGCCTTTTTGTGCCCAAGACCAAGTGGGCGGTACTTCTTAAAAATTTGAACAATAGCATGCTGTCGTCGAGAGAATGGTGGCAGTGGCTTACAGAACAATCGCCGTTGGGTACTTCTTTGGACACGGGAAAAACAACGAATAAGAGGGATCTTCAGTAGGCACTTCTCACTGTGTAATAAAAGCCAAAATACGTGGCGTGTTACTATCGAAAATATTGTGGCAGATAGATCTGCATCACGAAGTCCTCTCAGAGTGTTACGAACAAAAGGAACGTGGCAGAGGGACATCTGTTAGCACTCCTGTCTGAGCGGTTCAAGCACCAAGAAGGGGGCCTTCAGTTTGGTCAGTGGAAAAACAATTTAGGTGGTAGGGGCACTTCGATAAGACACTTTTCTTATCACAAACATACACGCAAAGAAAAAACATGGTTGGGGCAATCATATTCGAAAAGCATCATATATTTTTGGGTTTATGGTTGTGCCAACCATAGGCATTATAATAACGCCTATTATGAAAATAAAATAACCATATTTTTACCATAAAATGGTCCCTACAGTTTTATTATGATTTAAAAATCACCATATTATGGTCCTAAATAAACATGTTATGATATTGAATTTATCATAATATGATCGCACGTTATCATTGTATGCTCAAAATGTTATCATATATTATGATTCCTGGATTATCATTATATGATCCCAAATCTAAAAAAAGTTCTTAGAAACTATGAAAAAGCTCTTTAAATTTAAGAATTTTTCCTATTGATATGTTTTTTCTAAAAATAATTGATATTAAGGACTTTTTGAAGCAAAATTGTTAGGGGAAAAATCATAGATTCTAAGAACTTTTCTTTCAAGAAAACTTTGATTCTGTGGACTTTTTTTTAAGAAAAATACTTATTTTTTTTTAAATACTAATGACTTTTTTTAATAAAAAAAATCTTAGATTCTAAAGACATTTTTAAGATTTTTTTTAGAAATTTTTCTTTAAAAAAAAGCCTTTAGAATCTAAGAATATTTCTACTACAAAAAGTCCTCAGAATCTAAGTATTTTTCTTAAGAATCTATGAATTTTTCTTTCAAAGAAAGGCCTTAGGATATAAGTTTGTTTTAAAATATATGATTTTTTATGTAAGAAACAGTTTGGAGAATCTGAGAATTTTAGTATAATGAAAAATCTATAGAATTTTAAATAATTTTTTTTTTTAAATAAATTTATAAATATCTATTATTTTGTGTAAGAAACCTTTTCGTACAAAAAAAATCATGGGTTTTGCAGACTTTTTCTTATGAAAAATATTTTATTAATATTTTGAGAACTTTTTACAAGAAATGGATTCATAAACATATTTTTTTTTTAATTTCTAATTGTTTTTATTGCAAAGAATTACAAAAATATAAAATCATTCAATAGAATCTTTTTGACAATGAATTGATTAGTGTAAATAATATTATATGTATAAGAAATTTTTGACAAAAAACCCCTTAAAAAATTGTCTAAAGTTAAAAAAAAAAATAACTGGATCTTAATGGGTGAATTGATGAAATGTTTTAATGCCACATGAAAGTAATTTTCTACCCATCTGATATTTGTCGAGTTTTAGTAAACAATATATTATTGTTTTTTTTAGACATTTTGTTGTAAAAACAAACTGACTGAACTGATAAAATTTTGCTTTTTATGAAAACAAGACAATGTCAAAATCATGTTTTATTTGATGTATAATTATTTTGTGATTATTGCCAGCATTTTATGGTTGCATAAGTATAAAATAGAAGGTGTCAATCATAAAATAGTAAAATATTTACTATAATAATGATCAATGGTTAAAAACCTAATAACATGGTTGTGACATACCCGATTGCAGCAAGTTTAATATAGTAGCAGTAATCATGTTGCAGCCATGTTTTTTCTCTGCGTGTAGTAGTCGATTCTAGAGCTTACCAGCCAAAATGCCAATGCTGCCAGCCAACTGAGATATTATTTCTTCTACATTGACTTACGCACATGTTTGTTATATGTTTTACCATTTTATAGTATGATTTTGCTCCACAACAACTAAATCACACCTGGGTGTGGTAAATAATTAAGGGGACAAAATTTAATTTGAAGCCCTTTGTCCTTTCACAATAAGTCTAAGAACCATGACATAAGACTTTTTCGCCCATTTCAATCTAAACTTTGAAATGGATGGAAATGTGGTACAAAAGCAACTTTCTGATGATTATCAAATATCATAATCTCTTAGCCTTGCACACGGTACAGAAGCTCCAAAGCTATTGCTAAACTTCGATTAGGTATAGGCATAACAAAAAAATCCGAGGACTAAAACTCTTTTAGAAAATCAAGCATAATTCTTAAGACACTTAGAGATAAGTGTACTTAAGCCAACGTCTTATTAAGTTCTCATGTCCACAGAGAAATTTTTGTGTTCTACAATATGTCATTAAGAATCTTGATAAGTTTTAAAGTTAATGTCGTTTTGTTTTTTCATTTATTATGCCTCCAAATTATCTTTTAAACATTTCATAAATTTTTATAAATTTATATTTCCAAGCACTTGCAACCGAAATATGCAGTTGTACGCCTTTATGTTTGCAGACATTTAAAATTTATTTACTAACATTACCAGACAGATTGAAATTTATTGAATTCATTTTATTATACAAAAATGCAGTTAATCAATATTTAGTATATACACAAAAGTTCATGAGTTCCAGAAAAATAAAATATTTTTTTTGTACCAACAAAACTTTGCACTATTTTAGACATACGGAATTTATGTTTATCCTTGTCTATTTGTCGTGCAATTTTTTTTTCTCTATGCTGGTTTAAAATCTTTATGGCAATATGTACGCAGTTAGAGACATAACATCCAGTCAGCCAGATAGACAGACAGACAAACAGATAGATAGACGAAGTACTCAATCCAACAGATACAATATAGATACTGCAATTTTAGATGTTTATTGTTGTATGTGGAGTAAGTAGCTTGCAACAATAACTACGATTGCTATAGAACAATAGCAATAACTACTACTACAGCAGCAGTAGTAGCAGCAGCAACATTCTTAGGTTACTTGGACTGGTTTCACAGCTGAGAGGGTTTTTTTATTTGGCTTCTACTTCTTGTGCTGCAGTTTTTACTTTACCTTTATGCCCACAATTTTACACATTTTCATTTCTGTTTCTATTTCTTTTTCTGCACCAAAGTGATGCAAGTGTTTTTATTTATAGTTGTTGTAGTGCTTGTATGCTTTAAGGCATTTGTGAAATGAAGGCTGGATATTTGCTGTTGTTGCAAATATCTGCTAAGAAACACTTGTGTTTTATGACCCCGTTTAGCTTCAGGTGTAAAGTTGTTACTTGGTATTAGTAGGTGGTAGATAAAAAAAAATATGAAATTTTTTTGGTTTAGTCAAGTTAAACCTCTCAAATTAAAGAAATTTTCAAAACTACTTGCACACATATAAATTAACTTTTTTAATCACAGTTTTGGGTGGTCATTTTAAAGTGAACTATATAAATTTATTGTTTATGCAACAGTGTTAATGATCAATGGAAAACTTAAAGGAAAATATTTATTTGTTTAAGTCATAGGTTAAGGTAGACCTTCCCGGTCTTTTTATATGTACAGCGTAAAACTAATCAGGTACGTATGCAAAAATACTCGACATTAATATTACCTGCTTGCCAATCAAGTTCAAAATTTTATAGATGGAAAGAAGATGTCAGCCCAGAAAAACAACGTGACGTATAACAAAAATAAAGAAAATACATCCAAAATAACGACGTACGTACGGCGGTGTCTGCAAAAACTGTTTTTTTAGTGTAAAAAGAGCTCCTCAGTTCCTCTTTCGCTATAAAACAATATATTTTTGCTTTTTACTTTTAAAGCTTATAAAAACAATTAAAAAAAATGTAATTATTTAAACAAAAAAATAGGAATCGAAGTTAGTTTTTATTAATTTGTATATTCACTCGTACCCTGAGAACCACAGAATATCCATATTTTCTTCAATCTATGTTGAAAAAGAGGAATTGGAAATATAGATCCTCTTAACAACCAGCTCGTATCTAAAAGATAGGATATAAACTTATGTATTCTTCTTGTACGCTCTCATGCCCCGATGATTAACGTCCCTCTATTTTGCGAACTTCGTTCTAATGACGAAATTCCTCTGTCTCTTCTAACCTATTCCACTAAGGTCACCCAAAATTGTAATATTGTCGCCAGATAAGTGTTGAACCCGAATGTTCCAAAAACCGAACAGCAACTAAGACAGTGTTCTAAGGTCTTGTCATCCTCCCCACAGGCCCTACAAGTCCCCGAGTCTATACGGGACATTCGAAATGCCGTAAACGTTGAATGCCTGGGTGGAATACTTATTGTCCATAGAAATCAATTGGTCTCACCTACTGTGGCGGTGTCCCCTATTGTTCTATGAGCAATAACAGTACATTTACGTAGTTCAACTCTAAAAGCTAGAAATTGTTTTACGTTCTTCAAGGTGACTGCGCTCAAATAAGAACCTCCTCTGGTAAATTCGTCAGCCATCTCGTTTCCTGCGAAGTTATTGATTTCCTCTTTGCAACCAAGTGTAGTAGCTGATCTTACAGAGTTTGAAGAGGTTGTTATGTTTACACATCTTATGTTTTTTGTTTACAACAAATGTATAAAATGCAGCAACTCTGATGAGAAAAACAATAGATTCTATCTGACAGCTGAATTACTGGACGTGTTTTGCCTGTTTGTATGGAAATATACGACACGTTGTTATTTTCCTTTTCACTAAGATTAGATTGATTTAACATTGTTTTTATGATTCGTACCCATTAATAAGGCAAGAAAACAAAATCTTAATATAAAAAACAATAGGGAGGCAAATTAAAACTCCACAATAAGCACTTTTCGGTTAGACACAGTCACCTCGCTACTTCTCTTGACTGGGCGTGCCGGCAGTTAGTTTCAAATAAATTCCAGGGGCCACAAAAATTAGAATAAATATGCAAACCTTTTGGGGCTGTTGACTGTCATGCCACACAGCAAACATTCATTCTAGTAAAGATTTGCAAGTAAACTTACTAAGACTCTTACGTCTCCTGTCCTATGATTGGACATTACTGCCTTATTAAGTCAAATGTAAAACCATTATTTGAGTTCCCCCTTTAGGTTAAGATTATATACACAAAACAAACACCTCCCACGTTAAACATGAATTGATTTTTGACTTGAAAATTTCATATTTGCTAACACTTCCTTACTCTAAATAAGTTATTTTACTTTCCAACATCTTCAAAGTTATAGTAGTAGTTGGTAGTAACTAGAAGTACTTCCTTTGTTTTCCCCCCATAAAGAAAGAGTATTATTATTTTTTTACCGCCTTCATCTTCATCTATGTTAAGTTGCCTTACAACTTGTGTTTTTCTGCTATTTTTGTTACGAGTTGTTGTAACTATCACAAGGAATGTAGTCTTTTGCTGGTAATAATGATGCTCATGGAGATGTGTATGGATGTCGTTTGTCTTCTTCCCTTAGCAACATTACCTTGCTCTTGAGATCATGACAACTGCTGTTGTAGTTGCTGACGACGATACTAATGGTGGTGGTGGTGCAGTTTTTGTTGTCTGGAAATTGTGAAAATAAAAACACAGTACAACTGCAACAGCAGCAGCATTATTTCATGTTTATAAAGCGTTTTCCTTGATGTTGTTAATAAACATGCACATTTTATATTTTGCACTTGATATAGTAGATAACAAAGTCGAAACAAGATTTTAGCGGCGACAAAAACTGACAATAGAGAACAGGATTAAGCAGTTAAAACCTCAGTATTTAAATTAAAACTATTTGGAAACATTGTAGGCTTATTAGAGACTGGTCACAATTGGCGCCACAAAAATGTTTTGCAAAATTAAGATTAGTATTTAAATCACAAAAAATCCTAGTTGCAAATTGATTAAAGCCAAGAGCAAAGTTTAGACAATGAATTCATCGGCGTTGGAAACTGTCATATGTAGCACGTCTTTCTAGATGCATCTCTTATAATAAATTCATTCAGGTTTTTAGTTATTTTGTTTGTAATTTCTTCTAACTCTTTCCTCTTTCATTTTTTATATGAGTATTGAAGAAAAAACTATTGTTAAACATGTTTAAAAAAATATAAGCATATTTTCATCTTCTCAACTTCAATGTCTGAAAACACATGTTTTTTCAACATCTTCTTTTTATGGGTACTTAGACGAGATACAGAAAAAAAGCTTCCTCTTCCACTATGTTGAAATCCATTAACATGTAAGTGGGTATAGTTGGTGTATCCACTACAAACAAAACACACCATGCGAATTTTAATATTAAACATCATCAAAATGTTGTTTATGTTGATGAGTTTCAAACAAAGAAACATCAACTTCAATACTCCCTCTAGATGCAATACATTTTAATGTGTGTATGTGCAAACCCGTAGATAGTAAGTATTGTTCTATTGAATTGTTTTGTAGGATACAATGTTTTCATATTGTTATTATTTGTTTAAACTTAATTCCATTGTTTTAACCCTTTAACTGGAATGGGAAAGGGAAATTGGCTTAGTTAGCAGTAGAAGATTAGCAGACGGGGATCAAAAACTAAAGAAAACTTACACAACATTGCATTTTGAAGCAGTATGTCGATTAAGAATTTTTTGGATTAGGGACATTTCGGCAGGACTCAGTGGAGTTTCGTCTGCCACATTTCTGTTTAAATTATTTTTGTAAAGCCGGACTTCATATGGACATATGTGTGTATCGTGAGCTTCACTAAATTTATAAACATTCTCCCAACAAAAAAAAAAACAAGCGCTCATAATAATCATTGGTATTATGAACGCTTTGCAAACGGTCATAAACTTTATTTCTACTGATCGACTTATGCTGAAAATGTTGTTGGTTTTTTGACGTTATCGGTGGATAATGCCTGGCATGCCCTAAAAGCACTTAGGAATCGCAGCAGCTGGATTTATTTACTAATGTTATCTTCTAGATAAACATGTGTCGGTCTTTGGCGTTAAACTCTCCTTCCATGTAAATATACACATATCTAAAACAATTTGAACTTCCTCAAAAAGCCCGCAGGTCAGCACAAAGATGCACCTGCAGGTTAACCAGTTCTTGATTCCATATAGCCAAATCTCTGTCTCTTCAGTCGTGGGTATTTACAAAGTGAATGTAATACATTAATTTCACCCTCTTAGTCCACAAAGCTTTCCACAGTAATCCTTACGTAGCTTAGCGCAGATATCTTGCTTCTCGTGTAGTGCCCAGTTCAGCAATGCGAGTCGCCGATCTTATCAGCTGATGGGTGAGACGTCTCTTAAATGTTCATAATTAAAATCTTAAATAAAGTAGTTAGTACAGGAATCAGAAAAAAAAAAACCTTTTAACATAGGCAGTCTAAGCTACTGCACTCCCCAGTAATAATACCTACAAGTCCGCAGTCAAAACTATACTATATGTTTCCAATAACGCTACACAGCTTTGCCAAAAGTTCCAGAACATTGGTTTATATTTAATTATGTACCTACTCACAATCATATGTTTCCATTATTACATATGTTTCCATAATAGACTTTGAATCTCCTCTTCATAATAGACTTTGAATCTCCTGCCACATACGGAAATTGTGTTCCATCTAAGCCCGACAATAGGTGGTGTATATGTTCAAAAGTTTAAATGGAGTAAAGTACTTCCTGCATCGGTTTCTTTCGATACTTTAAAAACGTGATTTATCCAACGGACACAATACTTAATTTTTTGTTCATAATACCGCCATTTTGAACAAATGACCTTAAAGTTTCTGCAGCCCTATGGGTCAACATAAAATATTAAATTTAGAAAGATAACAAAAAGAGAATGAGAAATAACAGAACCTTGCAGTACCCCAGATTAAAATGATGTTTGTCACCTTCGAGTGAGCAAAGTACATTGTGATTGGTCGATAGTTTTCAAGCTTATTTTTTGTATTCTTTTTAGAAACTGTCCGTTAATTGGGAAGACTTCTGTACAGTACGAAGAGTTACAAGGATTAGTTAAGGACGTGCAAATGTCTCAAAGCAATGGTGCTGGTACACCATCAGCTACATTGACTTATTCTAAATACCCACTTGCTCAAAAGAAAATCATAATAATTATTCGAGTTTAGTAAGTGTAGTTATTGCAAACACTTCAGTCAAATGGCTATCCTTATCATGTGGGGGAACCGAATATTCGATTATCTATTAAAATAATTTTAATACTAGTACATATTTATACACCATCTTACCGTTAACGGATTAAAAACATTATTCATACAATTACTACTTTAATTCTTAAAACAATTTATATTCATACATATGTGTGGGAATTATTTTAATTACATTTTTCAAAAATTAATTACTTTTAGCTACTTAAAACATCTTCTTTAATTAGTTTCTACTACTTTTTTATGCTGATTTTTGTCTTATTAAAAATGTTAAAAAATTAAAAAAAAAAATTTGTATTCAACATCCCATCTGTTGGTGTTTATCAATGGAGAAGTATGTAAGAAAGACAGCAACAACGAATAATTTTCTTGGCATTGTTCCCGTTTCCTAAGTTTTTTTCTTAGTTCCGCATCCAAACGTATAATTTTTTTGACAATATTGCTCTCTTTTTTATTACTTATTAGTATGGAAATACCGTTCCATTTATTTACAAGTGTTTTGCAGTTGTATTTTTTTATTTTCGCAGGAAGAAAAAGTTTTAAAACTGCAGCAAATATATATTTTCATGCTTGCACATTTCTTTATTTAATTTCTATAATTTTCTTGTTGTTGAAATCGATAAGAAGACCGAACAATGGTTACAAATAATAAGTGTAGAACGTATACCAATTTACTTGGTTGCCTAAACAGGGTGACCAGCTAAAATGCTATGTTTTATGTTTGAAACATGATATGGCAGAATTATTGTAGTAGCGCTATAGTGCTGCTTACATTATGAGATTTTAAATAAAAGAAATCAAAACACTGTCAATATATTCCAAACAGTTTTTTGAAAAGTTTATAAAACTGAGAACTCCTGTACGAAATCATATATGACTCCCAAAAAAACTTTAATACGCTGTTTTTTGTTTAACGAAATTTTATTACTATAAATTACAAAACTTGATATGACAAATCTGGAAAGTGAAACAATTTGTTTCTCAAAGTTTTAGAACCTTGTGATCTATAGTATCGACATTCTGTAACTCGGCGATATTTTGAATTAGTGATTAAATGCACTGAATAGAGAGACATTATTTCACCGTTAATGTGCTTTTCTCACTTGACTGCATGGAACATATAATCTGTCGTCTATACACTTAAAACAGTTTGTAATTTAAAATAACAGAAAACACCATTAAAAGAAATAATATTTAAATTAAAAAACGGTTTACTACTATTAATTTAAATCAAATGGTTTTTGTTATTTATTTTTAAATGTTGTTTAAACAGTTGATTATGCACTTAAAAATAAATGTAAACATTTTACCAACCAATGCCGTAAGAATAAATGACTATTCATTTATATGAAATTGTTCCGTATTTTTGCATTTTTGTTTATTTATTCTACAAAATTTTTACTCACACAAGCTATAAACACATTTTGTGTGACCACATTTTGAGTGAACGTATGTTGGTGTTTATGAAGTTCTTGTAATTTGAAGTGAAAAAATTTTGTATATAAACAAACAATTTAAATAAAAAATTTAAATTTTTTTATTATTTTTTTGAAACAGACAGCAAACAAAATTTAAATTGTTAATAACTGTAACGGAAAAAATAAATAACATATTTTCGATTTGTGGGTAAATTTTTATAAAACTTCAAACAAATGAAATAATAAATGAAGCTGGAAAAATCAGTAAAAATGGTTAAAACAAATATTTCTTTAAAAATACCTGTATGTTCCTTTATTTTTAACTGAACTGAAAATTTTTTTATTAAACTACAATCAGTAAACTATAGGATGTTTTTTTAAAGATTGAAAACTTTTGCTTAAAATAAAACATAAAGACTTATTAAATGATTTATTATAAAATTATATTTGATAGCTTATTTTTTGGAATTTAGCATTAAAAAGAATTTTGGACACATGTGTACCGCAACCATCTTTTTTAAAACGCATTCGAAAGAACCAATTTTAAAATTTTTATTCGGCTAAAAGTGACTGCCAAAAATTTCTTTTTTCCATCATGATAAAATAATCTTTCCCTAATAATTTTTCAGAAAAATAGCTTTCATTTGACAGTTTATTCGTATTGCAAAATGTAGGGAAGTAGAAAAATATACACCAATTCACCATTTTTGTTAATAAATTGGTCCATACAAGAAAATTAATTTTAAAAATGAGACTTTAATAAATAATTTAAGTAATTAACTGCCATTTAATATACTTTCAATTGTAATTTTTTTTTTTTAATTTCGTAAATTTGTGTTTCATTTTAAATAAAAGTTGTCAGCCCCTAAAAAACCACTCTTTACATAATATTCTGAGTAAATGAGTATGTACGACATGACTGTTGTAGTATTGGCAAATGTCCAATCATACTGTCTATCCTATAGAATCTTCTTTCAAAATTATTTCTGATTTATGTAAGGTCTGGGAGTTAATCCAAGACAATCAAAATGTTTTCTTTACCAAGGTTAAATAGGTTTGAACTATTTGATAGATTTGTATAGAAATTACAACCGGTATATTAACACTCAAGCGAGAGTATCTAGAACAGTGATCGGCAAACTAATACAACCATATTGTTGCCATTGTATAGGTGAGTTACGCTCTCCCTCTCTTAATGCACTGAAAGAAATGTGTTTGTAATTTTCTTAAAACTATGTGCATATAAACAAACATAAAAAAACAAAGGATGAGAACAAAAAAAAGCATAACAAAAAATATATAACAAAAGCAAATAAAAAACAACAAAAAAACGAAAATTTATAATTAAAATCTTTTAAGATCCAAGAAGTTTCTCAGTTACAGCTTGGGAAAGTCAAACCCTTCCCTATTTAAATATGAATTTTAAATACATAAATAAATATATATAAATAGATCAATAAACAAATAATTAAAGAAAAAAAGAAATAAATAAAAAAATAAATAGAGAAATATTTAAGATTTTTATATACTTTAACTTACAAACTACAAAATAATTTGTAAGTTCATTTATTCATTGCATATTTTATAACATCCTTGAAAAACTGGCCATCCCCGAATGGACGGCAACGATTTGCAAGTTTAGCAGCAACAATAAGAGACGCTGGTATATTAAAAATTTTCGACAAGCAGGTAATCACACTCCCATTCTTCGTAAGTCATTTCGTTCAGTGTAATGTACGTACTATCCGTCGACACTACCTTACTGCACCAAATCTCAGTGAGACTGATTTATTATTTTCATTTTCATGCTATCTGTGTTAGTATGTTAGTATAAGTGAGTCGCCCATGGGCGACTCTTTGCCGATCACTGATCTAGAACCACTTCGGCCATTTATTGCTGCTTGAAAGCTATTGACATAAACTGGGGAATTAATCTAAGTATGTAGGTCACACTCAACATATTGCACGCACGAGTTTTGAGATAATTATATGGACATTTCAATTGGACATTTCAATTTCATTTGGACATTTCAATTTCATGAATGTGGCTACTAGTCATGTGGCCATCGGAGCACGGCTGCGAGAGAGGGATTTTGCATACAGTGCAGCATTTTTCAGACTCAATGTTGGCTGAAAAACGTTAACGACTGGGGTAAGTTTTCGAAGGATATCTTTTATGGGTTACTTTATTTTAATCGACAGCCAGAGGACCACTAAACCCCTAGCTGGGTTGTGTATTACAATCAATGATTGTTCATTAATACCAGGTGTTTCTAAAGTTCAGAGCTCACTTATCTGTTATGTCATGGTAACATCGATATAACAGTGAAGAGTACCCCAAAATCCGACGATGCACGATAGAGTTGGATGCATTAATGAGCGCTTACCCCCTCATTTGTACAGCGTCCAAATCTCCCAAATAGACTTTGCAGCTCCTTCCCATATATGGGAGTTGTATTCCATTTTCGGTCGGAGAAAGGAACTATAAGTAGTGAGGTCAGACTGAGTAAAATTTTTCTTAAACTGTTTTAGGAAACCAAGACACTTAAATACATCTTTCAATAAATCAAATACAAGCTTACTCCAATGGATTTCATGAATTTTCATGCCCAAAACATCAAGTGCATCCGATTTCTCGATATTTATACCCCTATATTTGCTGATGTTTAAGTTATTAAATTACTCGACGGTAAGCTAATGTTATGTCCCGCGGTGCCTATTTGAAGTACAAACGGAAAGAATGGGACGCCCTTATATGGACAACTGCAGAAGCTGTCATGTGTCCATGTCTAGCATTTTTATGAAGAAGTGGTATTCGACTTACGACTAAAAAATATTTACCCCAACGGTTTTAATATTAAGTTTAAGAATTATGTTCGAAAATCTTTTTACTATAGCTTCAATAAAGGACCTATTGCAATTATTGGGATTATGGTCGAAAAGTTATTTGTTTCATGGTTTTATAAATACAAAGGTTTTCATTAGCGAGGACGGATAGAAACCCCAACCCGGGCAGAGGGTCGGCTACACAAACAAACTTAAGTAGGTATTGGACACACCCCAGGGGAGAAACTCATTGGGTCCAGCCAAATGCAGGCAATAGAATATATACGTATTCGGCGATTATGTCGAAAATATGGGGATCATGATCCCAATTCTTAGTCTTAAGTCCATTCACTTCTTAGGAAAATAAATTCGTTCGTCAGAGGAAATTACTGGAATCGCCTAAATCCCAGTGTTTCCCTAATATCATTTTATTTTGGGTATCACACTGGGAACACATTATGTGTTTATTGAAAATAGCCAATATGTACAAATATGAAAAAAATATGTGCAATTATTTAAACGCTAAATTCAATTAATACCCGTAAAAGTTATAAATTTAGCTTAATCGTAAATCTGAAACTCATATTTAAGGTCCTTTCTTCAAATAAACTACGTAAGCTGGCTATTGAACGGCTGCCATTTTTATTTATCCTAGCTTCTTATAGACCAATACTTCCGGTTTACTTTAAACCATATATGGCAGATTCCTGCATTCTTTGACCGATTATGGAAAAACTTTAGGATAGCTTGAAAAATCGGCTGAGAAGATACTCTTCATAACCGACTTGTGTCCAAACATAGGACATACACTTAATCCCTAAAGCTCTGATGTAGGATCGAATTCTACTAATGATCAGGCCATTCCGTTATCGCAAACACTCGCCATTTTTCAAGGGCTTGTAACCGAATGACTTCAGTCAAGACAAGATTTTTAAAGAAAACTTTTATTCCCAAGCCAGGCAGGTTTATAATATATCGCCAGAACGAAAATTTTTATTACGGAAATAATCATATTCTTATCACGGAGTTCTTCTCCTCGGGAGTAAATTTCCCTTCTTGGGCGATATTTATTAGCAATTTTTTCGAGAAATTGTCGCGATAATTACCGCCAAATTATTGTCCGGAAGATAATTTCAAGTCATAAATCAATAAAACAGTAAGATGGGTATTTTAATAGCCCTGCCATTAATATATACATTTGTACATTTGCCTGTTAGGAGTTAAGTGGGGTTTCGATTTTCTGCTCTTTCAATTTTCTAACTTTGATTCCTCCAATTATTCTTCTGGGTTTATTATTATATGACTGCATTATTTTACTTAATCCGACTCATGATATACACTTAAGGTCGAAAGTCGGTTTGTTCTATGCTCTCATGTAAGTTAGAATTTTTACTGAGAATCGGACCACTCCTTTACCAGCTTAAACCTTTGACTAACTTAAGTAGCACGTAAGTCTTTAACCAGGCAGGAATTCGTACAGAAATATTATTTTTTTCTTTATACGCTTTAAGACTTTAATGATATGAACAATTGTATTTGAAAATATGTATATATAAATAAAACGAAAATACAATATATTTATTCTCAAAAATGGAAACTGAACTCAACCCTTAGGGAATCAGTAAAGTAGAAACGTGAAGTAAAAGTTAAAAAAAAGCTGACTACTATGTCTGGCAACATTTGTCTACGATGACTTTGAACAACAATGTAAATGTGGATAAGGAAACTACTTAATATTTTGGAAAATACGCAAAGAAAATAGGAATTTCATTGCTTTAGCAAAATCCATACACAGTACTCGTACAAAAATCTCTAGTCAAGACGAAATAAACTACATGGAAGAAGAATGAGCAAACAGGAAGGCAGACATTGAATAGACAGAAGGAATTATTTAAACTTAGATTGTAGTTTTTTTTTTAAACAAATGCATATTGACAGGTTTATATAGTGAATAAAAAACATTGTTGTCGTTAGAATATGAAATTGTAATCAATACTGATATGTTACTAGTGGAAAGAATTAGAAATACATATAAAAAATACAATATTATATTTGAAATAAAATTTTTGTGGCTTATATGGTAAAAGTACGTAAAAATCTCATTAAAATTACAAATGAGAGATTTTGTTTGAATATATAATTTTGTTTTCAAACCAAAAATGGTAAATGGAATTTTAGATAAAATTAAGATTTGCATAGTGAAGTCAAGTAATTTAATAGCTTTTTTGATATTTTAGCAGTTTTTTTTTTTGTGCATACAAAGTTGTTTTGGTTTTTTTTACATCACCTGGTATAACCTCCAACATGATGTGGACAATGTCAAAGAAAAATACAAACTTGCTACTTGACTGTTAATAAACGTCCACATGGTTTTGGTTTTTTTTTTTTTGAGATTAGTGGTGGCAATGACAAACCTCTATTACAGAATTAAATGAAAAAATAAGCATATAACAAAAAAGAAACATAGAATCAAAAATGTTTAAAAAATTTCAGCAAAATATTTGGAGAGAAATAATTATTTTTTTTTTGCGAACAAAATATTCAATGAAAGGGCTAACATGTAAAGCGGATACTGATGGATATTAACAAGTAGAGTATATTTGTGTGGTGCACTTGGATTTTAATTAAATTTGGATGTTTTATAGAAGAGATACAAACAAGGGCTTTGTATTTCTTTAAACGGTTTAAAGAGATTTCTCAAATTTTTGATTTGCCACCAAAGCAACGAATACATCTGACTACCAATCATTCTTCCTAAATCCATCCACCAATTTTATATACACAATCCATCCCGACCCTTTCTGTTTATATTCGAGCGATCTGTAAAATCTTTTATCTAATTTTCCAGAATAAGAGAGTGCGCCTACAAAAAAGGTATACAAGCTTAACAATGCAATTTTGGTACTTTTTTAAATTCAGTGTTGTAAAAATTTCACAAAACTTTGGAAAAGCATAAGACTACGGCTAATACTCAGCTATTTTGGATTTTTCGCGAAGCTCTTTCGGGCTACTTTTTGGAACAACCTGTGCAGCCCTATTCTAAAAAATAGGAACAATGCGTATCAAACTTCTTCATTTGTCGAATATATTATATGAATGTAGTTTTAATATAGATTTCCGAATGTATCCGACTTGCTGCCGCATAAAAATATTTGAATTTCTTTCGCCTATTACACCCCCTAGATCCCTGAAGTTGTTTTAAATTAAATTTCATCAAAATTGGAATAAATTATTCAGTTCAATTTCTTCGACCTTTTTAATACAAATTCCGGGTGATAAGTATTCAAGCTCAAGGTCTATTTTATACAAAATTATTTATTTTCATCCAATATTTCGCTATCTCAATGGATAGCTTCTTCAGGGATTTTTTGTTTTTTAATTTTAAACAAACTGTTTAAAAAATCAAAATTAATGAAACAACAAAATTGTCAATTTAAAAAAAAAAATATTAAAAATTATACACAGGAAACAAAAATTATTCTATTACATTTTTATGAACTTATTTAATTTCCTATCTTATTCTTATAAATTAAATGTCTGTAATTCTGAGCTACATTGTCTGTATCTGTTTTAAAATTAATTCTTTGTTCCATTGGTGTGTTGATAATTTGTAACATTTCTAACATGAAGCGTCTTTTGTAGTTTGTTTCTGTATTTAAAACTGTTGTATTTTCAAAATCTGGTGTATGGTTAAAAGTGGCACAATGTGATGATAATGCAGTTTTCTGAGAAGCTGTATTCCTGTATTTCTGATCAGATATATGTCCTGCTAATCTAGTTTTTAATTTGTTCTTTGTGGTACCTATATATACTTAACTACATATTGCATTATCCTTAACCCCGCAAGGTATCTTGTAAATAATATTAGATTTATATAATTTCTCTGTCCTATCTTTCATTTTACTAAATAATCTATCTAATGTATTATATGTTCTATGAGCCATCTTATAATTATTGATATCATAAATATTAGAATTTTCTAATTGTTCAGAAATCGTTGGTACATAAGTCAGTAACTATATTCACACTAACTTCCCTATGTCCATTGTACTGACCAATCAATTTATAAATCAATTCCCTTGGGAAATTATTATCCTCTAAAATATTTCTGATTCTTATTTTATTATTTCTATGAAAAACTATATCACTAATATTTAAAAATTTATCTATAAGATTTTTGGCAGTATTTATTATAACTCTTCTCGGATGTTTTGAATAATAATTAATAATTCTATCCGAAGAAATTGGTTTTTGGTACCAATCTACTAACAAGTTATTCTCCTTTCTTATCACAAATGTGTCTAAATATTGAAGTTTACGATCACATTCCCTTTCAATTGTAAATTTAATATCCGGTTGAAATGAATTAAATATGTTCAAGATATTTTCTATTTCACATTCTGAAATAATACAAAATAAATCATCTACATATTTCGTTATAAAAAATCCCTGAAGAAGCTATCCATTGAGATAGCGAAATATTGGATGAAAATAAATAATTTTGTATAAAATAGACCTTGAGCTCAAAATTGGAATATTTAGGTTGGGGTGCTTTCCTTGTAAGCCCCTTTTTTATACTTTTTTAAAAAATATTGGCATTTTACATAATAAACTTTCTGGTGTGCTCTCGAACATGCGCCTCCCAAAGATGGCCGAAAAAATGCGATGTATTTTTCTTAGATTTTTATTCTCTACCACATTTTCAACTTTCATTTAAATCGGAGAGTTAAATACTTCCTTGTAATTTTTTTCCTTCGAACTAAACCGTTGATCATTGTTGTTAGTGGGACACCTATAATCTAAATTTTTGTTTAAGTGAAGCTTAGTTATGGGGGACAATATTAACCAGGTCCCGAAACATATGACCCTTGGTCCATGAGTTGATTGGTTCGAATTTGTTAGCAATCTAATGATTCGGTTGTGACAATAAAATTTTTCTGTTTTGACTACCGAATTCTTGTTGAGACAATCAAAATTTTATTGTCGCTGCAAAATTACTTTTGTTTCAACAGCTTTTCCGTTGTCACAAAGTAATTGTCAGCAAGGATATATTCTTTTTGCAAAGGAATCAGTGAATTCAATATTTGATTGGTCATACATATAATGCTTCCAATTAATTTTATAACTCGTGTATACGTAAAATAGTGTCCGAATTAAAACTGGACTCTTTTTAAAATTTTTTTAAAATTATTGGCAACCCTGCAGAGAACATAATGCAATTGCTTTCGGTGGTGAAGATCATCTTATAACAATATAAATAAGAAGCAGCAGGTATCTTTTTCTAAAGTATACGTTATCAGAATAAACAACAAACAAGCGTAAAAATATTTTCATTTCTTTTTTCCTTCAAACCACTAACAAAGATTATGATAAAAAAACGTTTAAAAATTATAAAACAAACAACAGAGGGAGAACAAGAATAAAAAACAGAAAGAAATAAAGTGAAAATTATAAACTAAAAAAACAAGTATAGAAAATTACACAAAAATAAATAAGAACGTCGTCGTCAAACAACACAGAATAATCATCGTTAACGTATTTTTGTAATACATAAATGACGAATCGTATTATTCACCTGCCATTTTTATATTCTATTGAGTTTGTGTTGATGTTTGTAGCTACTTTCTGGTTGACTTTATTATGAGTCGTTTTTGCTATTTAAAGAATTATATTTAGATGAAATTTGGCACATAAGCTTCTCTTGAACCGGTCCATTTTCGGACCCATGTACCTCCCATTCTTTCTTAACTGGATTTAAATGGTACTTAGACATATCGACGCCTCCAAACTAAGCCATGTAATACTAAACTTACTTTTAAAACAGCACTTTCTACATTTCTAAACGGAATTTTTTTAAATCTTTATTTGCATACTAAGAACTTTTTTTGTTATAATTTTGGCCGATCATTACCAAATTTCAACAGCATTTCGATAACGAAATCCTGCATAATTTTGCCTAATTTCATGTTTAAGTCATAAAAGAGAGTTATTCTACGGTAATCAGGAAAAAAACAGGTTTTGTAAAAATTGTCACTTAAAACGTTATTCGCGGCTCCGCTTCAATTATAAATAATGATATAGTTAATGTGTAAGGTAAATATTTGCAACAGTAAAAAATTTGGTTGCTTAATTTAAACGTGGTCATTGAAGATGAACCTCGAAGTGGAAATCCGGAAAATGCAACAGCAGAAATCATAGCTAAAGAACATGATGTGGTGTAAGTTGATCGACGAGTGAAAGTGCGTGAAATAGGTAATGCCATATGCATCTTAAATGATCTAGTCTATTTTATTATGCATCAAGAATTAGAGATGAAAAAGCTTTCTGCAAGATAAGTGACGCATTTGTTTACAGTTGATCAAAAAAGTATTAAAATGAAAATTTCTCCAGATTGCTTGGATCGATTAAAGCGAAATAAAATGGATTTTAAGCGTCGTTTCATAACTTTTGATGAATCATGGATCCATCACTACGCAACAGAGACAAAAGAACGACCATATCAATAGGCTGAAGCTGGTGGAGGTGTGCACCAAAGAAGGCAAAAACAATTTAATCGGCTGTTAAGGTTATGGCAACGGTTTTCTGGGATTACAAAGGCATTTTATTGATTAGAATATTATTGTAACCTTTTGGATCAATTCAATGCAAAAATTTAAGAAAAACCACGGTTTCCAATACAAAAAAAAATAATGTTTCATCAAGAGTCCCCAGTACACAAGAGTGTTTTCACAATGGCAAAATCTACAAATTGTTTGACCATTGACCTTATTGTTTTGATTTAGTTCCCAGTGACTTCTACCTACTCCCAAATCTAAAAAAAATTCTTGCTGGCCTAGGTTTTACCTTGAATCAAGATGCGATTGCAACTGTAAACTATTATTTTGCAGAACTTCAGGAAATTTATTTTAATCAAGGGATAGAATTACTAAAAAAAAATGTTGGACTAAGTGTATTGAAATTTCAGGAGATCTAAAATGTCATATTAGCGCTGAGGCTTTACATTGCATTTTATAATAAAATATTAATAAAATTTTCCAAAAATAAACTTTGTTATTTTTAGGATAAGAACTTTTCGAACGATCCTCGTAGATATCTGGTTGTTATTTAGGTTGTGAATGTTATATAGAACCATAAATTATGGCTCCAAATTTAAAGAAATTTAAATCATATTTGGACCTAGTCCCTGTATAAACGCAACCTCCCGGTATTTGCTTAAATTAACTTTATCGGCAAGTATTGCCGATGTAGGGCATCTCATGGTACGGCTTGACTGACTATAATATTTTTTACTTGATTTTTATATGTATTGTAGTTTAGTTATTGTAAAAGATTAAAGATTTCTTTTATCCGTATTTGCTCATTCTTTATAATGACATTTGATCAGTTTAATGATATTTATATGTATTATAAAAAAGGCTTAAAGAAAAGTGTATACAAAACTTTCAACGGAAACACATTCGTTTTAATCGCTAAATTGAATGAATTTGCGATTTAGAATTAAAACAAGTTTTATATTTATCATTGTGCTAAAATATTAGTCAACAAACTAAAAATTAAAACGATGATTTTGAAATGAAATTATAAGAATTGCCACCTAAATAATATTTTTTAACCACTTACAAAACCTTCGTTTGACAGGATTAAAATTATTTCGAATATAACAAAAAATTCGTTTTTTGTATTTTTAGGTTAGAAGATTACAAAAACTTGTTAAGATGAAGAAATTCTGACTTCAGATACGGATTGAGTGTTAAAAAGTATACTTTAAAACGGTGGTCTTATGTTTAGTTTCGTTGAAATTTGATTTTTCTGTCTATTAAACAAAATTATAATTATTATACGTAAATATGAATATTCTTTTATCCTATGGAGATCCCGCTCTGAATTTTGATATCTTTATATTTGCGACCTGTAGTTTGTAAGTTTAACATGAATACGCGAACAGAGTGATAGGTAAGTCTGACCAAGGACTGTGTAACTATAAATAAGAGTTTAAATCATCATTAAACTAGTCGATGGTGGATCTAGTGTCTAAAATACATTTAAAATTTATTTTTATAATATACATACAGTTTTTCTTTTTTTAAAAATTGAAAAAATACTTTTTCAAAAAAATGCCAAATAAAATCACTGTATTACAAGTTTGTCAACTCAAAGGGCCAGAACATGGTTCGCTGACTTTATGACACAAACTATTGTTACACAGTCCTTGGTCTGACATCGTTAAATCAACAAAGAAAGTAATTCTGAGTTGAAAACAACATAATCTCCTTTCCCAGCGATATTCAATAGCTTCTGTGGTAAGCTATTATTATTTTTTATATAAAATAGTTTATTAATAATTCACAATATATGTATATATCAAAGAGTTTGTTTTATGAATCCAATAAATTACATTTCAATTATTTTAATTTTAACAAACAAAAAAACTAAGGCAGACAAGATTGTAGAATAAAGTGTTTACAAATAAGAGAAAATCTAAATATCGAAATATGTAGTACACTACAGCTTCGATACCCTATTTTAGAAAGAAATGTCTAGTTCCTTAAAATAGCCAATAACCACCGATCCATTTTTTCAAGTTTAGTTAAGATAATAATCTGAGGAAGCTCAATCTGGTGAAGAAGGTGCTTATGAAGCAATTCCAACTTTTATTCAGTGAGTGAACATATTTATATATATATTTATATAAGGTCACTTTTATAAATTTTTTATATATTTTTCATAAGGTCACTTTTCACCAAAGTAATTTTTTCAAACTACTACCGCCATCTATATGTCAGGTCGTCAAATTTTTTGACCGCCCTCGTATATAGGAAAGACGTCTAATGAACGATTATGTTTCTGCCGACCCAATCTTAAATTAAGTTGTCAAAAGGGAGTGACAAAAATATTCATTTTGGAAAGTTTAATTTTTTAATCCAAAAAAGGAAAATATCGAGACCCATGTTGTCCATGTTGTTGACTCACTAGTGCCCTCCATTTTGAGAGGTACGGTGACATGTTCTAGGTTTGTATAACAACTTTTTAAAGGCAAGTCAAGATTTACCCCTCTCAAAGAAAGAGAAATCAAAGAAAGTTGTAAGTCAACGTCTACGTTTTTACGAGCCTAAAGCCGACTGATTTTCGTCGTACGCTTATAGAACAGTTCGGTAACCAGTCCTTGACATGATTCAAGTGATCACTTTTCCTCGCCTATGACAATGATATAACAGATCTATTTCCTATAAAGGATCTGTGGCAGTTAATAAAAATTGATCGCGTGGTTGTTAGTTTCAGAAGAAAGACAAAAATCGTTAAAAAAAAATAATTTATTTTTACATTTTTTTCCTTTTAATACCAACAAATGTATAATTAATTCATCCTACTTAGAATTTCAAATTAAAATTCCAAACGTTACTTCAGTTATTACGTGTTTATTTTTTTTTTTTGCAAATAAAGAATAAATCAATAATAAAAAAAAATATAAACTAAACAAGAATTCTCAAAAGCTTATCGAAATTTTTTATTTTTTAATTACTAACAAAAGAAAACTTTTTACTTCAAAATTACTTTTTTTGTAGTCGTATAATATATTAAAAATTACTGTTATGAAATGCAGTACTTTTCATGAGTTTTTGTTTTTAATAACTGTGTATTTTTCAATAGAAAACAAGAGTAATTACAGTTAAAAACAACGACTAATTATTTTTATTCAAAAAAATGTCGAACTTTTTTGAGTGTATGTACGTGGGGGCAGAAAGTGGTGCATTCGACAGTAGGGCACTTTTCTCTTGAGTAAAATACTTTGTAGCAGGGACCAGCATTAAATAATATTAATCGATTGAAAAAAGTTTTGCCAGTTACGGGATGTAATTAAAGAATCAAGGTCTTAATTAACCTAAATAAATAATTTGGGTATTAAAAGGGAGGTTATTTGAAGACTTATTTTCCAGTGCATAAAACATGTCCGAAACAAGTTTTTCAAATATCACATTTGTATAGGAAATTGCTGTGTCTTGAGCACAAATTATTTAAAATCGTTTGGATTAAAAAAAAGACTTTTCCCCGCAGAGCTACAATATTTTAAATATTTCAAATCAGTATCATCCCTGCGTCCAAAACATGTACAACATGTGTATCAAAATCTTATCTTTTCAAGAAATTTTATTCTGTGTACAAATTTCTGCGGAATACATTATCAGTTTTAGCGAAACGGTTTCTGCTCAAACCCCTGAGTCCTTTGAGTAACAATTTCATTGAGAGCAGTTGTGGCGCTGTTGTTTTTAAAGAAGCTGTGTTGTGAGTTGTCACATGAAAATGATTTTGAGGGCCGATAGGTGCTCCTTTGTCCTTATGGTTTGGCTGGTTTAAGTAGTAATTTTACCAACCTTCCAGGAAAATTTAATTTTCTTTCTTAATGATAAATTATATAGATTTGTGCAATACTTAATACCAAAGTGGTCCAAGTGCTTTAGATGGTTTAGAGAGTTTAATGGCACTTAGAATATCTAAAGCTCTAAAAAAATTAAATGATGAATGAAAATGATTATTCTGAATATGGTTAAGATCTAACATATGTATATTTACGTCAGGCATCTGAAATGAAAGGGTCCGTTTAAAAACCGATGCCAATATTGATATTATAAGTTGTAGTTGGGTTGAAAGGGTTGGTGAACCAAAGTTTTCTGGAGGGTTTGCCGAAATTACAGTCGGCAGGATTTTCCAGCCTTTTAGATTTTTTAAATATTTATTGACTGCTGTATAAATTTTCCTGTTGATTTCGTGGACGCGAGGAACGTCAAGGTTGATGGAATGTTATCTCTGGTGGTTTCGAATCTGACTGCTTCAGTGGGAAGCATTGGTCTAATCCTGTTATATTTGCCGGTTGGAATACATTCCTGAGCAGCTTTCTTAATAACATTAGGAACACCCTTTCCCCAGAATGGTCATCAGTAGGGATGAGTAATGTGGTGAATTTATTCTCAGTTATTTCAAGGAAATTGTTCCAATCTACCTTATTATAATTTAGATATGAGGATCTATCGCCGACAAGTAGACGGTTGGAGACAAATTGCAGGTGTTGAAGAGAGGGTTTATAATTACGTTTACAGCAAGTAGTAGGTGGAATGTAAATATTTATATCTTAATTAGAATTAGTAGAGTTTAAAGAAATAGCTTGCACTTTAAGTGTTTTGCATAACAGTGCAATTAATATCGATGTTTCTCTGTAGTCGATTTGGCAGTTGCTTACTATCTATCATTTTATTGCAACAATTTTTAAAATTATTTATTCAGTTTAGTTTTATAAACTTTTTTAAAAGAAAATAAAACACAGAATGTCAGACAGGAGTTCAGCCTCTAAACCACTTTATTTTGGAATCTTTTTTTAACTATCAAACAAAAAAATTCCTCAAAACTCCACAATGACTATGTTTGGGGTTGGAATTGTTCTCTTGAAAATAAATTCCTTTATTAATTTCATCATCATCTATCCAGCATGTTTGTTTACATAGTTATGTTTTTACACTACATTCTATTTATTTCTTTATAATCCACCGGTGTTTTTCCTTTTGTATATAATATTTTTGTAGATGTTGTTGTTTATCTGTTTTGGGGGGCTGTTAGTGGAGATAAAACAAAAACGAAAAGAAGGCGAGAGCGGAGGGTGGTTTTTGCATTTCTAAACTTTCAGGGTTGGCTTTCGTCATCTATTAAATTTGTGTTGAAATGAACTAAAAGCTGATGTTGTGTTATTTTTTCTATGAAGGCCGAATATTTTATTATTTCTTTTACTCTTATTATATGTATGTCTCTAAATAAGCCCCCATGTGGTCTTTAAAAATTGTAACAGATTTGTCGAGAAAATATACATTCATTCTACTTTGCTACTAGTTTTCTAATGTTATTATTGCGGGTGCTGAAATCAATAATTCTTTAGTGTATTTAATGATTTATTGAAAACGTACATCATCATAATTTGCTTTTACTTTACAATAAGAAAAGTGTGTCAAATACATTTTATGATATGTATTTGGTATTGTAGTAACATTTCATTGAGAAATGTTAATGGATTTAAGTGTAGAGAAATGAAAGTTTCAAAGCCATTTATGATCATTGAACTTTTCCAACGTATCTATTAAATAAAAATTCATTGGAGAGCATTATTTTTGATGGTGCTATTCCTTTTTAAGAAACTTCATCAAAAATAGCTCACCCAGCAAAATCTCGGTAAAGGGTTGGACCTATTTCAAGTATTATCTGTTAAAGGGTATCGTTTACGGTTACAAATATTGTGATACTTATTTAAAAGTTATAAAATATTGAGTTAGCGATATTGATATATAGATATTCGCCAAAATCCGGTTTAAATGAGATTTCGGGCGTAGTGTAAATCCAGTATTATATAACTACTTGCAATGAGGAAGTACAATTTTATACAATTTTTTAATATAAAGTTATTGCACATGATTTAATAATTTAAATACCATTAATTTATGTTAAAACATTGGGATTATTGTACATAAATATAAATATACTTAATTATGTCTATACTCGAAAGCTTTGGGTAACCATTTACACTGTAGTAACAGTGTAATTACAATTTTTGTTTTCTTATTCCATCTCCCATTACCTGGTAATAACAAGTTTTGCTAGGTGAGGAACGGTTGTGAACAAAATTCATAAAAAGGAATAAAAAATAACCTCTATATGAGAACTTTATCAGTACGAAGAAGTAATTGCAGTAAGTAATTCTTGAGTAAAAGTTAGGCTAAATAGCGCTTGAATTTGAACTTATATTTAAGGAATGACCTTTTTATGACATGTTTTCTATGTAGTTTATATCAGAAGAATAAATAAAGGGAAGAAGGAGACTAATGTTTGTTAAACCTGACTTGATATTTTCCAAATTGCTTCAGGCCTGCCACACTTCGGGGTTTGTCCCACATATTAAGGGATTTTTCATGGTCTTGAGGACAAAAACAAATTGGAGACAGGAAAGTTTTTGGGGGTTATAAAAAATATTTTGGGTATGATTAAAATCATTGATAAATATTAAAGATTATACAAAATCTTGTATATTTAAAAAAAATCATTCAATTTGATACAAATAATCTTAAGAATATGTACAAATTTAATTTTTCTTTAAGAAACAATTTTATCGCTGGATTTTAAATTCAGAAAAAACATAGTTATTCGTCCTTCTTACTTTTTGAATTTACATCATATTTTTTACGAACATTTTTTATTTAACTCAATAAGACCACGCAATAGATCAGTTGAACACTTTTCAACAAAACTGCAGATATATAGAACAAAGCTTCATTCAGAAATTGGTTGCCCCCCTTGGAACTTAAGTTGTAACTTTGACAGGATAATAAACCTGAAAGGCGAAGATATTTTAAAATTTGTAATTTTGGCATATATATTTAACTTTATTAATTTTGGAATGTTCATTCTTTGATCGGTCATGTTTTCAAAAATTGTATAAAATTGACGAACTAATCATTTTTGTCAAAATATCAAAAAAAAAAAAAAACAAAAATTAAAGTTTAATATTTTTTTAATTTCTAATTGCGGGTAATTTGTAACTATGGTTAGGCATTAGGCATTGGTTATTCTGAGCTAAGGTCTAAATAATTTTTCAAAAATGTCGCATAAAAAAGGGCAACAACTGATTTCTGTATAAGATTTTTTTCTATAGTTTTATTTATGATTTGAGCAAAAACGTTAAAATATTTTATGATTTTTAAAGCACTAAATTGTCTTAATCCGGTAAAAAAGATATTCTAACTTAAAATTACTCTGTTGAAAATGAAAAAGTGTGTCCGTAGTTAGATAATTACGAATCTTATTAAAGTAAATATAATTCTATTTAAAATAAACTTTTTAGTATTTGTATTAATATACCAACATTCAAGATTTTCTTTTCGCGTTTTAAAAAAAGGCATAAAATATTTTTGAATAAAAATAAATTTCAAAGCTATTTCTATTTAATTTAATATTGTTTTTGCTTGATTTACACATTTTTTCTGTGTGTAAAGGCTAGATTTTTTAAGATACAGAAATATCTGATAGTTGGTTAGAAAAAATATCTAATTGTTTAAGACAAAAAGAATGAAAACTTAAAAATTAAAAATCGTTAGAATTCAATAAACACAAATTAACCCACATCCGGTCAGGAAATTTGAATTTTGGTAGAGGGTGTTGATGGGAATTAATCCGAATTTAAATCCGATGAAAAATATATATATATATTTTTTAATTTTTTACAAGGAGGAGAGTTGGTTAAATATTTGCTAAGCTCTGTCTTCGAACCAAAAATGTCACTTAAATATAGCCACCACTTTTTATATACTATTTTTACCCCAACTGTCCTTGAAATATAGCGTCTTTAAGTTGGAAGATATCGTTAAAATTTTAGAAAGGTGATTTTGAACAATTGCTTTTTGAATTAACAAAACTACTAAGGCCCAATATTATAACTTGCCTTTAAGGTGCGTGATAGTTAAAGGTAACTTTAGCTAAAGTGAGGAATAAAGTGACCTTTAACTCTTTTTGGTTATTACAACTTCCTTATAAAATAAAATTAAGTTTTTTGAAAATATGGCATTACCAGAGCCAAAACCGATTACTTTTGACAAATTAAAATGGTTCTTTAAAATACGTAGTGGCAACGACGTTCTTTTATTTATTTTATTACAAAAAATACAAACGAAAAACAAAATTTCTTCGAATTGTGTAAAAGATCAAAATGTTTGTTATATAAAATTTACATTGTCGACGCCGAACACAGAAAAAAACCAAACAGCAAAAAACTACACGGCAACTACACTGCAGAGCAGAAAATGTGGCAACTTTAAATGCTTAAACCATACGTTAAAAGTTAAAGGTAAGATGAACTTACCTTTAGCTTGTCGGTCACTTTTAGGTTAAAGTATACTTATAATAACGAAAAACTAATAATCTGTCCGTTAACATCCTAACTTTAGCTATCGGCAAGTTATAATAATGGGCCTAAGTCGCGGTATAAATTATTTTTCTCAAAGGAAAAGGTTCTTTTTTGGAAATACGCCGTCGTATCTCATAAACTCTGTTTTTGTCGCTTCTCGTATCTTAAGCAGATCAAGAGAAAAGTGCATTTTTATAAGAATATTTTAACGGAACTTTTTTTATTTTAAAACGCTATGTTTCATGAACCGCTGGAGATAAAAATCTAAAATTGGCGCAAATCTTTAGTATATCGGATGCAACTAACAAGTGAAATCTGGGAGGGTAAAGTCGAAAATAGAGATTAGTTTTAGTACTTCTATATGTAACAACACTTCTTTTAAAAAAATAATCTGCCTTAAAGCTCTTCGAATATTTAAAAATCTATATTTATTTAATTTTTGAAATTTATTTTTAACTTTTTTTTCAAGAAAATATTGGGAATCTCAAACCACAATTTTTTGTTATTTCACAATTTTATTAGACTTGAAAATACGTTTTTCGGAACAAAGGTGAAAATTATACAACAAAAATTGGTTCGTTTGTGTACTTTTCCAGTAAAGTTGAGTAAAAATTACTAAGTAACACAATTACAGAGAGTGAGACTAAATTTACACCCAAAAAGAAAATATGCAAAAAGAACTCCAACAGAAAATTTGTAAGAATTAGTAGATACATAGCTAAAACAGCTGATTGTATATACCAAACAAGAAAAAATTCAACCGGTCAATATGGAAAATATACATAGATAAAAAACGGAAATTAGATGTGGTGTTCTCCAGGAACATTCCGGATTTCCCTCTTACTTCTTCCATGGTAAAATAGGCTGATGACATAAAAAAAATTTTATGTGTGTAAATTATATTTTTTTTTTTTATTTAATTATATTTTTTCAACCAGGTGTTTTTTTTTTCTTACAAATTCTTACTGGCAAAAATTTTTCTAGTAAAAACCAGCAAGTTCTCTTGCATCAAATTGCCTCTTTACTTTAGATTTTTGCAATGAACACACACTAGTGTTTTCTTTTAAGATGAGTTTAAAATAAAAAGCTTTACTTTTTTAAACACTTCGATGAAGTTAATCAATTTTAAGAATTTGTTTTTGTTCAAAAACAATTTTATTGAATTTAGAAATAGAGAATTGAATTTTACAAGCTATATTAGCTTTAAAAAATCAATTCTATTTAGAAAGAATTTCCTAAAAATCGATTTTGATAAACTTTTAAATCAAATGAATTTTCCCTTACCCAGTTGCAGAGTTTATTCTTTGGTATTCATTCGATCGAATTCACTTTTAGGAAATTCAGTCAATTTATCTGATTTGATTTTATCAATCTCTGACTGCACTCATTAGGTTTTTATTTGGTTTTTTACTTATTCTATTTGAAATTCGATTATTTCCAATTGATTGTGCAATTTGGAATGTCATTTGATCCGATATAAAAAATAGTAATTTCTTAGTAAATTTAAAGAGTTCTTACAAATTCTAAAAAAACAACAAAAAGCATTGACTGAAATCAAAATTAAAAATTGTTAAATTGTAAAAAATCAATTGCCAAAAGTGAAAAATCGCCAAAATCGAAACAATCGTACACATTAAAATGAAATATCGCTAAAATTAGAAAAAATCCAAAAATCTCCAAAATTTTAAAAAGAAAATTCTCAAAATTGATTAAAAAAAAACTTCAATTAAATGTCGCATTGTTCTCAATATACACCAGAGACCATTTAGTTTAAGAGATATTGCCGATGTTATCTGAGGGATTTTTGTATTTTTCACAAGTGACTCACTATGACTTCCAAGGTAGAAAACCGTTGCTCGTGTTCATTTATCTCACTTAGGTGTCGAGAAAAATGCAATCTTAGGTCTGTACGAGGTAATTTTTGGTAAAGTCTGGTAAAATGAGAGTAAGCAAAAAATTCTCTCACAAAACCATAAAAATGCCCAAAATACTGCGAACGCACAAAACCACATTTCATACCCAAAAATAACGTCAAATTTATTAATATTAAGAAACAGCTTAAATAGCAAATATATTTGAAATGGCAAATATCTATTTAAATTTCCAAATGTATTTTGCATTATTAAGAAGGAAAAGTTCTTTATAGTACATTTTTATTTAACTTTAAATATTTTTAAAAATGCAAAATAGCTAATTTATTAGCAACAGCTGATGATTTGACAATTTTACCATTTTACCCAAACAAAAAGTAAGGGTAATTTATTTACCCAATTTTTGTTACAAGAAACGCTTTTTGGTAAGATTGGGTTCCCGCGGGCACCCGTACGTCGAACACACCTATTTAAAGTGAGTTTTTCTCAAAAGTTTTTGGTTTTTTGGACAATTAAATTTTTATCTAAGTGATTTTTGACTCACAGATGACTCACTATGAATCCCTTGGCCGAAACCCGATATCAGTTTTCGGTTACCTAATTTAGTTTTCGAAATAAGGGATAATATGTATTCGAAATAAGGAACTAGCGATTTTAGTTTTTGAGATATGGACGATTAAAATTTTATCTCAACGATTTTTTAATTTTAGCTATTTTTGCTATTCCTTCTATTTAAGGCGATTTTATAGTTTTAATTTTAGATTTTTTTAACTTTAGCGAGTTTTTCCCCACTTAGATTATTTAAATTTTGGCGAATTCTGGTAATCTTGACATTTCTTCGGTTTTGGTTTAGATTTTTTTCAGTTTTAGTGTTCTTTCGTATTTTGGCAATTTTTTTCGAATTTCAGCAATTTTTTCAATTTTGTTGAGGTAGCACGCTACCAACTAGCCTCTCGGGGCGCTTTTTTAATTTTAGCGATTGTTTTAATTTTTGGTGGTTTTATAATAAAAAATTAATAAAGCAATTTTTCCAATCTTAGCGAGTTTTTAAATTTACAGATTTTTAATTTGGCTATTTTAATTTCAGCTTTTTTTTCTTAATTGGAATTTATTGTATTTGTAAAAAAAAAACAAAATCGATTGAGTAAAAATCTATTGAATTCCTAACAACTGAAGTGTTTTAAAATAAAATCGATTGACACCAAATAAGTATTAATTCCATTCGTAAAATTGTATTTTCAGAATTCTTTTATTTTCCATAGTCAATCAGAATTGTGAATCGAATTAAGAATTTAAATTCTTTAGAAGCTCTGAAAAACAGGACGTAAACTTAAATTTGAATATTCAAAATTGATTTGGAATTTTTGGGGGAATTCAACTTGCAAAATGGGGACATGAACAAATTATCTGGTACACCTGTGTTGTCAAAAATTGTAAAAATTAAAATTTAAGAAAACAACTAGTGTAAACTTACCTTTTAACTTTTAATTCCAAAATTGTTTTTTTATGTCGTTAACTTTTAAACTTTTAAAGATCTTACTATATTCTGACGTAAATTTTGATTTTTGTTTTCTAACACTTTATAATTTTGTATAAATTAAAGAATTTCTTGAAAACTTTCAACTATAATACACACAAAAAGTGACAGCTCTGTTTGAGAACAAGCTAAAATTTAATTTTAAATTAATTAACAAAGATAGACAACATTAATTTTTTACTTAAATTTTTTTCTAACAATCTGGCAATCTTTTTTAATTAAACATAAGTTGCAAAAACACAAATTTATTTATTTTTTTAGTGGTTGGTTTGTATTTGCTTTTATTGTTATAATTTGCTTATGTTTTTTGTTGCTGTTGTTTTTGCTTGAGTAGACGTCTACTAATTTTTTTGTTTTCTGCTTTTGGCATGGAAAACTTTAAAAACACCGGGTTGGTATTTTTTTTTTTTTTTTTTTTAGTTTCTGTAGTTTTGCGAACGAAAAGAGACTGCAAAAAATCCCTGTTAATAAAAAAAAACTAATTAATGACAGTTATCACAGACTTTCTTTCTTTATGTGACAAAAGCCAATAGCCACCAATAACTTTTGTTTAAATGTACTTTAAATAAAATAAAAGTGATTTTTTCAACAAATTTATAAAAAAAAAATATCAGTTTTTAAATTTCAAGTTTACACAACAATAAATTAAATACTACTTCATTTCTAAACAAAAAAAAAACACTACATTGAAATTTAATACACACACAAATACACTTTACTTAAAATTAGCAGAACTGCGAAATAAAAATTAAATAAAAAAAGGTTTCAACGTCGACAGCGCAGCTTTTTCTTGTATTACATTTATTTTTTCTCTCATTTGTTTAACCAACCTTTTTCTATTATTCTTTCACTTTTTTACTGTAAATTTTATACACTTGCGGCTTTTTAATTTACAATCTTCTATAATTTCGTTGTTTAATTAAATTATTTTTTCACTTTACTAGTGTGTTTTCTTGACTTTAGATTTTTTGCAGCCGCTTTTAATTAAACAAAAAATGGTAATAACACTCACGGAATCCACACATCTAACGAGTTTGACAGCTAAAAACGAACTGAAGAATTTACCAGATGATAAGAAAACAATGCGGCAACGTTTACAAAATTTAAATTATTTGGCGGCGTTAAAATATTCATTTAACTGGCCTAGAATTTTAAATACTTATTGTAATTTTGAAATTATTTTTATTATACATTGTTTTAGCTTTAAAAATTAAAAAAATCATAGAAATTAGAAAATAAATAGAAAATAATCAAAAATTATGTTTTGATACTGTAAAATTATTAATTAAAATCCAAAATAAATATATAATTAATACATACATTGCTGCCAGGAAAGGGGATTTGGCCTCAAATTGGGGATTTTAACTTCGGATTGGTCATGGCAAAACAATACCATAACACCCAGTTTCTGTATTTAATGCGAGAAGTTTTCGCATCGAGAAATTTATAGTTACCCTATTTTATACAAGGTGACTTAAAAGATAATAATGTTTATTTCTTATTAGGTAGAAAAATAACAAGAATACAGCGCCTTATTATCTTATTTCGATTAATATGTATTCAATTGCCCATGACTCCCCCTATAGAAATCAGAACGGGGAAGCGTTTTACATGTTTTTTGCGAATTCTTTATCGATGTGAGAAATACAGAAAAGAGGTGCAGGTTAGGAAGGTTATTGAGAATTTTTATTTGACAGTCTACAGTTTATTTGTTTGGCTTTTGTATGAATTTTTGAAACTTTTTGCAATAATGGAGAGAACGTGTTCTATAATATGGCTGCCAATGATATTGTTATGCCATGGGTTTGGTCATGTTTGCAAGGGGAGGGATTCGGGGATTTCACAAAATATTGGGAATTTTTAAGCCAATTTCTAAGTATATATATTTGGGTATTCAATTTCTTTTGAACATTTGTTTTAAATCACTTATTTTTAACTTAAAATTTGAACATTTTAACAGATTTTATTTAAGGCCGAAAATCAGGAGAAACTTCGATCATTTTAAGTATAGAGGCGATTAGTTTGGGTTGGTTAAAAAATTTTCAAAATTACAAAGTTTATTCAAAATATGTACTTCTGTTTTATTGTTAAATAAGTGTTGACTACATTTTTATAAATCTTATAATAAAAAAATATTGCAAGTTAAAATTTTCCACAATACTCAGGAAAAAATTTATTTGGTATGGATTGAGAAATGCATTCTCATTCTTTTAAATATTTAATAATTTCGTTCAAACCATTCCTTTTCAGAGACATTTTGAAAAACAATTTGGAAACCTCATAAATATATTTATGTTTAAATTAAATCATTTTCGAATTTTAAATAAGAACCTTTTATAAAATCCACTACTTTATTTTTTGCCAATTTTTGGATTTTCCATTAAGCTTTAGAGTTTTTTTTTATACCCTCCACCATATATGGTGAGGGTATATATAAGTTTGTCATTCCGTTTGTAACATGTCGAAATACAGGTTTAAGACCCCATAAAGCATATATATTCGTGATCCTTATGCAATTTCAAGTCGATTTAGCGATGTCCGTCCGTGTCTGTCTGTCTGTTGAAATGGCGATCACGACGCGAAGACACAAGCGGGGGTGCCTATTTTTACCAAGATTATTGAACATCCTCCCGAGCAGTTTGGTATTTAAAATGAGCGAAATCGGTCAAGCGGTTCAAAAGTTATGAGTGAAAATGTGAAGGTACCTCTAAATTTTCCATACAAATTTGTACAATTTTTCTGTATCTATTTTTTTTCTGTTAAGTAAGTAAAAATGTTATTAAGTCTTCTTATTGTTTGATTACATTTATTGTCTTACATAATATGAGAATAATAACATTCTTAGAGCTATATGTGTGTTACTCTGATAACTAAGTTAACGTAAAAATCAACAATGTTAAAGTCGCTAACAGAGCAGACCTCTGTAAATAACATTGCTAAAACTAAATAAATAACATTACTAAAACTAAATAACAAAAGCTCGTTACATAAATTGACAAAATATAATCATATTACAGTTCATGCAAAATTTAGTATATACGTATATCATCTTCAGGCCCTATGGTGGAGGGTATTCAAAGATTCGGCACAGCCGAATTTAGCCCTTTTTTACTTGTTGTTTGTTAGAATTGATTTCTTTAAAATTTTCCCCCTTAAAGTGCTTTTTAACTTATAAAAACGTTAAATTTTATATAATTATTTATATATAAAAAAAATATGTTTTTGTTGGTTTTTCCAATAATTTTTTATGCCATAATCAGTTGCGCTCAACTCATATGCACAATGTGCAGGCTTTTTCACCTACAGCGAGCTTCAACGAGAGCTTTTATATATATGAGAGCACAATACAAGGATGGAAATTTTGAATTTCAAAATGTTAAAAGTTGTATAATTTATTTAAGCCAAAACACTTTAATGCTTCTTTTGAAAGATTTTTAAAAAACGCCATCTTTAAAAGGCTTGCAGTGCTTTGCTAAACAAAAAGAATCTTTTCTTTAAAATTGATTGGCAAATTTTTTTTTGAAATTTTAATTTCAGTTCATCTTCTAATTTGGCCCTATCTAAATTTTTATTCAAAAATCTTTTGGATGGAAAAGTTGACGGAAAAGTACTAACGTACTGAATTTTCCGTCCCTGAAAAAAAGCTCTACTACAAACGCAAATATCATAGTATTAGTGTTTGGACGGCACTGCCATAAATACAATTTTGTTGGTAATTTTCGTCTCCTCTTGTTAAGAATAATTGCAAAATTAGTTCCCATTTTTTGGTTAGATTGCATTAAAATTGAGATGCGATAAAATTGAGGATTTAACAATTTTTCTGGCAACACTGAATACAATACTAAATTTTTTTATATGCTGTTTTTAATTTTCTATGAATTTGCTGCTAAAAAATGCAACTGTGACGAGCAGGTTTCTATCTGCGATAATGATATCAAATTCAACAACCATTCACTAAAGGGTGTTTTGTTTAGATGATGAAAACTTGTTTTAATATAAAATATTTAAGTACCCAGCAAAAAAATTTGACTATTACTTCTTTCATTGCTTCCTAAACTTCAGTTGACATTCTTTTATGATTTTTTGGCGTTATTCTAAGGCATTCCAAAAGCATTCATGTGTTCATATTTCAAATGCAGTGATCTGGATATAAACCCGATGCATATCTTAAAATATCACTCTTCATTACTTCTAAAGCATAAGTTATAGTATATCGTATATTTTTTGAATCTTAAGCATTTATTCAAATTGAGAAAATAGTTCTGATGAACTTTTTTAATTTTTTTATTAAATCATTTTTTATATTTTAGTTTACAATTTTATGAGGGTTAGAATTTATGCAATTTTTATAAAAGTTTTGAAAAATAAAGAAAAACAGATTTTTTTGACTTTTAATTGAAACTAGCTGGCCTGTCATTTGCATTTTTCAGCCTCAAATCTTTATGACGACGCAATCTGTGCATTTTTGCATTATGTATTTTATTTAACACTAGTTCCAGTTTTACTTCATTTTAATTCAGAATCTATCAAAATAATTTTAAAATTGTGTAAAAAATCAAATTGCCCAAAAATGTTTTAAAATTGTGCAAAAGTTATTTAAAATTGTTCAAAAATATTATAAAATTGTTTAAAAGTGTTTCAAGATTGTACAACCAGTTTTTAAATTATCCAAAAATATTTTAAAATTTGTCTAAAAATTCACTAAAATTTTTTTAAAATGTTTCAAAAATGTTTTTTCACTAATGCAGAATTATTTATTTGTTTTAATAAAGAGTATTTGTATATTGCATAAATTTCGTTTCCTTAAACTTATTTTTCTGCATTCTTATGAATTAAATTTTCATCAAAGCTTAAATACTACAAAGTATATGAACATTTTCCACTCATGCGTATTATCATTGCTTCTTTAGAGTAAAGTATTAGTAATACTAGTAGCTACATTTGAATACTTCCATCCTATGACCCGCTAATGTTAAATTCATCGATGAAACCATCAGAAAAGAAGTGATGCCTTTGCCATAGTAGTGATGCTTTTATTGCTTCTTTGGCAGCTTCATTTTTGCTGGGTAAATTTATATTTTATATTAAAAAAAAAACACTTTTTTCAATTAAAAGTATATTTATTGTCAATATGATTAAACTTTCAAGATTATCTGAGTGCAGCAAAAACAAAGACAACTCGAAGGAAACCAGTAATATTTGGTTTTTTCACATTGATTTGAAATTTGTTTTTAAATGAATTTAATTATTTTTAAAGTGTTGGTCTTTTTTTGTCCCCTTCGTGAAAAAGGGCAAAAAACCCTTAACATAGGGATATAACAAGTTGAAATTTCCCAAAAAAAAAGCCAATTAAGAATTGACTTAAAAGTGTATTCTGAGACTAATAGTAGTTTTGTGGAATATTTCAACAAAAAAAGTGATTTTATATAAAAATGTACGAATGGATAAAAATGCTAAAGAAAAATATTTGATGCAGATTTTCAATGAAACTATTATTTGATCCCTCTAATACACTGAGCTGGTAAAATATTTTTAATATGAAAGTTATAGCTTTGCAATTCAATTAGAAGAGACAATTAGTAAAGTTTTTGTAAGGGGCAATCTAAAATCGGTTTGCTAAAATCAACAATAGAAAATATTTACTAAATATTATTGATATCAGTACAATGAAATTAGTATAAAAATTCCTAAACGCTCCTAAATTTTTAGTAAATTGCTGTAAGCTGCAATTAAATATCAATCTACTAAAATCAGCAACAAATTTTACTAAATGTTAGTAAAATGGAAACACCAGGAAAGTTAATAACCGTTGCTAAGCATTAGAAAAATTCTCAATAAATTGTAAAATATAGGAAAAATTTTAATTTATAAAAATATTATTAAAAATAAAAATTTAAATTAAAAAAATTATGGTTTATCATATTTTATCCCAATAAACATCGATGGAAAGGTATAATTCAAGTTATTCTCAACAAAAATAATTTAGCCCTTGGAATTTGAGAAACATTTAACAACTTGAGAAATACACTGAGAATTGTATGCAAAAGTTTTAAATTTGTGCATATGTCTCAAATTTATTTCTCAAATAATTTTTTAATTCGAATGTTCGAAATTAAGTATTGATATCCAATCTTTTTTGAATCGTAGATTATGTATGCACTATAAAAAAAATGTTTTCTAATTTTGAGAAAACTCTATTTTTCAAGTTGTTATTGCATATTTATCGAAGTGAAAAGTTATTTGATAATTTTTTAAAATTTTTTCACAAAAGTGGCTCAAAAAAATTCATAGCCAAATTGCAGTAGTTATAATATGTTTGTATCGAATTTTCGGTGAGAGTTGAGCTATTACAAACATCAGCGGCCAACAATGACTATTTGAACTCTTTATAAGAGGGATGCCATCGGTGTACATTATACGCGTTAAATCAAATTGTTGCCTACCAACATTTATACGGCGGTATTCTGATCCATCAGTTATATCAGAAATGAAATCATCATTTAAATAAATATTCATTAATTTTTGAGCAAGATCATTCGATTCAAAAAAGCGTTTTATTTGTTCCATCACATCTATTTCATAAAAATACGCCACAAAATTTGCAAACGTTAACTGCTTTCGAAAAATATATAAAGCAATTTCGGCAAAAAAAAAGTTTTATTGTTGTACATGGTGGCGCTTGATTTTCTACAAACTTAAAAAAAAATTTAAATATGTTTTTGGCATTTAATGTCCATCTGGTAAGATTGAATTTATAAGGTTTAATTGAGCTTTCAATGCAGTTTTTGGTAATTTATGTTTTAGAAGTATATCTAAAACTTTTAATATTGCTTCATCAACCCTTATTTTACTATTTTCATACAAGGCATGAAAGGTGTTATGGTTCATCTCTCTTGAATCTAAAGAAGACATCTCACTAGGAGAATTATCAGATTCATTTGATTTGCTTAATTCTGAATCGGCCGAATCTAAATCCATTTCAGATGCTGATTCTGTCACGCCAACAGAGTGCGAATCATCACTATCACTACAATTTGAATATTCATCACCATTAGTGTCCGAATTGTAATCTCTATCCAGTTCTTCATTGTCATCAGTATGTTTTTAACGGAACCTATATTTCAAACACAAGCATTCTAGTTATAGTTTGTTGATCTTGTAAAAGAATAGAAAAAATGTTTCCTCTTGAAATTTGCAGGAAACTTACAGTTTCAATGTTAGTATGGCCATCATCATCGTTTAATAAATCAACATGTTTTCTTTTTTTTGGAACAACATGGGTTTTCAGAATCCATAATGTTAATATCCTTCAATTACTATTATTTTATTATGGCGTTTTGAAGTGTTTATATTTTTCAATGTGTTATGAATTTGAACACTGCAACCTGTGCAGCAAGCTACAAAAATATGTTTTTTTTTTAAACTTTTAAATATATATAACTTTTAAATATATTTATTTTATTTACTTATATTAATCTTTTTAGTTTGTATTAATTTTTTATTTGGTAATTTTATTAGCGTTTTTATTTATTTTTCTGTTCAAAACAGTTGGCAACACTAAAACACCCGCCAAACGTTGTTTTGCCACCAAATTTACTTAATTGTTTTTTAAAAAAAATTTTGCAAACATAACATTTTCAAAGCTTTTTCATTATTTAAAATAAATATATAGCTACAGCTACTTTTTTTTAACCTGAAAAATTAAGTTTTATGCAATTTTAAATGTACAAATAGTCATAAATTCAACTTTTTGTATGAACACAAATACCCGATACTCATACTCACTACTACATACTTTAAAATATCTCATCACTATAACTCAAAAGAACGCCTTACATTTTAAAATTTTTTAGCTCCAAATAATTTTTTTTTTTATATTTAAGCGAAGTGAATATGCCTAAACACAGTAAGTACATATACATTATTATATATTATATATTTATTATTTATTATACCCTTCTTTATTATACCTTTCTGTTACATGTGATCCATTTCTATTTGCTATTAAAAATCAGACAGATCGGTTAATAAATGGCTGAGATATTAGCAAAAAAACAGGACTACCTCTAATTTTTCCAGTAAAATCCCTTTGTTTAATATGTATGTAGAATTTTGAGCATAACAACACATCCATTTGTTAAAATTCTTTTCTTTCATCTCCACCTTTTATACACAAACAACACACATACAAATCCCTAATGAACGAAGACTTTTATATATGTACCTCTATTGACGATGATTTTGTGTGAGCTTCAATAGCTCAGTTGTCTAGACGCTATGTCACAAATACTTTTTTTCTCTAAGCCCGCGGGGTTCGAGGTTCGAATCTCGGTCAGGACAATTCATTTTTTTTTGTACATTTTTTTTATTATTTTCTTAAGACTTTTTTTTTGCTTATTTTTGTTTTTTTTTAACATTTAATAATTAATTTATATAAAATTTTATGTTAATAATTAAATAATCCATAAATAGGCTAAAAACTTCAACATTTTTATAAAAACCCTCTGATACAAACAAAATACAAACGTTTTTATACCTTTCACCACAGGTGGAAGGGTCGCGGGTTCGAATCCCGGTCAATTCACTTTTTTTTTGTACATTTTTTTTATTTTCTTAAGATTTTTTTTTTGTTTTTTTTTACATTTAATAATTAATTTAAATAAAATTTTATATTAATAGTTAAATAATCCATAAATAGGCTAAAAACATCAAAATTTGTATAAAAACCCTCTGATACAAACAAAATACAAACGGTTTTATTTCTATTTTTTGCTCCGATTTAAAAGAATTTATAAAAAGATTTTTAAACCATTTTATTTCTCACATATTAAGAAAATTTTGTACATAATTTACCTTTGAGTGCAACTATTTTAGGTCATAACTTATAATAATTTATAAAAAAAATTATAAACTATTTTCCTTCAAATTTTTAAAATTAAGCTAAAGAAATTACAAATATTTCTAATAAAAAAGCGAAATAAAATCCCAAATGCAAATTTGCCAGCTAAATCAAACTATTTTGTAGAAATAAAACACATGCAGTTGTAGTGATTTCTTTTAACGATTTGTTGAAATTCTTTTCTTTCACCTCTTCACCTTTTATACACAAACAACAAACACTATTCTAGAGCTGTATTATGACCTATGGATACGTCTTATATAGCAAAAGAATCTTTAGTATAACATATTTGCTGAAAAACTCGGAAATATCGGTTCAGATACAAAAAAGTTATGCCCAAAACATACATTTTTTTAAAATACCTATTTTCTGCAACCATAAATCTTCCCGAGTCAAAGTTTTATCTCCAAACTAAATGGTTAATTTCCTCTTAAAGGCGTCCGCATATAAATCTGTCCATTCCATATATGTCCATATATAAACTTCAGTTTTTTCCCAACCATGGTGAAGGGTATATAAGATTCGGCATAGTCGAATTTAGCCGCTCTTACTTGTTTTTATCTATGGTTCTATTTTGGTCAAAAAAGAGAAGAAGAAAAAAACTCTTCAGATGCATTGGTCTGCATTGGTTCTAATGAAAAAGATAACACGGCCAATGTCACCATCGCCATCGGTTTCATCATGGGATTCGTTCCGAGGCTTTGATAAAGAAAACGTAAGTACTTTAATTTGTTTCATAATTTCAAAACGATAACTTAGCTTTTAATTAAAGGTAAAAATTGAAGCGGCAGAGCAAATACGCCAGCAAATGGAAGAACAGTTGGACGAAGTAGAGAAAAAGAAACATGGCGTTCCCGTGACATTGTCCCAAAAGGATCTAGTTCGGATGAAACACCGAAAAACACATAAATTTTGGTAAAAACTACCAATATTATTTTTAGATTATATAACATTAACTCTTCATTTAATTTAACAATTTATACTTTGTTGTTTACTTTTTTTTATTATTTATTTATACTATTTTTAATACTGTTTTTTAATAATAACAAGAAAGTTTGAATTGTTATATATATGAAGATACTAGAATCTAAAAATAATATTGGTACTCTTCCCAAAATTTATGTGTGTTTTTTTACCTTAAATTTATTGCATGTAAATATCCCTTGAATTTCATGTTGATTTAATTTTACTTCATTTAATTTTAATAAAAAAAGCAATATTTTTGTTATACATAAAAAAAAGCATTTTTATTATACCGGCATATAGAAAAAGTACTTATATATGACCATATATGAACACTCATATATGTCCATATACCCTCAAATTTCGGATCCGAGCATATATTGAATAATATATGAACCCATATATGTAGCCATATATGAACATTTTCACCTGGCTGTTAAACCCATATATGTAGCTATATATGAACATTTTCACCTGGGCTGACTGTATATATTTATATTGCGCGACGTGACAAAATGTCCTTTTCGTCACGTAAAAGGTCCTTTTCGTGTCCTGAATCCGAAAATCGCATTTAAAAATTTTGTTTCTGGAGTAGTTTTTGAAAAACTTTTTTCTTTTTATATTTTAATTTTTGAGTAATTTTACTATTTTTAATATATCTCAAATTAGGACCAAGATATTTTGATCAATCAAATTGCAAAAGAATTGTCATTTAATTGTAAAACTTTTTGATTCAGTAGTTTTGGACCTATGAGTCAAAATTTTACAGAAAATTCTCTTTTTTTCGACAAAAACTGAAATCTGAAAATTTCAAAAAATTAAAATGGTATTAATATTAAAAGGAAAAATATAAAATATTTTTTTTTCTTAAATGTAGTACTTCTATATAAAAATAAGTCATTTTCAAAGAACATCTATGGGTAAATACCAAAGCTATGACCATTTATGTAAAAGTACCTAATTTGAGTTTTTCTCTTTAAAAATATAGCAAATAGATATAAATTTATACATATATTTCCTATTTTTTGTTAGATTGTATAAAACATTGAGTTGGGGGCGAAATTGGGAAATTAAAATTTTTTTGGGATGATAAGATCAGCAAATCAATCAATTTAAAATAAAACAAACTTACGAAATTAAAAAACTTTTTCAATTAAAAAATATTTAATGGCAATTAAATATTCATCATTTAAATTCATTCTTTTGTAATCACCAATTTATGAGCAAAGTGGTGAATTGGCGTAATTTTTTCTACTTCCCTACATTTGCAATACGAATTGCCTGTCGAATGGAAGTCATTTTTCATGAAGGTATTTTTTTTTTTTGGTTTTTTGTTCAAGAGTACAGCAAAAAACAGATAATCAGCTCAAAATTTAACTTGAACGCTAGAAATAAGACAAAACATAAAATACGTACAAGAGGAATTTTGGGCTTTGGTGTATTCTGAGACTAATTGAATTTTATGATAATAGTTTCAAGACAAAAAGTAATTTTATAAAAAATATCATGTATACGAATGGATAAAAATGATGCAGACTTTCAATGTAATTATTATTTTAACCCTCTTAATGTGTTTTAATATGAATGTTATATTTGTTGTACTCTCACCAAAAAAGGCTGTTATTACGGGAAATATTGCTAATTTGAGCTTAGCTAATCGTAGCAACACATGTCTGCTGACGTGTAGTACAATGATTTTATTAAAAAAATTAGTAGCCAGTTCAAAATTTTAGCAAAGTTTTTGTAAAGTGGTTAAAATTCCAAAATTTAATTGCCAAAATCAGCAAAATAAATTTGGTAAATAATATTGAAATAAGTATGAAAATACGTAAGCGCTACTAAATTTTAGTAAATTGGTGTAAACTGCAATTTAAAATGCTAAAATATGCAACAAATTTTGTTAAATATTATTTAAATGGAAAAAAATCGAAGTTAACCGCTACTAAACATTAGTAAAATTCTGTACAAAGTTTATTTATATAAATTAGATCTAATCAACAAAAATTTTTGATTAATAACTTTGAACTATACTCAATGTATTGTAATATATGTATACATACAAAAATTTTAATTTATTAAAAAAATATTAAAAATGTGATTTATATTAAAAAAATTCTGGTTTATTGTGTTGTAACTCATATTTTATGTTATCAATATCAAATTTATATACATATCCAGAGTAGAAGATATCCCATAGAGGCCTTAAAATTAAAAACATTTAATTTTTGCCTGCACGGAAACTTATTTTGTTTTGTGCTCTCCTGGGAATATCCAATAAACTTGGACACAATTTTAGCTCAGGCGGAGACCTTTCCAAGTCCATGTTATCTAATGTATCAAAGTGCATGAGCGGATTTTGTGGACATTAAGGTTCTCAAATTTGAAAAGGGTGAACTCAGATATACGGCCACCATTTATATCAGTTTTGAACTTGTAAATATTTCTAATTTCATTAATTTTTTGTTTTTCTACAAAACAAACGTTTGGCTGAATTTGATTTTGACTTCTTGGGTTTGCTACGTACGATCCTTTGATGCCCTCGTCAAACCTTGAGTCCAAATAAGACGAAGAATCGTCCTTTTTGGTATTTATTTTAAAATTGGGGTCCTGCGAAAATTTAAAAGCAAGAGGTTTAGGTTCCTCTAAATGTATAAACTTTATTCCTATAATTTTGTAACCGCTTTATCTTTATCATTACATCTTTGATAAGAATGTTCTTTTTTGATTCTTAAGTTGCTGTTAAACTCCTCTAGTTTCATAAAATCTTCAATTTCATTGTCAATAAGTCCAAACATTCTATATTGAAGTCGTATATCCTTAATTGCACTTATGTTATCCATTCTTCTCAATTTAATGAAAGCACCAGATCTAACAGATTTATGAAAAGAATAATACTCTTTTGAACATAGAAAGAATGTTCGACTGCACCATTGCTTACATGATTGCAACATAAATGTCATATTTAAACATGTTTTATTATGTCGATATTCGTTTATAGTCTCATCACATTCTTTGATGTCTGCAATTTTTTTTGCAGACATCTTTATATATTTTTAAAAACATATGTTTAAATGAACTATGGTTTGCAATACCATCTAATTCAATAAATATTTCTTCTTCAGATATCGGATATTCTTTTTTAATCATATCTTCAACTATATCTATATAATATATTGCATTTTTTTTAATTTGTTAAAGCTTATTTTAAATTCAGATGTTTTAAAAGGAGATAACAATGCAACAAAAATGTGATTAAACCATTCCTGAAGAGTGCTTAAACTGATTTCTAAGTATTTGTCTTAAGATATAAATGATGTTAAAATAGTGGTATTTACATCACTGCAAGACAACAAAATTGGGGTTAAGTTAACTATCTTTTGGAAATTTAAAACAAGCTTCTAGATAATGCAATGTATTTTGATTATTTAAACTTTTTAGTGCTGCTCCATATGTTGCAGCAGTAACACAAAAAGTATTTAAATCAGTGATCGGCACTCATAGCACTCAGGGGCCGAACACAATCGGCAATTTACACGTATACTACACGAATGTCAACAAATCTCACAGCTAAGAGCAAAAATAATACAATTATTTCATTCAGTAGCACGCTAACTTTCAACAGAGAGTATATGCCGCTTTGTTGAAAAAATAAACAAAAAGTATATAATTTTCTATAGAGTATTTTTTCCGCTCTACCAGAAATTCAACATGGTACAGAGTTCAGCGGCAACATTTTTAAATGAGAGGGCAACATTTTCAAAGTTGCTAAAGTGTTGAAAAACATTAAATTTGGTGTATGCAGTGCTGCCACGTAATCAGTGTAATTTTTTATCCCAGATTTTGGGATTCTTAACTGTTTATCAGTTTTTTCATGAAAACAATTTTTTTTCAAATTATTGCATTTTTTATAGGTTTTTAGTTATATGTTGCAACAATAAATAGCTTATTTATTCTCTTTATTAAATATTTTTATCATAGAAATGGGAAATAATGGATATGAATAGACATAGTTGGTCAATGTGTGTGTACACACTTTAATAATTTTCATGTCACAATGTTGTGTTTGAATTCGTAACAAATTTTTGTTGTATTTTTTTACTTTATAAGACATGTCTAATTTTAGTAAAAATAATTAGTATATTGAACAAATATTATATTTTTATATGAACAATCTAAAAAAATACATGAATAAAATTAAAAAACATTTTTTTTATGAAATAATCTGAAAAATCTCTAGCATCCCAAAAAACGGCAAAAAAAAAAATAGTTAAAATTGGTTATATGGCAGCACCGCTAAACACTACTAAAAGTTGCCGACCAAAACTCACCTTTGTTGCCGCCAAACTATGTTCGTGTTCTAAGAGAGTACTAAAAAGTTCGTGAGAGAGAAACATACTCTATAGAAAATTATATACTTTTTGAAAATAAAGCTTTAAAAATTTGTTTTTTTTTTATTATACATAGGTATTTTTTTATTGTAGGTATTTATTTTGTTTTGTTTACATTTTAAATTAAAAATGTGGAACGTTGAGTGGGAAGAATTTTTTTTATTTTCTTGAAATATAATAAATGAGACAGAGTGCCTTGTATGGAATCAAAAAATTATTATTATCATTTTTATGATTTATTTTTTATAATAGAGAAAACAAAAACATGAACACAGATATTCTCTTTATTTATTAATTTGTTTATTCATTCATTCATTTATCTAGAAAGATAAAATAATTTCTTACGGTGAAAAACACCAATACATTCTCTCTTTCTGCCGACCACTGATTTAAATCTCACCCGCTTACCAATTTTTTTAGTACTCTCTTAGAACACACACATATTTTGGCTTCAACAAAGTTGAGTTTTGACAGACAACTTTTAATACTCCCTGGCAACATTTTGAAATGTTTACGAACATTTGACTTCGTAACTGAAAAGTACCAAAAAATACAGCCTAACTCAACGGGACTTAGAAAGAAGACAAAAAAAAAAACTGAAAAGACGCCTTCATGAAACAAAATAAGTAAAAAAGGCTTAAATTTGGCTGTGCCGAATCTTTAAATACCACCAATATCCTAAAAAATGTTCTTAGCGACTGGTACATAATATATTTTTTCACCAGTCGCTTAGAATTTTTTCACCACAAAAAATTTTTTCACCTCAAATTTGCATCCAAAGAATAAATTCAAATAATGGAGGTGAAAAAATTCTTTCGATGCAAAAACAAATTTTTTGTGGTGAACAAAATTTTAGTGGTGAAATATTTTTTTGAGGTGAATACAAAATATTCATTTCTAAGCGACTGGTAAAAAACTATGAGAGAATATATTATGTACCAGTCGCTACTATGAAATTGTAATAATTTGTATGGAAAATTTGGAGGTTCCTTCACATTTTCACTCATAACTTTTTAACCGCCAGACCGATTTTGCTCATTTTCAAAATCAAACTGCTAGGGAGGATGTCTAATAATCTCGGTAAAAATAGGCACCCCTGCTTACGTCTTCTCGTCGTGATAGCCATTTCAACCGAGACGGACATCGCTAAATCGACTTAAAATTAAATAAGGATCACGAATATATGGGGTCGTAGACCTATATAATAAAAAAAGAATGACAAACTGATAAATACCCTCACCATATATGGTGGAGCGTATAAAAATTAAAAAGTAAACAGGTGAATTAAAATAAAAAATTCAAATTTAATAATTAAAAAAAATATTTAACATGCAAAAAAAAAAATAAATGTGTGTAAAAATCATTGGTAAGTAATATTTTAATTAAAGTCATCAAAAAAAAGTTGAATATTTATGCGGTTCATTTATAGATTACAATTAAAAAAAGTTTTCTGAATTTTAATTAATATATTATTTATTTTATTAAACATATAATTACAAATTAATTAGTTAATACCCTAACCGAGCACTAGCAATGAAGGCTATCGCCTCGTTGTAGAAAAAACAGACCAGAGCCTCTGGTCGAACCCACGACTCCCGCGCTTATTAATATAAAATAACGTAAATCCACATATTAACGCAATTTTCGGTAATGTACATACTATGTGAGACATGTATGGATCATATGTGGGCATACGTGAACATACATATGTTCATATTTCTAGCCGGGTAATTTTATTTTTCTTTTAAGTATATGTTCAGTTTTTGCCACATTTTATTTAAAATGGTAATTATATGTTTTTTTTATAAAAAATATGTGACTGTTTTTATTTACAGAGGTCCTAAATAAATGTAAATCTAAACTTTTTTAACAACAAAAATAAGTGTTTATAACGAAAAACCACAGACATCACGTGTAAAAATGCCAACAATAGAAAATGTGCAATAACAGGCGAAAAAAAACAATAACAGCTGCAGCAACAACAGCAGCCTGAGCCACTATCAAGGATGTACAAAATGCCTCCCATCGAGACACAACAACTAAATTCAACAATAGGTAAAAATAAAAGTTTACCTATCAACCCTGATTCCCGAATTTTCGCCGCTATAACCCTTACGACTTCTAGGTGCCTTTCGAAGGTATTGAAATGAAAAAAAGATTGTCAAGGTAAACAAACAAATCCGTCCTGAGATCCGTCAATATCACCCTGTCCATAAGGCGTTACGTGGTCTGTGGGGCATGGCAAAACGGTCTCCATGGAAACAAAGATACCGTCAATTTGAGGTAAAGAATAAACATCGCCTATCGTAACAGAACTTAACTTTCGGGTATCTAAAGAAAACCCTGTTCTTTCCTGGCTTTCTGTGGAGAACAACTGGTGCAGACCAGGAGCTGTTTGATTCTTGCTTTTATATTGCTGGAGAAACGAAAAAGTGTTTTGCTTTATTGGCTTCGCATCGCCTATAACATTCACAAGACACTAGTTTTTCCAAAACCTTCTTTGGTAAAGGAGGGAAACAGACATAGAACTTCTTGACGTTCTCGTTGAAACAACGAAAGAGGGATTTGAACTTCAATTTCATTGACAACTCACAATTCCTATTGATGATGAAAACGAGTTATACCATCGGAAAGTAAACCATACATATCCCAAAAAGAATACATAAAAATAAATTCCTTTTCAGGCTCTGAACCAAAAAAATAGTTATCGGCTTTTAAACTGCTTTAAAGGTAACAAAAGTCTCAACATAACACACTACTTTCTTATTTTTCTTTATTAATTAGCTATAATTTATTATAGATATATTCAAATATATGAATAAATAGAAACAATGCAAAAAAATAAAAATATTAGTTTATTTTTTTATAGATATAATTTATAATATTTCCATTTGGAACAGAATTGTTCTACAAACTGTATATTGCCGTCTCATGTGAATACGTAATATCGTCAAACTCTTTAATTTTTTAACTGTTAATAAAAGCTTTTTAACAAACGAATAAAAGTTTTTTAATAAATGTATACATATTTGTAATTTATTTTTGCCATGCTATATTACTAAAATTCTTTTTTAAAATGGATCATTTTGACCCCAGGAGCACATAAGGGTTAGTTTTCGAAAAAAATTGAAGGATTTTATAATGGTTTCATCTTGTTATTTTTAGATATATAGTTCTTTTAAAAAATGCAAGGATTTAAAGCTTGGGCCTGGTAAGGAATGGGTTAACGTTGTTCGATTTATTCCAAATTTGTTGCATGGAAGATCTGAATTACTTCTAAAAATTCAACAGTAGTTACAAAATACAGGTTGGTTGAAAAGTTCCTGCGCTCGAAATGAAAGAATACTATTTTTGTTAAGAAATATATTTTTTTATTCAATTTAATCTCCTAGAAGCTCAAAACACTTGTTCCAATGATCTTCCAATTATTTTATCCCATCCTTATAATGGTTTTCCGCAAGCTCTGCAAAATAACATTCTACGGCTGCTATGACCTCTTCATTCGACAAAAAATGCTTTCCACGAAGGAATTGTTTTAGATTTCTGAAGAGATAGTAGTCACTGGGAGCCAAATCTGGTGAATACGGTGGATGTTCAAGCAATTCGTACTTTAATTCTTTGAATTTAGCCATCGCCAAAACACTTTTGTGAGCAGTTGCATTGTCTTGTTGAAAAATTTTTTTTTCTTCTTTAAACCAGGTCTTTTCTCACGAATTTTTTCCATCCAGCTGATCCAAAAGGCTGCAATAATATTCAGAGTTGATTCTTTTACCTTTCTGAAGATAATCAATCAACAAAATTCCTTTTGCATTCCAAAAAACTGATGTCATAACCTTTTTTGCTGATCGTTGTGACTTCACCTGCTTTGGAGCTGAACAATCAGCTTCAGTCCACTGTAAACGTTCTTGTTTCAATTTAGGATCATGGTAGTAGATCCAAGTCTCATCCATAGTTATAAAACGACGCAAGAAGTCGGTTTTATTCGGCTAAAAACGCTCCAAATTACGCTGAGAAATTTGTTTTCGATCCAGTTTTTGTTGAGTTGTTAATGTGTGCGGCACTAACTTTCCAAACAGTTTTTTCATACGTTATTCTTCATGTAAAATATGGAGTACCCGTTCATTTGAGATGCCTATGGCATTAGCAATTTCACGCTTAGTCAAACTTGGATCTTCACTAACCATATTATGTACCTGCTCAATGATTTCTGCTGTGGTTGCAGTTTTTGGTCGTCCTTCGCGGGGATCGTCTTTAAGGCTGGTACGACCACGTTTAAATTTACCAGCCCAAAATTCAACGGTGCGTTTTGAAGGTGAGGACTCCTTATACACTTCTAACAATTGTTCGTAAATTTCCTTTGCTTTAAACCCTTCAAAACAAAGAATCTAATGACTGCACGATATTCAATTTTTTCCATATTAAAAAAAAATCAATGACACGTCAACTTCAAATGGCTTGTAAACAAAGAAAGAATTGACAGAATGACTTGCAACTTTGCATGTGTTCTCAGGACAGTTATACCAACTTAAGAAAAAAAAGTTTGGAGCTAGCAGTGCCATCTTTTGGTGAGCACAGGAACTTTTCAACCAACCTGTATTTGCGTTTTTTTAACAAATTGTCCTTTATTAGTTTGCGGTCATATGTGACCCCATGTCCAAAAGGGTTAATGAAGTCATATTTTTTTTCCAAACCGCTGAGCTGTTAAGATGAAATATGACATTTAAAAATACAAAATTGATTGCTTTTTGTTACAAACTACTTAAAAAGATTACTTTACTTAATTTTTTATAAAAATTACACTTCTCGAAATTCACAAAAAATAAAAGCTTGTCACCGACAGGTCCATGGAGGGCTTTACCTCGAAATTGACATACTTTATCTCTAGGGTATATTTAACAGCTCTTGAAGTGTTAAATTCTTTTTTTTAAGTGATTTAAGAAATTTTTTAAAAATCGAAAATGGTGGTTTGAAAATTATGCCAAAAATGTATGCGTTTTTTTGCCTTATTGCGCGAAAGGGTAACAGACATATAATAAAACAATATTTCATATCAGAGTATTTATAAGTTTAGAGAGCAAAAAACAATTACGGCTATAATCAATTTCTGAAAGTTTAAAAAAGTGCCACCAAATTTCATCAGTGATTTTTGGCACAAAAATGGTCTATGGCATTTGCTATTTCTGGGCGAGTTCTTAACCGATTTTGATTTTGGCGAGTTCTTTACCGATCTTGCTTTTTGAAAAGATAATTTTATACTGAAATCGAGTGGTTGAAAAAATTAAAATATAGCCCGAAATTTTCCTAAAAAATGAAAAAGTCATATTTTTCCCATATAAACACTCTTTAAATTTTCAATCGATTTCCGCCTCGACTTTCATTTATCCGATTGCCCCCAAACTTTATATTTATTAGTTTTATATAGAAAGGAAACAAATGGGACCCCGACACTTCGCCCTTTAAAAAATTTCCATATAACCTTGGATACCGTGGCGGCGCATAGGAGAGTAGGGTCCAAAATGTTTCCATTTATGCCACAATGCTCCATGTAAAATTTGAGCTCGATTCGACGACTCTAAGTGGACCCAAAATTGAGTTGAATAATAAGACAAGGTTTTATTATAAGAAATTAGGAACTTTATTCGGCATTTTTGTAACAGCAATTTTGGTAACAGTTTTGTCAATATTTTGTAATTTTCTTATTTATATGTTATTCTTCACTAAATTTCCTTTTCACTAAGCTATTACTCAGAAAAATCTGATAAAAAATAATAAAGTTACAATATCTTAAACATTAACTAAAGATGTTTTTTTGAACGATGGATATTTTTTGCGATGCATCGGCGCAGGCTATCAACACATGAGCTGCCATTGGATCGCTTAGCTTGGCGTGGTCAAGCGCAGAAGCAAGTCGTGGCGTTAGAAATTTTCTACGCCCTCTCTTCTATTCACTTTTGTGCGGTTCAGTCACCAGTTTCGGCATAGGCAGTGCTCTCCTCAATCGCTTCACCGACGTCCTCAGCTTTTTCATCAATTAATTCCATAACCTCAACCTCACCTTCATCACTCGATTCTGTATATTGTCCGGCTGCAAAAAGTTTAAAATGTGTTATGTATTACATAAATCAATAAGATAGAAAATGACATAAAGCCAAATACGAACCACTATCTTTCGACTTGGACATTTCTTCAAATTTCCGCTTTCTCCTTTCGTTCCGATACTCTTTTTTCTCGCAGAAATAAAACCAATTCGCAGCCAATCATGCATCCCGGGCGTCCTGGTTGTCGTTGTCGAATGAGAAACTTCTTATCTTCTTCAATTCGAATGGTTTTTAGGGCATCCGCAGTCGCAATATCAAACAAATTGTCCAGATCGTTGGTAAATGCAAGCTCCTTTTGTTTCCAAGCCACCGATCTCTTGCTAGCGGGCACTTTTTGTATATCTCTCCACGTATTGTACAATTTCTCCACGCATCTTGTTCCGTATCGTGTTGAAATTCGTGCTTGTTACCAGAAAATATACACTGCATCGAGCGTTAATTTTGCACTTTCCTTTGCGTCGAGTTTCACAAAACGCATGTTATGAAAGAAGACCTGTAGGACTTGCCTATTGGACGGCAGTTTGACACCGGTTATTTGATGCGCTGTTCTGCCCACTAAGTCTATGTTGTAGAGCGATTGAACGGTTTGACGCGTTTCTACCGAGGAAATGGCTGATGCAGAAGCCGATGCAGGTTTTGATGGTTCTGACATTATTATTGTAACAACCTATAAACTCACCCAAAATAATAACAATTATAATTTAGTTTACAACAATTAACTTTGGTACTTTATTATTTTGGTTTACTTCTTTAGCACAATTAAGTAACACACTGGTTGGCTGTTCTCATACGACTGACTCAAAACTTCTACTCATTCGTTTGACAGTTGTTCTCTCGTTCTTGGCCTGGTTGTGTGTGTGTGTGTCTCGACACGGGTTGCCACAATAATTAAATCAGATCACGGTATTTTGCAGGAAAATGTTATAACTAATTCAGAAGTAAGCAGCAACGCAGTTATGCTAAATAACAATGCCACTAGAGATGTGCGCGTGACGTGATTTTTCCGCGTCACGCGTGTTTCACGTGTAATTTATTGGAAAATAACATAAAAATAAGAAAATTACAAAATATTGACAAAACTGTTACCAAAATTGAGTTTTTTCCAAAAATGCCGAATAAAGTTCCTAATTTCTTATAATAAAACCTTGTCTTATTATTCAACTCAATTTTGGGTCCACTTGGAGTCGTCGGATGGAGCCCAATTTTTACATGGAGCATAGTGGCATAAAATGGAAACTTTTTGGACCCTACTCTCCTATGCGCCGCTATTTCGAAAAATATTCATAGAAATAAGGGCAGTTCTAATATACATATATGCTTTTTTGTAAGGGATGCATTTGTGTACTTTAGGCAGTGTTGTTTGTGCTTTTTTCTACTCTGCTTGTACATATATGCATCCCAGCTAAACTTTTGTACAACTTTCCAGCCTATTTACTCGCTTAATCACTTATGAACAGCCAAAATATAATGAGTACCCATTACTTTTTGGGCATCGCGAACAAAAGTAATTAAGCGCACAAATAGGCTGGTAAGTAGTTGATGCCATGGTTTTGCTAAGAATATCAATGTAATGTTGATAACATAAAATATGACTAACAGCACAAACTCAAATTAGCAAAATTTCCAGTTACAGACTTTTATTGGTGAGTGTAGATTTATGGTACGTATCGATAATCCTTATTTTTTACATAAAAATTCTGAATGTATTAGGTTATTCTGGCCGTTTATGCTGGCGAAGATTGCAGAATCTGTTGTTCAAGATACTAGGAAATTTGCAGAATTTGTGATTAATGTATCAGGTGTTCAGTATTCAGGGTAACTAAAAATGTTGCTTTCCTTATTTAAAATAAATAATGCTGTTCCTTTGTTGATTTGTAGGTATTCTTCGGATAAATTCAGAGGTTAAAAAATAAGGCCTTGATGAGACTTTCCCTCTTTAACAAGCAGATAGATAATCAATGCTTACAATTTACAAGGAATTACCACCAATTATATAGTGACATATAATTACACAATTTTATTGAATTGCTTGCTTAAATATTTTAATTCTGCACGAAATTTACGGTACTTTTTCGACTAGCTGTTTGTGATTTGCTTTAAATTCTTGTGAATATACGGGTGTAGGTCAATAAGTCCGGGACTTTTTGTTCACAGGTTTTTGGATAAAAAATTATTTTATGTTTCAACATAATCTCCTTTGAGCTCTTTTCACTATGCCCAAAGTTTTCCCATTTTTTTAACCCTTTCAAAAAATAGGAATGGTCGTGGTCATCAAAATAGGTATATGTTTGTGAGATGATTTCAACGTTGGTGTCAAATATCTTTCCAGCCATTTCTTCAAGTTAAAAAGAAAGAAATAGTCACTCGGGGCTAAATCCGGAGAATAGGGCGGATGAGGTTGCGATTAATGAATTTTTGCCATGGAATCTGCACATGCGTTTGATCGGCCAACAACATGTCGTGAATTTTTCAATTGTTTCGGGCCTAAAGACCTCAACTGGGCGTCCAAAACGTTCGGCATCATCCGGGGTTGTACAGTCGCAACTAAATTCAGTAAACCAATAGGAATTTTTTTAAAGTTTTCATGTAAAAAAACTCAAACCAATTTTGATTAATAAATTTAAAATGTAGAAATTCTGAAAGTAAATATAGGGCACTCACATTAAAATAAATTGTGTCTCACGCTTTGGGTGTATGGCCAGTAATAATGTGATGCAAAAAATTAATTCTTTTTATGGGGATCAGCCAGCATTTCGGACATTAAAGCTGGTCTTTCTGTGACTCGCAATGATTTTTTAAGTTCTTCTTGAGTTTGACAACAATCTTCATCAAGTAAGGCCTCTAACCCATCATCTTAGAGCTTTTTTGGCGATCCTGGGCCAATATCACCACTTCCGCACAAACCATCTCTTGCACCTGGAAATCAATGGAACATATTCAGGGCAAGCTCCGGCGACCTTTTTGCAAATTGAAGAAGTAAAGCAAAACTTCCCGCAAATGAAGCTTTGTTGTCAAAAAATTTTACATTTTCGAAGCAAAAAAAAAAAAAACAAATTCGTTGTTTTCACTATTTCGTTCAATGACTAAGTGAGAATAATTTACATTTTTTTGGCCTCCAAAAAGCAATATAAGTTATTTAAGACACAAGCATTGTGCAAAATATCTGTTGAGAAAACTCTGGTTTTGGTCGGAGATAATTGTGAATAAAAATAGTCACGGTTTTAAAAAACAAATGCGATAAAGCAGATTTATGGATAAAATATTTTCCTATTTATTAAAATTTAGTATCCCTTGAATTAGGGAATCTTTGAATATTCGACCAGTAAAATAATTGTGGGACATTTCACCTACATCACTTAAGAAGGGATTATCCTTTTAATTTATTTACAAAAAATTCTAATATAATACAAAAAAAGTAACTAAATATAATGTATATAAAACAAATATATATGTATATCACCACCATATACAAAATTTTTAACATTTGTCACGTCAAAAAATTGCAGTTTAATCGTCTAAATTAACATCCATTAGTTCCTTAGTGATTTCGGTCTTTGTTTTTTCTGGGGATTTTTGTAACAAAACCTGTAATTCCTCTATATTTGCAGGAGCTTTAAATCGTTTTAATCTTTCCTGTAATTGAGTAGAAGGGTCTATTGCACTTAGTGCAGTTATTCGTTCAGTAGCTGTTCCTACAGATTCTGTCGTCGAACTTGTAGCCATTGTATACAACATTTGTAGTTGCCTTACTGTTTGATCTGGCAACTGTTGTATTGCTGGTATGGCAATTGATTTATTTGCAATTTGTTTTTTAGTAGGCTTAATTTTCGGTGACATTTTTTTCTTAGAAGTGTTGGCATCATTTGACCATTTTTCTAACCAAGTGGCTGCCGAACGTTCGGTTGATGTTAGTTCTTGTTGTGCCGCTAGTTGCTGTCTTTTATTGACTTGTCTTTTGTTAAATGAAGAACCATCCATATCGTCTGGATCTCCTATAGGTCGAGTATTTTTTTGTGGTCCCAATTCGAGCATAACTTGAAAATCGGCATGTTCTCCAAGTCTAAAACCAAAACCTAGACGTGAATCAGTACCTAGAGACAAATGTAAAAGAAAAAAGTGTTATATAAATTATGAAAATTCAGAAGAAATTAATTTATAACCTTTTTTAATCGGTGGTATATTGGAATAAACTAATGATAAAATTGATGGCAATTCATTCGGAACGATTAGTGTAGATGATGGAGGAACTGTAAAGATATAAGGTTTAAATTAGAAATTAAGGTAACAAAGTATTTAGTTTTGTAATTCGAAAAATTGTTTGAGCTTCGTTTTTCTTTCTTAGGCAATGATATATATTTCTTTCCAGACTTAAGGCTGGATTAGCCAGACATAAACGTAAATGTATCTCTGTATAGCAAATTCTGTTAGTTAAATAAGAATAGATGTTGTGTTGAATTTTTTGTGTCATTCTTATGCATTTAAGATATACAATACATACAAAAAAACGTAAATGCATTAGAATGACACAAAAAATACAATACATCTTCTATTCTTATTTAACTCATTGACTTTACTATACAGTGATACGGTCTGGCTAAAGGCTATTTCAGTACCAAAAATATGTTGCATAAAAGCATTAATTTAAAGAGTACGTGTGAAATGGATTACAATACATATCTGGAATCGTGATCATCTCTCTTTTCAATTTAGTTCACAAAAAAAATTGTTTATTGTATTTTCAACAATGGTAAACTAAACAAAAATAATTGATGACACAGTCACATAGTTTACGTAGCCCTAAATTATCAGCTTAAATTCCAGTTATGCTTTTATTAATTTAATAGTTTAGTCTGTCTTTCACTGTTTCCTTCTTTTGTTTTAATTTTTATTGCAAAATCTTTCTCTTTAACTCTTCGCGACCTCAATGAAATGCAGCCAATCCACTTATCACCCCAAAAAATCACTAAAGATGTGAGTGTAAATCGCAAAGACATATGTAAGGTATACGCGTTAATCAGACAATTACGATGATCAGCATTTACATAATTTTTCTATACAATATACCTAAGTGTGAATGGTAAACATATTTGTTCGATTGCGTATCAAAATTATTTTAACATGCTAATTATTTGAAAGAGTTGCTATTTTAACACTTAAAATACCAATTTTATTGCCAGAGGTGAACCATGAAAATGGGCTTGGCAAAAGCGTTTACAATGTTATTCAATAGATTTGTAATAAATATGACTAAATACCAAGGACCTAAAATAACTGTTATCGAAACAATTGCCTTTTTAAGAAATATTTTAAAATGTTGCACAATTACTGTTAAAGGCAACATACAAACAAAATCGTTGCTCGTAACTGTTAACATTCAATTTATATTTTTTCATTGTTTTGTAACACTTATATTTAAGAAATATTTTTTTTCTTGTCAATAAAAATTATGTAGTAACAAATATTTTTTTATATTATTTTAAAACGTGGATAAACATTTTTAACAAACAACACTGTGCTAGTCGCAAATTTTAACAAGCTTGGTGCCCTACTGGTAAAGCTAATTCGAGTACGATGAATTCAATGGTGATAGCCATATTTCAAAGTTAGCGCTCGATTTTGTGAAATAAAAAGTTAATAAAATAACGATTTTTAAAAATATCGTTTTATGGTACAGGGTGTCGGCCGGGAAGGTATACTACTTTGTTTGTTTATAATTTTTGATTAAATAAAAGAGAATGGATCTTATATTGATAAATGTTTTATTTAATGTCGACAAATATGTATGGTATACAATATCAGATACATGTCCGCCTCTGTTAGCCTCACAAATGCGAGCACTTTTGAGCACATTTTTCATTACATTCTCACACATTTCTCGCGGTATTTCATTAATTTCATCACGAATATTTTATTTGAGTTGCTCAAGCGTTTCTGGTTTGTTTGAATAACTCTTGCTTTTTAGATATCCCCACAAAAAGAAGTACGGAGCAGTCAAGCCAGGCGACCGTGGAGGCCAATTAACATCACCATTTCTTGTTGTGGAAAGGGGTCTCGCAGTAATTAGATGTGGCACCGTCTTGTTGATACCACATGTTAATCAAGCCCAAAGCATGCAGTTGTGGCGTTAAAAAGTTTTCAATCATATCACGATATCGCTCCCCATTCACAGTTACCGTTACGCCGTTTTCATTTTCAAAGAAGTAAGGTCCAATGACTGTAACTTTTAATGGATGCAAAGATGACTGATGGTTTTCCATTGCCCAGAACCGACCATTCTGTTTATTCACATATCCATTCAAATGAAAATGTGCCTCGTCACTGACTAAGATTTTTTCACGAAAATCGGGGTTGTCTTGGTCGAGCTGTAACATCCTATTGGCATACTACACGATAAATAGTGCGTTTTGTTGGCACGTTGTTTCTCCCAAAAATTTCACATAACTTTCTCACCGTCACAGTAATCGATGATTGATTTTGATAAAATGTTTTAACGGTTAAAACACATTGGTTTATCGAATATTTTTCCATAATAAATTTGCCACGTGTCTACTTTACAACTGCCAAATATAAACTATTAAGACTAATGTTTACCAAAATGGCAGCAAAACAAAGTAGTATACTCTCCCGGCGGACACCCTGTACTTTAGTATTGAAATTTTAATTGCGAATACGAGCTTTACCAGTAGGGTGCCTAGCTTGATAAAAAAAGTGTCAAATTAAATTTAAAGTAATACCTAAAAATTTTGAAGAGTTATTTTTGGTAATGTTTTTAAAAATTATTAAATACATTAAAAATAAATATAAAACAAAAAATATTAAGAAGAATATTATTTGTATACAGAATTTATTTTATAATTTAATTTTTTATTGATTGTGTACATTTTTATATTGCATAACCATGAATTTATAAAAGAATATTTAAATATTAAATTTGTCTCTTTAATTGTTTCATTCAGTTAAGTTTATCATACAGTTTTTATATTATAACAAATAAAAATAATTCTTAAATTATAACTGTTATGACCTGTTTTTTTATTTCTTATCAATAAGTTATACACAAAAGAAATATAAGAAATATTTTTTTCGTTTATAACTATTACCAAATAAAGAAAAAAATATTAATTGGAATCAAGTAGTTCTGTCTAAGAAGAAAAGTAAAAGTTGAACTGTAATTGTTACTTTTAAAGAAATATCTCATAAAACTTATAACTCATATGTCCTTGCTAAATATTAAATATAGGTACATTGAACGGATATGAAAGATATCAAGTCTCAAATCAATTTTTTCACAGTTAATTTATATATTTTTTTACATTATGTCAGTCTTAGGATTTTTTCTTTAACATTGAAATGTAATTAACATTAGCTCAGTAATGCTCATGCTAATGCCAAACAATTTCATTACAATTTAATGTAAATAAAATTTTCTGGTGTCCACTCAAAGTTATTTTATGGTATGCCATTTACGATAAAATAACTTTTTTCGATGTCTCCATGGGTTACACGATTACTGTGACTAATTAGTGATATAGAACCAAATTGATGAATTGGAACTGGAGGATATGTGGATCTAAAAGGACGATTCAACTGCTCACACAGCTTGAGCAACAATAGACATTTGAAATGACGCTTTTCCGGTGGTTTTGATAATTTGCAGTCGACTGGAAGATCGCCTCATTTAACGCTTTCAGACTTTTTTCTTTGAGGAATTTTGAAAGTCCGGATCTATGTGAATAGGCTCATAGGGAATATCCAACAAGAGTAAGAGAGTAAGAGTCTCTCTTATCGCCCGAAGTTCTCTCCAGAACGATGAAAAATACCGCAAAAATAACCCAAGTGATCATCAATAGTGGCGTGCCCATTTCACCGTTATTATCTTCAAAAAAGTCCAAATAAACATTAAGAATTATTTAATTTTAATTATGTATGTCATTCCATTTTAAAGATATAGCAAACCAACATCGGGTGAATGTTTTGAGCCACCCTGTATAAATCGAAAGCAAATGAGTCACTCTGTGACATCCCTCGGGATGTCTGGCCTATTTGTTTTATTGGAGTATATTAATGGACCAAAAACTTTGTCTGTTTTGTCCTACCTCGAAGACCTTTCTCCCATAAAAATGTCCTGAATTTAAGTTTTTTACTGGTTTTCATATGAAGCAGTTCACAGAATCTTAGGTTTTTTATAGAAAAAGTCACAAAAATATCAAATGCATTAAAAACAGTGAATTTTATGTATAAATTGGAAAGGGTGGTTCTTTTGCTATTTGGGTTTTCAGTGTAAAAACAAGATTCGTGAAATGAGGCAAAGCCAAAAATGCAAAGTAAGGTTTGCCATTTCACCATGAACAGATTAACAAACGAACAACGTTTGCAAATCATTGAATTTTATTATCAAAATTCGTGCTGTGTGAAAAATGTGTTTCGTAAATTATAAATGGTCGTCATAATCGACTCACTGAAAAGGCTTTTCAAGCTGATGTGACCAAATTTCCAACCAGTTTCACTTTATTAGACATTAATCCACCAACCCGTATGCGAAGAGTGCGTACCGAGGAGAAAATTGTCAGTGCCAATGCAGACCACGAGTTGTCAATTTGTCGCCGTTACAGTCAATGGAGCAAGGTATCGTGCGATGATTACCGACTTTTTTCCAAAACGAAAGAATGGAACTTGGTTGACATGTGGTTTTAACAAGACGGTGCCGCATGCCACTCGGCATGCGATACCATGAACCTATTGAGAGGTGAGTTTTGTGAGAAAATAACTTCACGTCTTGGAGCAATCCATTGGTCGCCAATATCATGCGATTTGACCTCAATAGACTATTTATTTTGTGGCTTTTCGAACTTCCCTCGTAGTTATATAAAATGCAACACTGCTCCCATCAAGTACCACCTGTTAATAGACTACTGTCAAATTTCTAGCAAGTTCCGTCATTTAATTTCGTTTAACAGCAGGATTTTTTTAAGGTCCATAAAATAGGCATTTGTTCTAAAAGGAATTTTTTTGTTCCTTTGCATGAGCGTATTATTAAAATTTGTAAGAATAATAGAATCATATATGTATGAAAATGTATTTTAAGTCTGGTTCGAGATCATAGAAAAATTTTTTCAAATGAAAAATTTTCTTTTTTCTTATTTAGTAATCATGGAGGATACACAGAAAAAGTTATTAGACGCAAGCTAAATGGAATGCATTTTCTGGTCCGCTACGACCTTCATGAACATTCTTCGTGCCCTTGAAAGTGCTAATTATAAATATCTCTATATAACTCACAAATCGAGGATTACAGATATTTTATGCTAATAGTTGATTTTTTTTTAAATCTTGCAAAGAAAATCAGTTTGAACTGCAAAAGAACGTATTAGAAAAATACAGTAGTTTTGTAATCTGCACATTGTATGGTTACACTTACACCCAAAATGAAATTTTCCAAACATGCTGAAAAAAGATTCAGACAAGTTATAAATGCTATAAAAGTGACGTGGAAGAACTTTGTCTGTGTTACATAAATTCAACTAGGACAGAAGTGGAACCTTTTTTTTCATATGCAGATCTATAAAATCATATGCAGCACAAGTGTGAGGATATGGATATTTTGATCTGATCGATAAAGTACAAAGATACTATACGAAAAAAAATTTAAGACTTCCCGAATGTAGTCTAAATAACGAAAAATCATCATTTATACACCTTATAACTTCGCCTAAAATATGTAACTCGAATTATGTACCAATATCATCCGAGTAGACTACCTTATCAAATTACGCAAGTACTCTTTCGGATGGATCTGTTTTGGATCATGGAACTAAGAAAATTACCAACAATCATAATACTTCCTGGCCCAGTACACAGCAAGATGAACTTGAATGGATTGTTGAAAATGATCAACTGCTAAACAAAATAAATAAATAAACTGGAGAACATTAGCATTATTAAGACCTGGGTAACAAACATTTGGATTATACAAGGGGCTGAAGTTATTTTATTGATAGTGCAAACCAACATAACATAACTTGTATCTTTAAGGCAAGATGTGGTCTAATCAGAAATAATAACTACACTTTTGGTGCTAAAGAGAAATGAAGACCTTTGAACATTTCTTAGGCATGTGTCCCGTTCCCAAAAAATTTAGGTTGAGTTGTTTTGGAAAGCCCATTTCACACCATGCAGGTACAAATAACAGAATGTAAGCGACAGACATTTGGATAAGACATTGTGGAATTATATTGCACTCTTGTTTCCAATAAAAATTTATATATGTACATATATGAGAGTGGTCAAAAGAAGTATCAAAGTTTGAATTCTCTGTCAAGTTTCAGCAAAATTCCTTTATATTTAGGGGTAGCACGAAAAAAGTTACCTTTTAAGAATTAGTAATTTGTCGTTAGAGAAATTTATACAAGTAGGGTTAATTTTACATTTAATTTTTTTAACTATACGCTATAATTTAACAAAATTTTCTAATATAGTTTTAATTAATGTGCATAAAAGGAATATGAGTTATTTAAAATAATTTTGTAAATTTTTTAAGTAGTTCGAGATTTTTTTTTAAATGTGTACATAAAAATACATATTTTAATCAAAATATTAAAATTTTCTTAAATGATGTAAGTAAAAATTCAACTTGCTGACGCATTATATGAGTAAATTTCTCAAATCAAATCTTAATTTTTATGAAGGTTACGATTTTGCAATCAAAAACAAATTTGTGGTTTTTAAAATAATTATTAGCGGTTTTTGAAAACTCAACAAAATTAAATTTTTGTGGTATTTTCCTATCAAACTTCTTGTACATTTGCAATCTACTTACCAAGGGCTTTCATTAGACATGACATTCTTCTTAAAAATAAAATTGCTAACAATAATCCGGTCTCACATAAGAAGACATTCCGTGGACATATAATCAAAAGCAAACTTCTTAATCAAAGTGGAACATATTTTGTAAGAAATTTTCGCAAAATACGCGATTCCGAATATAATTTTGATTTCATAATAATTATATTTAATTTTTCTCAACTCTTAATTAATTTAAAATTACAAAACAAGCACAACTTTGAAACTTCAGTGGCGATATGCTACCTTTAAATAAAATTTTTTTTGAGATATATATGTGTGTTTTTACAAGTGCATTTTTATCAGTGTCACTCTTAACTTCTACCTAAATTATCTCAAATTCAAAAGTAAGCTCTCCAGTTAAACAGTCATTTAACAAAAGCATGGTCAGCATATGTACGTTTAATTTTTTTCAATTTATTAACATATACTTGTCAATATTCTAATAATAAATTTCAAGCCCAACTAAGTTTATTTGAGCGGCTGTTTTATTTTGACCAAAAAATAAATAAAATCAATGACCTTGACACAGTATGCCGGAATTGATAATTACACTTTTTAATGAAGCTACAAAATTCAAAAGTCCAAATAATAAAAAAAAAGAAAAACCAGTTTTTAAAACAAACAATAATAAAAAACTTCAAGAGATGAAATCCACTTCAAAACCGAATATGATAAATGCTTAAATATTATTTGAAATACTTACATTGTGTTAGAAATATCAGTAGCACTACGCAGCCAACAGCGGTATAATGATGTTTGAAGTATGAACTTTGCAGCATGATAAAAACATTTATAATAGTGTTTGGAATTTAGTTTGTTAAAGATCACATGTATAACATTGGACTGGGAGTGTAGGAGAGTAGTAAGAATATAACTGAAATTGAAAGTTGAAAAAGAGCAGAAAAGTCAATTTACTATAAGAGGTTGTTAACATTTTGCAAACAAAAAAATTTAGGTTAAATATCGATTATTGCAGCATGTGGCATGTTAAGACAAAAGCCAAGTAATACAGTTTTGTTTTTAGTTAAGTCTTAAGTTAAAACAAGTTTGTTTTTTTGTGTTGTTTGTTTTTGCAAACTGAACACTTGCTTTGTTTAACACTGGATAGGCTGATCGATGCACACATCAGGCTACAATTTGAGATCGCCACAGAATCCTAGCAGTCAACATGTTTATCTCAAGGCCCGGTCAATAAAAATTGCTCATCACGAGGTTGTGAGTATAGTGAAGAGATTCTTAGATTTCGGACTATAGACCAAAGTCAAAACTGATGCAATAGAGAATATCCTTTTGGATCTGGATGTTGAGACTTTTGTCAGCTTGCTAGGCACTCGAATTTTCATTGTTTGTCTGGGTAATAGCGACAAATCAAAACAAGTTAGGAGATTTTTCGCAAAGCTGGAAAATCAGGTGATACCAAAGAATATCTAACAATAGGATGTGCGGTATAAAAAATCAAAAGCCATCCAGAAAGCCTCGAAGCCAAGTGTGGATGCTCCAGTTGAATCGTTTCTGATGCTCGAGTTGAATCACTTATAATAGGTCGATTTTAGCAATTACTAGGCCAAGGTTCTTGGCTAATGATTAGCTTTTTTTTCATATTTTATATTATTTATTGGATCTTCACTTTTAAAAACTGTGAACTAACAATAATTATCCAAATCTTAAAACTAAATATTAATTATTAAGTCCAGCCAGAGCCAGACTGATGTTATGTGGTTTAACTGAGACGATTATTTCTCCTTTTAATTAGCGGACCAGATCCGCAGTGTCCCTCCTTCTAAGACGCTGGTGGCCGTGGTTATTATGTAGTTAAGTTACGGGCTAGTATGTTGGGGTGTGTTTCCAGTTTTGTTAAATAGCGTTGACAGTGTCTAATAATTTCATCTTTGACCAGGGGAACATTCAGATCTTTATGTATGTTGTAATTCCTAACATACCAGGGTGCGTTCGTGATCGTCCTCAAGAATTTATTTTGCATTCTCTGAATTTTCCCTATATTGGACGCAGAGGCAGTACCCCAGAGCTGAATTCCGTAGCACCATATGGGTTTCATGATCGAATTGAAAATGAGTAATTTGCAGTCCAGGCCTAGTTTAGAGTTTTTGCCAGTAAGCCAAGCGAGTTGAGCAGTTTTTAGCCTCATCTGAGTTATTTTCGCATCTATATGATTATTTCACGTGAGTCGACGGTCAAGGTGAATACTGAGATATTTCACACATGTGTGTTGGGGTATATTCAGATTATTAAATTTAATGGGTGGACACGCCTCTTTTCTCAGTGTGAAAGTAATGTGGATACATTTCTATTCATTCACCTTAATTTTCCACTTATCCAAACAAGCTTCCAATTGTGAAATGTGAGTCTGTAACACTCTAGACGCTAGTCGATGTGTGGGTATTAATATCTAATGGCATGTCTGAAGTATAAATGATATATAACAGAGGACCCAAAATGCTACCTTGTGGAACTCCGGCTTGTATATCTTGAGGAGAGCTGACAAAACTTTTTTCAGCAAGAGTGAATTTTCGATTTGTTATATAGCTTTCGAGTAGCTTTTGAGTATTTGTTGGCAACAAAAGTTTTATTTTAAACAGTAGACCTTCATGCCAAACCTTATCGAAAGCATGTGAAACATCGATAAAAGGGCAGAGCAGTATTTTTTCTCCTCGAACGTTTTTCTGACAACAGTAACTAGCCTGTGGGGAAACCAAATTGGTGTGCTGGAATACAGTTGTTTTGTTCCACATAAACAGTTATCTTTTCCATTAGGATTTTCTCGAACAGCTTTGAAAAATTGGATAATAGGCCTATACGATTCCACTTTTGTGTGATCTTTGCCTGGCTTGGGTATAATTTTAACGAGTGAAACTTTCCATTTTGGGGAATAGTAATCAAGGCGTATAATAGCATTAAAAATGAAGAGAATTATCTTTAATGCTATACGGGGTAACTCCAAGAGCATCTTGTTACCGATTCCATCGATACCAGGAGTTTTTTTGGGGTTTAGTTCAAAAATAGCCTTTTCGACCTCTCTCATCTCAAACGTCAATCGGGTAGCTGCTCGGTGCTGGGGTAAAATCGGTGGCAACTCTGTTACAGAACTTGATTAGCTTGATACTCTTGACTTCGTACATCCTAAAAGTTTCATAGTTCTTGCTCAAATCAATGTATTAAAAATGATTCAACTTCAGCATCTGAAGCGATTTAACTAAAGGACCCGAACTTGTTTTTTTTGGCTTCGTGGCTTTCTGATTGGCTTTAGATTTTTTATTCTGCACACCCCACTTTGAGATAGTCCTTGGTCAAAGATTTGGCAGCTTTAGAAAGCCACAGTTGTTAAAAATTTCGGTACCCCAATTATAATAATTCATTCAGCACATCCCATTGTTAGATAGTCCTTGGTTAAACATGTTGGCAGGTTTAGAAATTCACGATAGTTCAAAATTTAGGTAGCAATTGTCCAAGGTTTTGGTACCTTTGGAAATTCCCGATTGGCAAAGATTCTGTTACCTATACAAGACTACAATTGGGAAGGCGAAAGAAAATTTCAAACATGTTCAATTGAGACCTCCAGCATTACTAGTGTTAAACGTTTGAATGTATGTATATGATTTGTTTTGAGGTTGGTCAGTTAATAAAATTAAAAAAAAAATTGTATGAATCAAGTTTTTGTTATTTATGGTCTACTTCAAAATTGTTAAACAATTGCCAAACACTCTCACTTTTTATTTGTAGGTTTTACAATAAAATTGTATTTATTTTTTGTTTAAACACTTTTTCTCTCATATTTTGATTAAGATTTTGTTTAATTTTTAATGTTATCTTTGATAGTTATTTATTTAGGAATTTAATATTTGTATTAGTTAGTGTATATGGCCTTGTCACAAATACCTTTGAAATAAATTATTTGAAATTTTGTTTAAAATTTTTATTAAAATATTTTTTCTTTATAAATTTTTATATCACTGTTTTAATGATTTTTTTTTTGTGATTAACATCTTATAAATTTTTGAATCGTTAAAAAATATGCCAAATATATGATATATTTTTGTAGTAGCATCAATTAATTTGTTATATAAAAATATATATTTTTTTGATAACTATGAAGTATATCTTAACCATATATGGCCTACTGGGCTCGGTTATATTAATAAAGACTTAAATTGAATTTATTATGTAAATGTGATGTTAATTTATCATTTTTTTAATATTTCGTAATTTCTTGTTGGTATCAAAAATAATTCTTTAAATTTCCGCACAACATTACGTATGATTGCTATTTATTGGATTTTGAATCTATTAAAAAAATTCTTTAAAATAGGTTACAATTTATTTATAATTTAATTGATTTTTTTTATATAAATATTTCTTTGTATTTTTTTCGCTATTGCACTCACATTTACTAAAGTTTTCTATTTTTTATTAAAACTTTACTCTTGCACGCTTTATCGTTAACTGAATGGCAAGTATTTTATAAAATTTTAGTTAACTGCTAACAAAAATATATTTTTTTGATTTTCATATGGCCTCAACTCATAAAATAAGAGTTACCAGTCAAACCATAGCAGACCAATAACGACAACTAAAACAACAACGCAAGCACTACCAACAACAACAAAAAGTTACATTAAAAAATATCACGTAATGACGTTAAGCATGCGCAATATAAACGATGTATGCTGTTATCATCATACTTACATACCCTAGTAAACAGTGAAGTCAACTTACAATAAAAAGCGCTGAAACGTTAAAACTTAAATGGCCTTATTTATGAATTGTAAAAAGAAAATTTTGTATCAATATTTACGGTTAGATCAAAATATTCACATACACTCGTAAAATTTATAAAAACAATATTATATTTTGAAAATATATTGAAATAATGTAAAAATTCCGAGAAATTCAGAGCCATAGACATAAATTCGCGCTCTCTAAAGCTCTCTAAAAAATAGTTGAAATCCCCGTCAACAGAGACAATATACCAGCTAAATCATTTCTGATGCTTTAAATAATTTTCCTTAAATGTTGGTGCCTCATTTTAAAAGACTGAAATTGAAAAATATCGCTTAAATAGTAAAAAAATTACCAAAATTAAAAAAACGCAAAATTTTGAAAAAATCGATCAAATTAGACAAAATGCCAAAATTTATCAAATCAGCATATTAAAAAAAATCTCTATATTGGAAAAATTGCCTAAATTCGAAAGTTTTGAAATTGCACAGATTAAAAAATCGCTTAATTAGGCAAGTCTCCAAAATTGGACAAAAATCACTTAAATTGAATCGCTTAAATAATTGTTTAATCTTCCATATCTCGAAATAAAAGAGAAAGATTCTAAGATTACGTTTTTCTCGAATGCTGCAACATAGACAGAAAATGTATTTTATGTGCAATACGCTTGCACCTCGAATATTAAATGAAATAAATAAGAACAGACAATTCTGCGTTTTGAAAGTTATATTAAGTCATCTGTAAAAAAATTACTTAATTAAAATTTCAATCGTTTATATCTCGAAAACTAAAGGCGCTAGAAAAAATTTAACTTTTATGAACGGATTTTGGAAATTTTAATAGAAGCAATAGTGGGAAATTCAACACGGGAAATTCACAACAAACTACTATTAATGAAGCAGTTCCAATGGAGTTGATATTATTCAAGTATCAACATTTTCAATTACAGGCCACAAATTTTTCATACATAGTGGTAAAGACGAGAATAGTTCCAATTAAAGTGTTAATAGATACAGGATCATAAAAACATATTTAATTCATAGATCTTTCCAAACGAATGTTGAGCGTCCTATAATTTTAAATACGATTTGTGCAAGAACAATTACGACCACGAAAATAAATATTCCGCTTTTTTAGGATTTCGACCACGCTATTTATGAAAATAATGAAAAAGATAATTCGTATTTTGATTCAATTATAATAAATATTAATTTTAGTGAACCTAAGTTAGGCTATTTAACAGATAAATTAAAAAATGATGGTTTGAATAACGAAGAAGTAGGTGAGTTGATAAAGTTACTTAAGGATCTTAAATTGATTTTTTATATTGAAAATGAAAATTTATCTTCAGTTGGTAAATATACAGTGATCCAATCACAACTAGCTTTCTAAAAATGAACCCTTCTTTGCATTAATCACTGTGATGTAATTCATTCTCTACGTAAAGGGAAAAATAATTTGAAAAATCCTACTATAAAAAGATAATATGAACAATTAAATGAATTGATGGAGATATCCGTCACCATTCGTACAGATATTGCGATATCAATTGCACAGAAAATAATTGAAACACTAAAAACAAAAATTTTGGATTAGCTTCTTAAAAATACACAAGATTCTACACAAGAGCCACAAATTTAAAGCTTTTAATTGATATTTATGCTTATTCTTATTTTGATAGCTGTGCTCCAATGTCTTTAATATTAATGTAAAATGTTTTCAGCAACAACCAATTTACAATACACGTGATTGTAAGCATTTTTGTTATGATGGAAATTTCCATCATCATGCAAAGAAGGTTGAATAAAATGAACTAAGCTTTATTTCTTTTGATATATTACGACTATATTAAAAATAACAATTATTTCCATTATTTGTGTAACACTTATTCATTCATGTGGCTGCCGTGGCTGGCTTCGCATTAGCTAATCATGTCAGTCCAATTTTTCAAGACTTTGTTGACAGGTTTTCGTTCTTTCTCTTAAATTCACGGTATCAGCCTCAAGGGTTGGGATCTGGAATATATGCATAGCATCGGTCTTTAACGGCACCCCACAAGAAAAAGTGTAAAGGGAAAAAGTCGCATCAATTGGCATCGCCAAGACGGCTAATATCGCGATCACCGAATTTAGTGCTTAAGTGAGCGATTGTTTGATGAGCTTTGTGACATGATGCTCCTCCTGCTGAAACCAAAGATTATCCAATTTTATATATTCCATTACAGCCTATAAAAAGTCCGTAATTATGGCTCTGTAGCGCTAGCCGTTGACTGAAATGGAGTTTCCAGCACCATTTTTATTGGCCCATTCAAAATCCACACCAAACTGTAGCTCTCAGTGGATGCATTGGCTTCTCGACAATGACGTGCTGATTTTCCGATCCCCAGATGCAGCAATTTTGTTTGTTGATATAGCTGTTAAGAAGAAAATGCGCCTCGTCAGAAAAGATGATTTTGCGGCAAAATTCGACGACGGGGGCCAAGAGTGTTGTCCACTAGTAAGTCAGTCGCAGAAACTCGTTACATTAACTTGCGCACAACATCTGCTATTATTGAGTTATACATTCCGTCGAGGTCACCCATGTGACAATTATAGTCTTTTATAACTTGAGGATCATTTTAACAGTTGATTCTTTTGTTTTATTTCCAGCTCTGTCAAGTGGTGGTTTCACGCCGGCGTAACTAAAAAAAGCTTACAATTATATTGCCTTCCAAAACAGTGAAGCTACATATGTCTATTTTATGTATATTGGCAACATATTCTTCAGTGGATCCCCGTTTGAACTTTAGCATAACTTTATCATTCGAAAGTTTACATTACCAACTGACAGAATACACTGGGTTCGCAAAGACACTACTAGTAATGACACGGTGGTGTAAAAGTTGCCGAAATAAACTATACAATGCATATGTCGGAGTTCTTCTCGAAGAAATCTTACAACAATGTGTGCGGATAGATGAAGATTTGGTTCACATTGAGCTGGAATTTTAAGATTTGTATCATTGATATCATTTTTGTACGCTGTTCTGTTGTTTGTTCGTGTAGTTACTAATTTTTTTTGAACACATTTGCTCATCAACGCGTAATCTGTGCATTTTAGGAATGCTTCCAAAAGTAGTATTAAGCGCGTCGATAACTGGTCTAATTACGAATAGCCGGTCACGGTAAGGTTCTTCGCTGGAAGGCTAATTATTTTTTCATTAAAATAAATGAAATATTTTTAAAATTTAATTAAAAGAAATCTTAATAAATAAATTTGTCTAACAACAAAAAGCTAAATTTTATTAAAAAAAAAATCAAATTGATATCACTGATCATACAAATGAAACTTAAAAACAAGAGCTTTCAATATTTTGAAAACTATCTCTCTTTTTTAGCTAGTAATGAAAATATGTTTATTATCTTTAATTCGCATTTTTAAATATGTTCTTCTCTTTTTCCCTCCAGTTTTTAAAGTAATTACTTATGCCTATTTCGTAAAAAAACTTTATTAACTTTGTAATCTTTTCATTGTTTAGTTTTTTTTTTTTGGGGCGCAAAAGGTCTTAACTTTCGCGCTTCGTTTTACTTATGTTCAATTAATTGATAAATCTCTAATGTAAAAGAAAAATGTTACTGACTGATTGACTTTGGCGCTTCTTTTTACTTCTGTTAAACTGATAAATCTCAAATATAAAAGAAAAACATTACTGAGTGATCACCACACGCACAAGAAGGTAATTTTTCTGGAAATCCACCTAGGGAGTTAAGAAAACGGGAAAAGTCTCTTGCTTTAAGACCTGCCCAAACCGCTTTGGCTAGAAACAGGAAATTTATAATATGTATTCCATCGAGTATGGGCTAAATCACTGATAAAGTATTTTTTGGAATTTCCGACAGGAACGTGACAAAAATAGGGCTTTAAAAGTCTCCCCCTGAACATCTTGCCGAAATCCATTGGTTAATAACGATGAAATTTAAAATATGTATATTTTGGACTATAAGCTATTTCAATGATAAGGAACATTTTGGAATTTTTCACAAAAATGTAAAATCCTTCCCTCAATGGCCTGTTTAATATGATTTGGCTAAAAATATAATGCTTGAAATATGTGTCCCCTGGAGTATGAGCTAACTCACATGTAAGTTTGTTTTCGGGAATATTCGACATTTGCGTGGAAAAATATGCTTTAAAAGGGGAAACTGCTGTCTTAAATGGGCCGCTGAAACAAGTTTGTCTAGAAATTTAAAATTTGAAGAACGAGTGGAACCAAAACGCTAAAATTCTGGAAAAAAATTGAAAGAAATTTGGGAACCTGTAATATGGAATCGCTAAATAAGAGCACCCAAATGGAATGAGGACCGTGTGAAATTGATACATTATAGAAGGAGAACGAAATATAATGGAACAGGAAACGAGTGGACGAAAAATATAGATCGTGAAACGCGTGGAATTACAATATTAAAAAAGTAAACGAAATGCAATGGAACGGTAACGAGTGAAAAGGAAACAATTGACAAGGGGTAAGAAATGGAAGTAGGAACAAATGGAATTGGAACACTTGACAAGGAAAACGAAAACTTCTTTTAAATGTATTCTGATATTTAAAACAAGCTGTAACGAAGTATCTGGATTTTAAGATATTTAAAATATATAATATTTATTAATTGTATTTTTTGTTATTTAGTTGATTATGGGGTGTATAAGTATAGTTTTAATAGTGGCAATTTAAAGAGTCAAATGTGCCTGAAGGTAACAAACAATTGTTTTGTTTCTTTCATATAAATGTTCAATTACAACGTGTAATCATTTATGAATTGTTAGTATTATTTATTTATTTTTTTAACCTAAAAAATTGTCATACAATGCACATTGATTTCAAACCACAAAAAAGTGGTCGAAATTATGGGTCTTCTAAGCTACTGATTCAATAATCAAAAATTGTAGAGCAGGATTTAAAATGTATGGTAGCCTATTTTTGTCCATTAGAAGCATTCAAATAAAGGACTTTGAACTTTTACAGCTTCTCATTTTAAAAATTTTCGTCAATAAATACAATGTGCTATAAATATGTTTAATATTTTTGAAGTAAGTCGATATGGGGGAGCCCTTTAAACCCCATTTTTACCAAATGTACCTCATCAGTGAACGAGCCCATGATCCAAAAAATACATATTTTAAATTACAGGTTGTTAGCCAACACGGTTTGGGCTAACCGCCTGCCCAGTACTTTTTATATATTGATCCTAACCGTTCAAATTTTTAAAAATCTGGTTTAAGAGCTAACTATATTATACTTTTGCTAAGTTTCGTCAAGTGTCATTTGCTTAAGCAAACAGCGAAACTGACCGCACTTTACTTAAGGAATCATGTGTTTTTAAAAAAACTGTTTTTGAAAAAAAAAAAACAAACTGCAATGTACGCGGAAAATATTTTTATAGAAAATTTAATTGAAAATGTTAAAAAACAAACGTGCATGTATAACAAAAGGGGTGGGTTTTGTATTTGTTTTTCGATTGAGATGCAAGCACTGTTGCATTTTTTAGTACTTTTTTATTTATGTTTTCATTTGTTTCTTTAAATTATTTAAAATTAATATGAATTTACTTGTTAATTGTAAAATATTTATTAATTGAACACATTAAATAATATTTTTCAAAAAGATACATATATTTTGGAAATATAAGAAGAAAACAGTTTTTGCAAAAGTACAAATATTTGCAACTAAGTGTAGTAAGTATTTAAGTTTAAAAAGTACATTGTTGCCACCCAAAAGTCGTCAAAAAGTTGATTAAGCATTTGACAGACTTTTCGTTTATTTTTGACAGTAGCTTAAGTTAGCAAAAGTATAATATAGTTAGCCCTTTAAGTAGATGAGAAGGAACCTGCGTGCAAAAATTTAAGGTTCCTACCTCCAGCGATTTGAATTAGCCAGTTTATTAAATTGGCAATGTTTCCCTTTTTAACTCTTATTTTTATTTGTTACTCCACAGTGAAGTTTATTGTTTATCTATTCCAACCCTTTTCGATCAACTCTTCGCTATGAAACCATACACACAATATCGTGCAGAATCGTTTAATATGTTCTAAAAAGAACAATCAACATTATCAACCAAAAATTGATCGAAAACTACTTAATTAAAAACATGTGTAAGCAACTGGATTTAAAGTTTCTACTTGCATTTGCAAAAAAGGTAAACAGACACATGTCTCTTAATATCAGCTTACAGCTGATTTGAGAAAAGTTAATATGGAGAATTACTAAAGATAGCTAAATTTCTTAAGTAATTTTCATCTTAATTCAATAAATAATAGGTTAGCTTTCATTATATTTCTGCTTTTAAAATGTGTGTTAAATTAAATGTATTTACATTTAACATTTTAAGACGCAAAAATGTTGATGATGATCGTAGCTTAAAAACGAAAATGTAATTTATTTGGATAGCGAAATTTTTCTCTGTATTCTCTATTATTTAAAAGTTTTCTCTACTTTGAAAATGTTGTCTAGCTAAATTTTGATTACGAACCACTGTGCGATGTTGAGTCAGTCACTCTATTATTTTATGTGTATACAAAAGATAAAATTTAAATTTACTCTTTATTATACTTTGACTTTTTCTTCTTTAAAATCTGCGTGTAAGAGTAAGAAGCATTCTTTTTAAGGCCCATTTTTACCTGGGCCTTAAACTGTAGAGTTTGTAAAGTTAAAAAAAAATTGACTGCTTGTTATATTTGAAATTGAAACGGTGGCTTAATATTATATAATAAACTTACAAAAATACTATGTTACATAAAAACAAGTAAGAGCGGCTAAATTCGGCTATGCCGAATCTTATATACCCTTCACCATGGTATTCTGAAGGAGATGAATACATCGTTGGAATCTACTACCTCATAGCTCTCCACAAACAAGCGGTATCCCCATTTATTTTTTCTTAAATGTCCAAAAATTTTAATCCAAAATAATATGTCATGTAAAATCTCAAATTTATATTTTTCCATATGTTTCAGCGCTTTTCTTGTCAAATTTGGCATTTTCTAGGCAAAAAAAAGTTGGCGACACTACTATTTATTTTTTATTTATATCATTCACAATAGTTGTGAAACGTATTTAACCTACGTATTTATCTTCACACTCTTATTAAACAAAGGGATTTTACTGGAAAAATTAGAGGTAGTCCTGGTTTTTTGCTAATATCTCAGCCATTTATTAACCGATCTGTCTGATTTTTAATAGCAAACAGAAATGGATCACATGTAACAGAAATAAAAAAGAATCAAGTCCTCATCATGTCTGGGTTCTTCGGAAAACCCATTTCAACACACAGACGGACAGACGGACAGACGGACAGACGGACATCGTTAAATCAACTTCGCTCTTCATATGGACCCAGAATATATATACTTTATAGGGTCTAAGATCAATATTGTAGAAATTACAAACGGAATGACAAACTTATATATACCCTTCCACCTATGGTGAAGGGTATAAATATGAGAAAAAAATATTTAATTACTCAAGCATAACTGCAATTTATTAACAATAACAAACGAAATGAAAATCGTTAACAAATATTTAACTGATGTATACGTACATTTCTAACGCATTAACAAATTTCACTTTTCCACCTATAAAAACGTGAACTCATAAATAACTTCATCGCTAAAACGATGACACACACAATATTGACATAACCAAATTTTCCAATACATATCTTTAGCTGTAGACAGAAAATTGCGAATGACCGTTTACTTATGTCAATAAAATAGTACATACTACCATTATATATTTCGCCATTCAAACTACCCACCTTGCATGCAAAATAGAGTGGGCGGATTTTGAAAATTTTTGATTCTGAAGTTTATTTATATCAATAATTATAATTTTCAAAATTATATTTTACCTCGATTTTAATATTTTTCCACATTTTTTGTTAGTTAAAAATTCTGTATCGAAAATATTCTTATACAGCCCACTCTAATGCAAAAGTGTTTAAAATTTTATTGATAAATTATTGAATACTTCAAAGTACTCGTACATCACAATAGCTGGACATTTGGAAAAATATGCATATTGTCAAAGCGACGGGCTGAAATCATACATGGGACTAATGCATTGATTGGACTAATTAATTGATGATTTCATTACCATTGCGTTGATAACAATTGTAATGAAATAATATTCATAAGTATTATTTGAATTAATGATAATCTGATTTCACTGAATTATGATATTGGTTTTGAATTTCATTGCCATTACTAATGCACAAATTAAAAGAAAACATATGCATTATTAACCCTCATTATATGTGTTAGTATTTGTGTTAATACACTCAGAAAAAAAATAATATCATTGTACTATACGTCAGCAGACATGTGTTGCTAAAATTAGCAAAATTTTCAGTTACCATTACAGACTTTTTTTGGTGAGTATTTTTATTTATGCGGGTTAAGATTTTCTATATTTTATATTTTGTTTTATTATTTTCTGTAAAAAGCTACTTTGATAATTTTCAAATAGTATAGTAGTTTATACGATTTGAAAATTATCAAAGTAGCTTTATACAGAAAATAAAATATAAAATATACAAATGTTAATATGCATAAATAAATATTAATATAAATTTAACACATAAAATGACGGTTAATAATGCTAATGGTTATTTTTCATTAATGCATTAGTAATGATAATGGAATTCAAAATCATTGCCATTGATCAATGAAATCAGATCCTTAAATCATTACCAGTAATTCAAACAATGGTAATGAAATTTTTTTCATTATCATTGCTAACAATGTAATGGTAATGAAATCATCAATTAATTAGCCTAATCAATGCATAAGTCCCATGTGTGGTGTCAGCTAATGGTACTGAAATTCCAATGGTAATAAAAAATTCCCAAGTCTGGCTGAAATAAATATAACAAGGCTGATTATTAAGAATTGTAAATTTATTGCATACCTTTAGGAGGGTATTGAAATTAGCCCATGCAACGCGGACAAAAGAAAATCAACAAAGTTAAAATTGTTAATAAAAATTGCAAAATATAAAAATAGTACACTCAGGGAAAATATGATGGATGAAAACTTCATGAATTTGTGTCCAATGTAACACTTAATATATATATATTAGGGCGGGTCGATTTGTAGGGAGTGAAAAAATTCACCAATTTCCCTATGATTTCCGTATTCTATGGGTTATTCCATGAAAATTTGCCGAAGGAACCATACCTCTATCGTTAAAATCGAGTCCCCTACTTTTTGTTGGTAGATTTTTTCCCAAATTGACGTTCGTATGAAATATTACCTACACGTTCACATCCATAACTCAAAAACTATCCATCGGGTTGGAAAGGTGAGCTCATTTTGATAAATTTACAAAAAAAAATCTCCAACATTGGTCCAACGGTTCAAAAGTTACGGGCATTTTTGTCCAAATTTTGGAGCCTTTTTCCATTTTTTTCATGATTTTGTCCAAGAATATTACTTTCATGGCCATTTTTTTGGCTCAATCCATTATTTAATTCAATTTACAATTCAAAACGAAGAGTTTAAGCCCAAATTTATCGAATTCGGTTGATTAATTCATGCGATATTGCTAAAACAAAATAACACATAAAACCAACTTTTTGATTTTTTTCCCTTTTTATTTTTTTTTCTACAAAAATTCAAATTAAGAGATAATAAAGTATCTATCAACCTATTATCAAAAAAAAATATTCAATTTGAGTGTAGTAAAAGACAAAATGTGAAAAAAACATTATTTTTTCTGAAAGTCTTGTTTGCTTTCAAGTCTGGGTGTTTTCGTACGGCTCTCTAATGTCGTCGCCATAGCGCCTTCTACATTCTTTCCTGCAACTCGTTTAGCAGTGGCAGCCAGCAATTGGACATGTCTTTCCGTTCCTTGAATGTGTAAAGGAATTTGTGGATCATCGAACGGTGGCACTTCGTAATTTAAATATCCCTCCAAATGTTCATACGAATAACTTTGCGTAAACGGTGGTTCGAATCAAATGGTATCGTCATTTAAATCAATTATATTTGTATATTCCGTACAATTAAAGTTTATAAGAGTTTTTTTATAAACTCTAAGTTCCGTTAGGTCGACAATATCTCTTCGGTAATGTAAAATCTTCTTTATAGAAATGTTTCGTTTTTCCATTCTATCATCAAACAACATAGATAGCAAGATATTTTCTGAGTGTGCAAAATATGGATTATCTTGAATTACTGTATTTACAACTCCAAGTAAATTCCGTGGTAAAAATCGTGTCCAAGTAATAAATTTAAAAAGTAATGTACTACCGTATGCGGCAGAGCTATAATACTTAACATTGAAATACATTGGCGTGTATACTTTTATTATATAGTTAGCCAGAATTTTTAAATTTTCAGTTGGATTATTAGTTGTCACATACAACCGTAATAATCTATTGGCTTTGGTCAGCCAACGAGAATGTGCAATTGGCCCTGGTTTTATGAGAGATAAATCCGCAGGAACCACACCATTAGAAATTGCATTGGCCATTAACATCAAGTACCTCGAATCAGTAGATAATTCTTCTGGATTTAAATCACCAGGAGGCATATTTTCCAAAGCGATTTCCTCAAAATCGGTTACCACCTGAAAAGAAAACATAAAAGCTAAAAAATAGAATAAAAAATGGTAAAGAATTAGCTATAAAAATTACATACCGGAAGATTTTCACAATCAGCAATTTTTGAGCTCAACTTTCCGGTAGTTGATCGTGGTCCAGTGGTGGTTGATTTGTCTAAAGTGTCAAACAAATGTCTAAACGGAAGCTCGTTAAAGTGCAGAAGACACACAAACCAGTGCAGTGGTCTCTTTAACTGTTTTTCGAATAGTCGCAAAATTCCACCGTGTACGCCAGTATTTGTTGGTTCACCATCAGCGCATATGGCAATTAATGAATCGAGAGACAATTGTTTTTCTTGGAAGAATTCGATCAATTTGTTAACTTTGCTTGCCGCAGTTTCACTTTCTAGTTTTGTGTAGCCTATCAATTGAGAATTTGGTTCCCTCAAAACAACTAGATGAGGTTCTTTAACCATCCTTGGATGCAACTTCTCATCAATTTTTTCTACAGTTAGAGCATCATTTTTCCTGCCGTCGAATGAAAATGATATCAAATTCGAGCCATCATACCGCTTACGAAGTGCGTCTTGTATCCATTTTTCTCTTTCTCTACGAAGTTTACTTTTATCCATGATGACAAGATTGCCATGAGCATCTTTTACGCCCAGGTCTTCCATCAGAGCTGTTGCCAATGCTGATCCCATTCTATCATGCACACCAAATCTGTCACACATCATTGCATAGTTTTTAGTATTGTACCTGGGAGTGTATGTTTGTGGTGGTAGAACTAATTCTGAACCTCCTCTCACATCAACTTCCATTTCGTCATAATGTGGTTCGTATGTAGGATCGTTGCTCACTGGGATTGTTGGTATAGTCGTTGGTATCGTCTCTTCACTTCCACTATCGTGTTCCGGTATCGTTTGTATTCTGTCATTATATTGATCGCGCATGAAATCTTTTAAGTTTTCTGGGATAGATCCACATGAGCAGTCGTTTTCTTTCAAGTTGCATTTACATTTTCCAATGTTGAATAATTGGTTTGTTGATTCTACGAATTTTTTGAATTCTGTTGCGCGTTTTACTCATTGTTTATCTGCATTACTATATGCGTCAAGCAAATTATTCAATTTTCTAATGATGCTACCTTTGAGTATAAGTTCAATATTAAGCTGATTCCAAATTTCTAACAATCTGTCTGCTACTTGGGGAGTAAATCTTTTATACGAAAACATTTTGCTTTGGGCTTTTGAACGTTCGGCCAAGAAAAAATAGTACTTCAATATATCTCGTTTAGTTGACAGATTAATATCAGGTAATTCACAGCCCACGCCAAAAGAAAAAACATCATGAGAGACCAAATGTTGCAAACTACTGCGTTGGGTATCTGTTGGATTTTGCGATGAACCAGGCTCTGAATCCATTTTTTAAACCGTCACTAAAAGAATTATATATGTTTTTCATAGAAAAATAATATAACTATTAACTATAGTAGTTAGCAATGTTTTTACACTTACCTTTAAATCTTTTCTAAATTTCGAAATAGTTTGATTATTTGTTAGTTATTTCAAGTAACACTTCACTGAAATGACGCTCAAACAAAACTAGCATACACTGGAATCCCCACCCCGCCAACTACAGCTGGTTGTTTCGTCCAATTAGAATTGCTGTGTATTTGTTGTTGTCAAAATGACGGCAGCGAAGAATTATTCTTTATAAATCGTATGCAAACCCAAAAAAGAGAGCAAAAATAAAAAGGGAAAAAAAATCAAAAAGTTGGTTTTATGTGTTATTTTGTTTTAGCAATATCGCATGAATTAATCAACCGAATTCGATAAATTTGGGCTTAAACTCTTCGTTTTGAATTGTAAATTGAATTAAATAATGGATTGAGCCAAAAAAATGGCCATGAAAGTAATATTCTTGGACAAAATCATGAAAAAAATGGAAAAAGGCTCCAAAATTTGGACAAAAATGCCCGTAACTTTTGAACCGTTGGACCAATGTTGGAGATTTTTTTTTGTAAATTTATCAAAATGAGCTCACCTTTCCAACGCGCCTACTGGTGATTAAACCCGATGGATAGTTTTTGAGTTATGGATGTGAACGTGTAGGTAATATTTCATACGAACGTCAATTTGGGAAAAAATCTACCAACAAAAAGTAGGGGACTCGATTTTAACGATAGAGGTATGGTTCCTTCGGCAAATTTTCATGGAATAACCCATAGAATACGGAAATCATAGGGAAATTGTCGAAAAATAAATCGACCCGCCCTAATATATATATATATATGATGAATTTGTTTCATAAATTGATGATATGTTTTATGAAACCTTTCTTAAATATAATGAAGAATTTTTCAAAAATATTATGTTATGAAAATCTTCTTCATGATTTAAATTTTTGTTAATTTTAATTTATTTATTTTTTTAATTATTTATGAAACTAAAATCCAAACTAGTATATGAGAATTACAAAGAACAGTGTTTTACAATAAATAAATTGTGAGTTGTTTATACCAATTTTTTTATGAAATGATAAAGATTTATGAAACATTTGCCATACAGTGAAGTTTTATATTTTATAGTTGATCTTTTTAATACTTATATGTATGAAAATGTATTTTTGGTTTGATTCGAGATCATAGGAAAAGTTTTTTTAAATGAAAAATTTTTCCTTATTTTTTAATTTAAGTAAACATGGAGAATACACAGAAAAAGTTATAAGACCCCAGCCGAATGGTTATACATTTTCATAAAATACTTAATGATATTATTGAAAACTTTATATGCAAACATAATGAAGAAATCACGATAAACGATTTATGAAACGATGCAACGTTTTTCCCTGACTGTATTCCCAATATAGTGGCAAAAAATTTAAACTGTTTTAAAAGGTTGACTTAAGTTTACCCCAAATTACAATACACCCATATTTGACTTTAATAAATTAGTTTAGACTTGCACAATCGGACATTTTTTTAAATTTCTTGAATTCTATAATGTTTTGTTTAATTTTTTTTTATTTTTTATTTCTATATAATTTTTTGTTAGGTTTTTAATTTGTTTAAATTGAATACGATGATTATAAATTAACTAAATAAATAGAGATAGAACTTTTCAAAAGTTGACTTTAAATTACAATAAATAATATTTTTTCAAAAAAAAAAATATAAGTCTTGAATATTAAATTTGGATCCACAAAAATTGTCATAATTTTTAACGTGAAATTCATTATCGTGAAAAATCATTTTTTAATTAGAGTATATCAGTTTTTTCACGTAAAACCCAAACAACTTACTGTGCTTTAAGCATCATAGTAAACTATTTTTTCCGTGAATAAATTTCACTCGAACACCAAATCGTAATTTAAATTGTGAATATTCTTGTTGTTTTATAAGATACAATGTTTAAAGTTCGAACTTTAAAGGCCTCAAAACGTTATCTAAATTGTAAAAACTAACAATTTCTTTATAAGAAAGACACAATCTTGTGAAGCCCAAAATATCAATTTTCGCTAGAAAAATTATAGTCTTTTATGTTAAATTTGTATGAAAACAAATTATACTAAATTTGCACGTGAAATTCATTATCGTAAAAAATATTTTTTTATATGGAGTACAACAGTTTTTAAAGGCGAACAACTTACTGTGCTTTAGAACGAATTTTTCTAGCTGTTGAAAACAAAATACTGGTCTTCCAGAATGATGAACTGGAATCAAGAACTTTTAATATATTGATTGGCAAAAGGTTTTTAAATTTTTCTTTTGTCAGTAGCAAAAATTAAAACCACACAACACTTCTTTTAATCAAAACTACATTTTTAAAGAAAATATAACTATTATTGTGTTTTTTTAATTATTTTATAATAGTTTTACTTATTATTTTAGTGTTGCACATATTCTGAAAATGTCTCTAAATTTGAGTGATTTTCAAGAGATTTCTTACAAATCATTTATATAGGTAATCTTGTGGTTTTTCTCGATATTTTAATTGGAAAGTTTGAAATTTAGGTGCAATTTGAAAGTCCTTATGTGAATGTATCTCAGAATAAGTACAGTAAAACTCATGCAAGCTGGATTTGTTTTTTTTTTCAATCTTTTTATATATTGTTTTTTCTGTTTTTCAATATAAATAACATTACAAACTATTAATTTAACTAAAACAATAATTACATTACAAATAACAAAACATTCATTATTTTTTACTTAACTAAAATAAAAATAAATTTGTTTCATTATATTTAATAAATTTTGGTAACAGTTACATTTAAATGTAAAATATAATATTATGGACACATTATGCCAGAGTTTATAATTTTTGTAATTTAATTTACACAATTTTAAATTTTTATATTTTTACAAATTTTGATTTTCCTTTATTTAGTAGGTAGTAATTTTTTCTTTAATTTTTTTACAAAATAAAATTAACAATCATTTACAGATGAATGGATAAGATTTTTGTAATAAAGGCAAGGATACCTTAGAAACATAAATAGAAATAGAGAGAAATTTTCTACCAAGCTTACATAATTCAATTTTGAAATTATTATTGGTTGATTAGGTATCTTTCCCTTACTAAAAAAATCTTAATTCAATATATTTGAACATACAATTAAATTTAAAATTGTTTTGTGGATTTTAAAGGACAGAAAAGAGAGATAATTTTGAATTATTATTATTATTTCATTTAATTTCTTACTTATAAAATTTTTTGTTTATCGTTTTAGCTCTTTGTTTATATTTTCTATAATTCACATTATGACAAATCCTTTAAACAAAAACTTAAATTCAAATTACAAAGAAAATTAAATATATTTTTATAAGAATATTTCATTAGAGAAAAGTACTTGTTGGCGATTAGTGTTTTTATCAAATTCCTCAAAAAATTTTATTATTTTTTTTTTGCATTATTACACTTTTTATTGCATTTATGAAACGTTCCATTCATTTAGTAAGATATGTCGATGGAAAAAAATCGATAAAGCTTTTAATAAATATGATGACTTATTTTATATTACTATACTTTTCTCCCATAAAATCTAAAAAAATTGTGAAAAAATTTAACGAATTATTAATAAACAATAATATTAGTTTAAAATTGTAATACCTTGACGTTTATTTTAGAACTTCACTTTTCTTTATATAATAACAATTTCAAATACAATTAATAATTTTGAAAAATTGTTTTGGGCCCAATTCCATAATATATATATATATTTTTTTACGCAAAATCTATGAATTAATGTGCAAAATCAAGCTCGTTGTTAGTAACTCTTTTCCTATCTTAATATCAAAACAAAAAATTTAAAAATTAACAACAAAAAATTACGAGGTAAATTTGAAACTACACTAGATAATTGTGAAGAGATGTCCTTACGGCAAATCTTCTTATAATATTTATCAATGCCATGCAAAAAGAACATGACTAACTAAGAGATATCCAGTTGATATTACAATACTACCAAGCATTACGGGGAAACCAACTCTGCACAAAAAGGAGAAATTCAATATCAGTATTTCATTTAATATTGGATTGAATATTTTCAAAACTTACTTAAAGAATTCTAAGAATGTAAATTTATAACCATGCTGCTCAGCAACACCAGCACATACCACGTTGGCCGAAGCACCGATGAGAGTACCATTGCCTAAAAAAGAGAGTAATACAGAGGAGAAAATTAGCAAGCTGTGTTAAATGTGTCTGTTGTGGAAAACAATTCAATATAAAATTATATGGAATACATATTTTAATGTGAAAACAAATGACTTTATTTTTATTTGTTTTCCAAAGAAGCCGAAATGCCCCTTAAATCGAGTGGCGTATAAAATATATACATTTGGTTGCTGGATTGATGCATTTGGTAGCTGAAGCCTATGCATTCTATAATATATAATTGTACATGTATTCCATACAAAGAGATAGTCCTTAAAATACCTTTGGAGTAAATACCCGTGTAAAAATATTATATTTGATAGTATCTGCTTTAATATAGTTATATATGATTGAATCTAATTAGGTCTGATGCCAGGTCTAATCATATGTGATAAGATACTGCACAAGTGATTTATGTCTAAAGGGATCTAGAAAATTTAGTGACTTTTATGACGAGATATGAGTTCATATAGAATCATATATGCTAAATTCCGTAGACTCTTTTTAAAGATTACGAAATTTGAGACGATTTCAAAGGCACAAAAATAAAAATTTTATTTAAAGAATAGCTCATTAAAAAAAATGATTTTGTAGGTATAATTTTTCTTAATTTAAGTTCAAAGTTTTGTTTTACCCAGATCATATTGAATCGGATTATATAAGGTACATCAGATTTCGTATTATCAGACCTAATAAAATCTTGCTAGATCTGATCTATTTTACACGGCTATATAAAGAGTCATCCCCATCGAAAACAGGGCTATAAACTAAAAAAGCTTTAACAATTTCGCCAACTCTCCATTAGACGGCGGGCAATAACTGTTCAAAGAATTATCATCTCCCTCAATTACAGTGTTTCCTTTATCTTTCGCCACCTTTCATCTCTTATCTATTCCCTTTCCAAAGAAAACAAAACATTAAGTAGTAGGAAGAATTTGCTGAGTGCTGCTTCTCTTTTTTTAAAAAACAAGTAACAAAATTAAAAGTCGGTCAAGATGAAACTTTAACATTATAGTGTGATTTGGGACAAATTATGGTAAGTGGACCAAATTCCCTGAAGGAACCTGATTCTTATAATATGGGAAAAAATAATGGACAAAAAGGAATAAAGAGGAATATCTGAATTAGATTGCAGAAAATGTGAATTTAAGCTAATATCGGGTCATGAAGTGGTCTATATTATATTCAGATAAGACTAATGGTGGGTATGTCTAATTATGGATTGATTTCCACCAGGTTTTATTTTTTTTATGTCCTAGGGTCAAAAGAAACTCATGTGCCAAGTTTTACTTATCCAAACGTTTGATAACAAACTTAAAGTGCATACACAGATATCGCTAAATCGACTCAAAAAGGAGATTCACAGTATGCCTGGATTTTTTCAACGAAACAAAATAAATTCGGCGATTAAAAAATGCACCTATTGAACTTTTTTATAAAAGTAATTTTCGAATAACTCTTTTTTATAGGAAACCATTGCCGGTTTAAGTTCAAAATATTATAATAAATGCCTATTTAATTTTATCGATGGGGTTATCTGGGTTATCTTTGACAGATATATTTGTCGGCTGCCCCGCCATAAAAGTTTTTAAAATTTAAAAATTAAACTCCTTTAGAACGAAAAATGTATAGATATATACAAATTCGAAAGGGTTCTAATAATGTATTGCTCAACTTTTTTGTGAAGCAGTTTAATCATTTACTAAAAAATGTTGAGCTTCAATTAAATATTTTAATATATTTTTTCGTATACAACAATGGTCAAAAAGATCGGCTAAGCGACTAACTCTAATCACCGCTCGTATTCAAGGGACCTATTGTGTATGTTTTTAAATCGATCTCAAAAACTAGATTAGTACTTCACCTTTTTAATCTGAAACTCTTTGTTTTGAGGGGAATGTAAAAGGTAACGAATATTTTATTTATCGCCAGATCAATTCTCATTTCAATTCCAGTTTCTCCATTTGAAAGCAGTTTTGCAATTTTAACAAAACACTGTTTACTTACCTCCCAAACAAGCTCCAAATGCTAATGCCCAAACCAATGGCTGTAATGGCAAATTCAATGCTCTATTTTGAGCTAATGAAATGGTAATTTTCACCATCATGGTGGTCAAAGGTATATTATCGACAAAGGCCGAAGCTATAGCTGAGACCTAGGAAAAAATAAAAAAGATGAATAATGAAAAGGTATGTTTTTCCTTCAGTACTTTTCAATAATATTATGTCAGACTTACCCATAATATAATTAACACAGCCACCATCAAACGAGACTCTTCACTCACACCCAAAATAATATTTTCAGTCATATTACCAATCCATTCGATTAGACCCATTTCTGATAAGGCTTCCATTAAAATAAACAAGGCAGCAAAGAACAGTAACGTGGACCATTCAACTCTAGCCAATATGGCTTCCATATCTTCAATATCAGCTAAAATAATTAAAAATATGGCACCCAATAAAGCAGTCCAACCCAAAGAGAGACGTTGTAATTCGGGAACAGAATGTAAAAAGAATAAACTTATCACAAAAACCAAGGCACAGGAACATTTGATAAGCAAAGGCTTATTACGTATTGGATACTGGGAATGAAAAGACACAGATAACGATAAAATAAATATAAAATAAAGAGCGAGACCGGGAAGAACTTTTCACCTTCGCTTGTAAATGATCCAAAGTTTGTTTATAATTAATGGTGGGTTCTATGGAGGTGGAGATTTTCTTTTTCAAAGATCTTTTCAAACGATTAACTTTCTTATTTAGAGTTTGTCTTACTAACTCTTCATCTTTGGAATATGATGATAAACTGGCAGCGGCTCTTTTCCAAACATGAATTTCATGTTTAAGCTCTTCAACTTCTGGCGACTCTTTAAATTGTAAATCGCTAATGTTTCGAAATTTAAATCTCAATTGTAGATAAGTTTGAAACATTACCAATACTACACCGGGTAACATGTGTAAAGTAAATATGGCAAAATTTACACCCTGAAAAAAGAAATTTAAAAAATAAGAATCGATTTCAAATTTTATTACGTTGCAAACTAACTACAATTTTAAGCGAAATAATATTTAAACCCCAGGAGGATTGTGTAACGTGTGGACTTACATTATTGGATATAAAACTATTTGAGGCAATAATAACATTTGGTGGATCTCCCACAGGAGTTAAGGCACCACCAATATTTGAGTAGATAACCATACACATTAATATAGGAACCGGATTAAGTGACATAACCTCACAAAGTCGTATGGTAACAGGAGTCATGAGCAACACCGTAGTAACATTATCCAAAAATGATGATAAAACAGCAGTAAAGAGACAAAGGCAATTTATCAAAGGCCAAACATGACCATTTGTGATCTGAAATAAAAAAAAAATATTATTCATTATAAGAAATCAATTGTATTCCTAAATGGCTTACCTTATAAGCATATACTGCCAAATAATCAAAAACGCCAGTTTCCGAAAGTATAGCAACCAATATCATCATACCAAATAGCAGTAATAAAGTTTCCACATCAATCCAACCCATTATGGTGACCATGGAAGGTCTTGAATTTAGGGCTGCTAATATACCCACTGATAATGTAGAAGCTATGATGGCCGCAAAGGTACGATTCACAATTTCCCATATAATCATTACGTACAGACCACACAACACCACGGCAGCATATATAACACCATCCTTTTTGTAAATGGGTGATTCGTCTACATTCAATTGTACTGGGAAATCTGCTTCTATACTCGTTACAAAATGTAACGTCAACTCTGTTTGATTGGTAAAATTTTGATATTTTTCATGTATGGGTTTAAGTTCGAATTGATGGGCCTTTTTCGTTTCTCGCGTTGAGTCCATATATTCCGGATATACTATATCTAATGTCCAAATTCCTGACACAATTTCGTCATATGCTTTTTCACCTGATTCATTGAAATATGCACGTTCTACATAGATTTCAAGTAGAGGTGGCGGTCGTTGTAATTCGTCTGTTACAGCATCGGCTTCTTGTAGTTTAAAGGGACCCGTTAGACTTAGGCCTATTCGTGTTAGGCATGCTGTGGTAATGGGGAATACTGGAACAATAAAGAAAACAAAAACATATATTAAATTTATATTTAGTTGCAGATAACCCCCCCTCTCCACCGCAAGTGCAAGTTCCAAAAACTCAATACAATTAGTTTAATTTGTTAGATTTATTCAAGCTTTTTATAAAGAGATCGGATTTATTTCTTATTTTGATTATTATTTCCATTATAAGCGAAATACATAAAATTTAAATTGATCAATATTTTTATTTAAAAATTTAAGCACATTTAAAATAAAATTGCCTTTATAGCGATTATTTTTGATCAATAGTATTGAAAATTAAAAAATGATCCGCGCTAGTTTATACCTGAAAATAATAATTTTTAGTTTCTGTTATACAACCGGTTATTTTGGTATGCAGTTTAAACTATTAGCAATAGATTTTTTTCTCCAAACTAGGAATTCCTAGAACCAGTTGTAGAACTGATTTTCGACAGAGAAACATTACATAATGACTCCCGTAGCTCAGATCGAAAACCTGTTCCCTAGAAAACTGGTTGTAAATGAATCTGTTTAAAAATAGATGCAGAGGTATCCGGCTCTTTAAAAAATTTACTAAGTAAATAATAAACCAAAACAATTTATAATTTTACCGCTTACCTCTCTCAGTACCATTCCTTGGTATACTAATTAACTTTAATTCGTCAACGTGTTCATTAGTTGACATTAAAAATGCTGTGAATACACCCCACACCACCAGAAGTATCGCAATTTTAAACCAAATTAAATATTTTATCACCTGAAAAAAATACAAAAAGATTTAAAAAAAGAGTTGTAATAAATCTTTATTTTTAACTACCTTTGAATTTCCATGATGTTCTGTATCGTCCTGCTGGTCCTCATTATTGTTCTCGACATCATGTCCATCAAACATACGAACTTGTCCCGTTTCATTTGTGACATTAATGCCAATTTGTGAAAAGGCATTTCTATTTGTATTATGTCCATCAATGATTTTGCCATTATTGTGGTCATGTTCATCAATTTCCTCATTGGGCAAAGGATCAACATCGGTGGGTTCATAGCCTAAAAGCAATAAGAGATAACGTCAATAATAACAAATAAATTCATTCTCAATAGAAAATCATTGAAAGGGATTATTACATTTATAGTTCATATTATTTTATTTTTTCTTTCGACGGTTTATTTATGTTGGTCCCCTCCCCCTTTCCAATGTAAATCATACTGGTTTGAAGTACTTAAAAATTTTGTCTTTGTTTATGATATGTTTATTTAATATTAATATGAATTTTCCTTATACACAAGTGTTTTCATTTTTAAAGTTGTTTGTTTATTTTGCAAATTGATGCCGAAAAAATTAGGTAACATAAACTTTTGTTTGTGTATTATTTTTTGTTTTTGTCGAAATGAATAATTTCACTATACCGTTATTATCATAAATAACTGTTGGATGAAAGTTTGTTAAACGGATACAGAACATCATATAAACCAGAAGTGTAAATATTAACCAAGCGAGTTTATTTGATATGATTGTCAATCATCCATGTAAATATTTTCCAAAATATGGGCTAGGCATGAGGAAGTTGTACAAAGTTATTAGCTTCAAAAATTATCGATACATATTTGGATTTTTTCATCAGGTAATAAATTATGATTGATAAAATTAGCTGACACACTTAATACTACATTAGTTTACAACATTTTTCTTCAATATCCAGATTTTTTTCGTCAGGCAAATAAAAATGTATCAAATCGCGTTTTCGAAATAGGTCACTTTGAATATAAGGTCTAAGTGTAGAAACGGTAATGACGTATAATTATTTTTGGTTGTCTAAAATGATAAAAACTTACTTTCTGCATTACTTTTGAAGAGAGTTGCTAGATACTTTTTCCATCGGATTAAAACTTAAAATAATTCTTTACAAATAATGACTTATTTTTATTATTATTTCCAATACAAACTAATGTTTTAGATTTTTTTTTTTTTTTTATTTGGACTCAATAAATTTTTAAATCTTGTGAGCGTTGAGTCCATATCTTTTTAATGTTTTGTATGCTGGATTGTAAACATCCTTGCATTAAGTCATTTATATTTCTAGCTTTCAAATATGACATGGTGAGATAGTTTAGATGGTAGAGCTGTCGAATGACAATCTGAAGCTCCTTAATCTGGAGCCGCTTAATTACACTCACCAAAAAGTCTATAATGGCAACTGAATATTTTGCTGTTATAACGGAAAATTTTGCTAATTTGAGCCCAGCGGTATTTTTTGCAAATCTTAGCAACACATGTCTGCTGACGTGTAGTACGATGCGATTTGTAGAAGAATTAGCTGCCGCTACTAAATTTTAGTAAACTTTTCGTAAAATGGAATTTAAAATCTGTTTGCTAAAAGCAGCAAAAAAATTTACTAAATATTATTATTATTAGTAAAAAATTTAAAATTTATTTTTTTTATCGAACATCAGAATTTTTTTATTATATTTATTTTTTTCAAAAAATATTTAAGACAAAATTAAAAAAAAAACAAAGTCTTAAAAATTGTAAAAACAAACGAATTTATCATTTTGTTTTAATTTCTTTTTCAACAAATATTTTAGTAAACTTTTTTACTTTTAAGGTCAAATTTTAATTGTTTTTAGGTCTGATTTTTAGAACCAAAAAACTTTTTAGTGCTATTTTAATTTTTAGATATGAGTCGGTATATTCGTTTCCGATATTCCTCTTTAATCCATGTAATATTTTAAGGCAATTTAAGTTTGTAGGTGTAAGTTTAAATTAGAAACAACATTTCATTCAATATCCATTTTTAAGAATTAGTAAATTATTTTTGTTTGCGAATTTTAGCAAATCGTTTTTAAAAATTTGTAAAACGATTTCTGAGATTTGCAACAAAAATTTTTAAATATTCTGTAATTTGTAAAATTTAAATAGCAAAAAGATTTGCTAATTAATAATTTTTTTACAAAAAATCATTATAAAATAGACTTAAAAAAGTTTGTAAGTCAAAATAACTGAAAATATTATTTAAAAGAAATGATATTTCATTTAAAAACCGGTCTACTTAACTTTCATTTAAATTAAATGCCATTTGTTATTTATTTTTAACTGTTGATTAATCAACTGACACATCTGTAAGAAACAAATGATATAATGAGTTAAAATTAATGTCAAAATTTTACCTACCAATCCGTAAAAAATAAATGTTTTTTTCATTTATTTGAAATAATTTCCGTTTTTGTATTTTTTGTTTTTTTTTTTTTTTTGTAATATACTCGTACAATACAAAATGTATGTATGCATATGAAGCTATAAACACTATTTGTATGAATGTGTTTGTATATTTATGTGTGCTTATGAAGTTCTTGTAATTTGTATTGAAAAATTTTGTATATATACAACCAATTTAAATAAAAAAAACAAATTAAAATATTTTGAATATTTTTTTTTGAAACAGACAGCAAACAAAATTTAAATTTGTAATAACTGTTACGGACATAAATAAACCACAAGTTTCCGTTTTGTGGGTAAATTTTTATTAAATTTCAAACAAATGAAAAAAATAAATGAAACTGAAAAAAATCGTTAAATGATAGTAAATTATTTCGAATAAATGTATAAAATAGTTAATATAGATATTTCTTTGAAAAATAAATGTATGTTCCTTTATTTTTAAATGGAACGGAAAACTTTTTTATTAAACTACAAACAGTTAACTACATAATATTCTGAGTGTAGTAATGTAGGATTGAAAACCGTTTACAAATTTTTCTACAAACTTTTTTTTCTGAGTGTACAAATAAAAAATGTGTACCCAAGTAAAAAAAATGTACATTGTGCAAAATAAACAAATATATCACGATATAAAATTTGATGCCAAAAATAAAAACATCTAATTGTATATCATTGTATTAAATTGGGTCTATTTTGATACAATTAGATACAATTCGAAACAGTTAAATACAATTATGAAAGGTGGTCCACCGGCATCGGTGGCATATTTTAAATGACTTTTGTCCATATTTTTAATGACTTTCATCCTTTAGCTCTTGAATTGTTCTTGGCTTATCGACGTACACTTTGTCTTTTAAATATCCCCAAAGAAAGAAGTCTAACGGTGTCAAATCACATGATCGCGTCGGGCAATTAGCATCGCCACGACGTGAGATAACAAGGACAAGTGAAAATGATTTTTAAACTTTTTTAAGAAATTTATTTATAAAATATTGAATAAACTCGCTGATTTACAACCTCGCCTCTTAAAAGGTTCATAGTATCGCGTGCCGTGTAGTTTGTGACACCGTCTTGTTGAAACCATATGTCAATGTGTTCAATTCTTCCATTTTGGGCAAAAAAGTGTTGGTAATTATCGCACGGTACCTTGCTCCATTGACTGTGGCGTTGCGGTTTTCATCATTCTTGAAGAAGTATGGTCCACAAACCGCACCAAAGAAATCTTTCAGGGTGCATTGGCAACTCTTGAACTGCCCCTGGCTGCTCTTTACACCACTTCTGTTCAGCAATTCTGTTTGTTGACGGAACATACTTATTGAGCCAAAAATAAGCTTCTTCGCTAAAGACAATTTTCTACAATTTGCAAAATTTCTCACACAGCACGAATTTTTATAATTAAATTCAATGATTTACAAGCATTGATCGTTTGATATTCATGGTGAAATGACAAACCTTACAGAGCATTTTTTGCCACATGTCATGAATCTTTTTTTTAAACTGAAAAAATTTTCACTGAAAAACCAAATAGAAAAAAAGTTACACTTTATAATTAAAATAAAATTTATAAGTGCAAATAAATATAATCAGTTATAAACCAAATGAGTTTTTACTTTAAACAAAAGTTATACAGAGGGGAAATCAAATGATGGTTTTTGCCCCATTCCAGTTCTAAGATAAATTTTTGTAAATATAGGTCATTTTATTTGGGATATACAAATTGAAGAGATGAAAATATACTCTAGATAAGATTCGACTGTAAACTGAATCTGACCTCTGAAAGCTTTCTTTACCCGTCGTTTTTTTTAAATTCAACAATTTGATTTGCTCCTTTCATCTCAAAGTCTATTTTAAGTTTTTTTTTTTTATTTTTATTTACTGCAACTAGTTATAATAGCTAACAAGCAATTTAGTACAATATATATTAGTAAAAACAAAAGAATTTATATTTTAAGTATATTAAATATATGAAGTTGTTACACGACATTAGAATTTACAATTAGGTCGGATGGCTTCCTTCTTCTGAGTCTGCGCTCCACACCAATGGGATCAATATGGGATGATGCTTCCAGATTAACATGGTCTCTCAATCGGTTGTTGTGTTTGTTTGCAACATCGGCAATTTCTTGCATTAGGGTATTCACGCCAAGATCACGATGAAGATCTGCATTTCGGATATACCATGGTGCGTTGACGATACTTCTAAGTACTTTATTTTGAAAACGTTGTATTATGTTTATATTTTTCTTGCTTGTGCATCCCCACAATTGTGCACCATATGTATGTCCATATTCGTTTTAACATTTTATTATATAACATTAGTTTATTTTCAATTGAAAGATTTGATTTTCTTCCTATCAACCAGTTTAGCCTTTTCCACTTCAGTTGCAGTTCTACATTTTTAATTTTAACGTGCTCATTCCAGCGTAATTTCGCATCAAGTGTCATGCCAAGGTATTTAGCTGTGTTTGCGTAGGGCACCTGTGTATTGTCTATATATATAGGAGTATATACATATCAAAGATTTGTTTGTAAAGTCAACATGCGTTGATTTAGAGCTGTTTAAATTAATGCTCCATTTTTTGGTCCAATCTAAGACCGAATTTAAAGCTTGTTGTAGTTTCTGTTTGCTTCATTCTCAGTTCTTGATAGAATTGCTGTGTCATCAGCAAAAGTAGCCATAGTCGTTTCAGGGAATTCTGGTATATCACTGGTGTATAATAGATATAAAAGAGGACCCAATATACTTTCCTGTGGAACTCCTGCTTTTATTTCTTTTAGTTTTGAATATTCATCTTCGTTTTTTATGCGGAATAATCTGTTTTCCAGATATGATTTTAATAACTTGCAATAAGCTTTGGGCAGTTGTGTTGTGAGTTTTGACAGACTTTGTCGAAAGCCTGTGAAACATCTAATAGAACTCTAGAGCATTTTCGATTACATTAGTAATACGATGAACTTCGTGAGAAAAAACATAAGCCAGATGGCTTGAAAACAATTCAGCTTTTCGGCTGTTGGTCTTGGCCCAATTTTCATTTGTCATGTGGATTGGAGAGTTTTGTATAATTGGTCTTTTCAAGTTTTTTGTTGATTTCCATAATGAGTAATCTGAGGTTTTTTCATTATTCAGTCCTTCTAGATAACTGTTAAAGGATTCGTTTTTATATCTCTTAATCTCTAAGCTCAACTCATAAGTGATTCTATTAAGCCTTGTTTTGTCTACTTGAGACCTAGATTGTTGCCATGTTTCTTTTAAGTTTTTAATATTTAATATTTTAATTCATCTTCTTTAAATTTAAATTCTTTCACAAAACATTTATATTTACACTCATGGATATAAAGCTGTAATAACTGCAGAAAAGGCTACTAAATGTTTGTTAAAAAATACCTTGCAGAAAAACTGCAAATTTTTTTTTTGCAAATGTTAGTAATTTACTCTGCTAATATCAACAATAAATTTCGCTGAATATTAGTACACAAAGAAGACAAAACTAAACTGCTTTATCCGCAAAATTTTGGTTAAATTGAGTTGAATGCAAATAACAGTCTTCCCTGCTAGAATCAATAGCTAACATATATTTGCTTAAAAAATGGTTAACCGCTGAATTCAGAAAGTTCGATTTTTATTCGAATTAAAAAAAAATATATATAAAAAAATTTTAAAATTGTGAATTTTTTTATGCTGTTTTTAGCAGAGTAAATTGTTACTTAGTATTAAATAAAATTTAACTTAAATATAACGTATACTCTGTGTATTTAACAGTTTTATTTTTGCTGTTTTTATCTTGCAAATGTTTAGCAAAAAATTTTATAATTTCATAATTTTTCTGCAAGGGTATTTACGACTAATATTTAGGAGCTTTCGCAAACATTTTTACGGTTTTTTGCTATGAGCGTATACATATTTATTTGATTGTTATCGAAAAATTTAACTTAATTTGATTATTCGCAGAAGAAAAAACAATAAAAATTGATAACTTAAAACCAAAAAAGAAAACCATTCACTTAATTGAATCATATGAACTTAATGGTGGTTTAACGACATTTTCATATTTTTGTGTGTGTGTGTTCACTTACCATGTAAACGTTCATGTTCCTGACGAAATGATGCTAAACTAGGATCTTGTCTAATACGTTCGGGTAGTGTGCGCCATACTTGTAAGGCACCTTCTGTAACTTCACTGGAAAGAGAAGATAATTGTAATAAATTTCATAATAATAACAAATACATATAATATTAACAAATACATATAAATTTGTATGAAGTATTTTGATAAAAACAAGTGACAGTTGTATGAACAAAAGTTTGAAAAAACATCGTAATGTTTATATTCTTTACAATCATTTATGAAGTTTAAAAATTTCCATTAAAAATTTTTTCATACCATAGCTCTTATATTATTGAGAGTACGCAGTTTTAAAAATATGATTAATTAACAATAATTTATTTTAAATAAAGTACACAGTTGAAAGTTTTGATTTGAAGTGAAAAAATAATAAAAAATTATTTGACAAAAAACTGCAAACAACATATGTGATTGATATAGAAAGTATTTTATAATTTTATAACAAGTATTAACAGTAACACAACACCCCCTCTCAATCACTGAGTTGTAGCTCTTTACGAAATCGAGTAAATTTTGTTGAATCCAATGCTTTTGTGAACATATCGGCAAGTTGTGCTTCCGTTGAAATTGGTTCGACTTTAACGATTCCTTTTGAGATATAATCGCGTATAAAATGAAACTTGACATCTATATGCTTGGATCTTTTGCTGTCAGAATTCTTTGCAATGCCAATGCATCCTCTATTGTCTTCATATATAACCACAGCTTTTTCTTCAGAAATTATATGCAGATCAATTAATACTCCTATAATCCAAATGCCTTCCGATACCGCAAAACTGAGAGCAATATATTCGGCTTCGCTAGAAGAAGTAGCAACCACAGTTTGTTTCTTACTGCTCCAGGAAATTGGACAATCAAAAACTTTGTATACGAAACCACTAACAGATTTCCGGTCTCCAGAGTCCGAAGCCCAATCGGCATCGACAAAACCAACAATTTCATTATCATCTAAAATATCCGAATAAATAAGCTTCAAATTCTTAGTTCCTTTAATGTAACGAACTATTCGTTTTAAAGCGGCCCAGTGAACATCATTGGGATTATTTTGAAATCTTCCCATATACCCAATCTGGTAACATATATCAGGACGAACGCTCAACATTAGATACATCAAACTACCCAGCATTTCTCGATAGGGATTTTTTGTTGGTTCACTATTATTTTGAGCAAGGCACAGACACTTTTCCGTTGGTGTCTTTGACGCATTACAGTCATTCATTGAGAACTTTCTAAGTATTCGCTCAATATGAGTATGTTGACTTAATTTCATAACTTTATTTGAACGATCATATTCGATTTTTGTTCCTAAATAGTATTGTAGGGGGCCACAATCAGACATTTAGAAAACAGAACTCAAATCTCTCTTAAGTTTTTCTATTTCATTTAAATTGTCCCCTGCAATTAAGAGGTCATCAACATACAACAACAAATATAATAAAACACCACCATCAAACTTTGTATACAGACAGGCATCACGCTTAGAACGATTAAATCCCAATTGGATCAGGAAACTATCGAATTTTTCGTTCCAGCACCTGAGATTTGTAAAGCTTACACACTTGATCCGGGGAAGCTTCAAGTCCCTCAGGAACTTCCATAAAAAATCCTTCCTTCAAATCTCCATACAAAAAGGCTGTTTTTACATCGAGTTAATGTGGAGAATACGTTTCTTCATAATCTATTCCAGTTTTTTGAAGAAACTTTTTGGCCACTAAACGGGCTTTGAATCGGACTGGATTTCCATCGGAATCCTCCTTTACACGGAAGACCCACCTTGATTTAAGGAGCTTTTTGTCATTCGGACGTGGAACTAATTCCCATACATTATTCTTTTTCATTGATTCAAGTTCATTGCTAACTGCCTTCAACCATTGCGATTTATTGGGGTTATTATTTATATCCTTGTAAGACTGGGGTTCAATTATAAAGTCTGAAATTGCGGAATTAGCATGATCTGTTATGTAACCTAAAAGCTTATGTTTCAATCTCTCGCTTCTTCTTGGTTGATTTTCAATATAACCATCCTTACCATCTGATTCATCAGCAGTTAATAAATCAGAATCACTATCACTTGGATCATTATTATTATCTGTGTTTTGATCTGGTAAAGAAACAGCAACCGCATTATCATTGTTATCCCCCTCTTGCTGGTTTCTGTCACAAACTATTAAAATCTTTGGTTCTGGAAAATTATTTCTTTCTTCTTTAAAGGGATAAGACATTTCATCAAAACGGACATCCCTAGCAATTACAATAACCTTACTTTGTTGATTCCACAATCTATATCCGTTTGAAGTATACCCCATCATAACCATTTTTACAGATTTCTTATCTAATTTCTTTCTTTTCTGTTGTGGAACCCATACAAATGACTTGCAACCAAATACTTTTAATTTTGAAATATTTGGTTTATAGTTATACCAAATTTCAGCTGGGGTTTTCTTTAAGGCCAGAGCCTTACTTGGACATCTATTGATTAAATACGTTGCTGTTAAAGCAGCTTCACCCCACAAACTCTTTGGAGCATTTGAATAAAGTAACATTGACCGTACTCTTTCTACTAAAGTTCGATTGTACCTCTCAGCTACTCCATTTTGCTGAGGAGTATACGCAACAGAAGTCTGTATTTGAATGCCTTTTCTTTTGAAATATTCCTTCGCCTCATTTGACGAGTACTCAGAACCCTGATCTACAGTAACCATTGAAATTGGTACATTATGAAAGGCAGTTGACAAAGATTCAAATTCAACAAATTTTTCAAAAACTTCTGATTTTTTCTTCATTAGATAAATGTGTGTAAAATGACTGTAGTCATCAATGAAACTAACAAAATATATAAAACCATCCCACATTTGGGGATCAAAGGGTCCACATACATCCGTATGTTTTCTTTCCAAAACACGAGTCGACTTTGGACGACTTCCATTAAAAGGATAACGACATTGCTTACCTTGAATGCATATATCACACACACCAACTGGGGAAGAAGTATCTAGACCATCAACCATCTTGTAACGAACCAGCTCTTGAAGACATGTATCACTTACATGACCCAGTCTTGAATGCCACAGCTTACTGGTTTCGGTAGTAGTTAAATTTGCTTCTTGATTTTTATTTTCAGCAGTACATACATTTGTTTCTTGTTGTTTAACAACCTTCAATTTTATTTCATATAGGCTCCCATTCTTGTATCCTTTCATGATAACTTCATTATTTTTCTTAAATACAGCTTTTTTATTTGAAAACTCTACTTTTATACCATGATCGGTTAGTTTTTTCACAGATAGCAAATTCTCGCGAAGTCCAGGAACATACAAAACCTCTTTCATGTTAACAAAAACACCACTTGAATATCCCTTAACACAACCACTTTGATGTGCCCACAAGTTTTCAGAATCCTTAGCTACACAAATAGAAATAGGATTAATATTATTATTTAATTTGTTGAAACACCATTTTTCTTTGCACATATGATCCGTTGCCCCTGAATCGATTTTGAATTATAAAAAATATGAACTGTTCGATGATTCTTTGTTCAATATACCTGACATAAAACAAATTGACTTTGAAGATGATGCAGTATTTGCTTTTACATTACCACTGCTCAAACGCACACGACAGTCCTTTTGCTTATGTCCTCTTTTCTTACAACGGAAGCACACGCCAATACATTTATTTATGTATTAATTTTTAACCACTAAAAGCGTCTTATTTATTTCAGCATCACAACGATCTTGCCTCTTAGCATCTTCAGCTAGCAGCCTTTGTTTAACTATTTCAATAGTCAAATCTGATTCCTTCATATTTTCCAACGCAGCTACTACTGGGTCAAAGGCATCTGGTAGTGTAACAAAAAGTTGGGCAAAAACATCATTTTCAGATAATTGAGCACCAGAAGTTTTCATTTTACGTATAAGATCATCAAAAATTAATAGATGTTTGCGAAGATCATCATCAGTCTTCAATCTTAACAACGCTAGTTGCTTTCTCAATAAGGTCTGACTCGTAATTGACTTCTTTGCAAATGTTTCTTGCAGAGCAGACCACATCTTCTTAGCTGTGTGTTTATCGCGTACGCATTCCAAATATTCGTCAGCAATTAAGCTAACTAAAACCGCTTTAGCCTTTTTATCCTTTGTAACAAATTGTTCATTTAAACCGGGTTCGGCTGGCACAACATCATTGATAGCATCTAAGAGATTTAAAGAATCTAAGTACATCTGTACACGAAAACTCCAGTTTTCAAAATTATCACCACGGAATTGTAAGATACCGTGGGTTAATTCACGTTTGCTATCGCCCTTAACCTCTTATATTATTGAGAGTTCGCAGTTTTAAAAATATGATTAATTAACAATAATTTATTTTCAATAAAGTACACAGTTGAAAGTTTTGATTTGAAGTGAAAAAATAATAAAAAATTATTTGACAAAAAACTGCAAACAACATATGTGATTGATATAGAAAGTATTTTATGATTTTATAACAAGTATTAACAGTAACACAACAATAGCACAGAAGACAAAATTCTAATTTGTTGGCAATTAAATAGTTTTATAGGAGAATCAGATTTTTTCGATTTAAACTATCGAATTGATACAACACTAAGCAGTTTGATTAACTATTTTTTATGAAAAACAGCTTTAATTAAATAAAAAGTTTCAATGGAGTTCCAACGAAACTTTATTCATTGAATGTAAAAATTCATTAGTATCATGTAGATTATTTTCTCAGTATGTATAGCAGTAATTTATTACATTTGTAGCACACCGAAATATAGGTCGAAAATCCCATATAGCATAATATATATAATTCAAGAGCCAAAGACGAAAGTGGAGTTTCTCGTTTTTCAACGAAATCTTTGGTGTTGGACAAAATCGGTGTAGCGTTCAAAAAGTTATGAATGAAAATATGAACAAAGCTCTAAATTATCCATACAATTTTATATTAGCGTCTGGTGAATAAAGCATGTTGTCATATTTTTTCACTAGAAGAATAATAGTTTATATTCATCTCAAAAGTGTTTTCTCACCACAAATATTTTTTCATCTCAAAACATATTTTTTATCACAATATTTGTTTACATTCAAAAACGTTTTTCTTCATAAAATTATATTTTACTACTTATGATTCGGTGTCAGTACTAGTTATTTTTGTTGGACGAATTCGTTTTTATAAGAAGTCAAGTTTACGCGCGACTAGTTATTCAAAAATACTGGGATATTGCTGACTAATTATTTTTTGTTTTGTAATAAGTATATGAGCAAGCCATATATTATTTACAAACTTATTTTATTTTTTAACTGCTTATCAGACATGCATTACTACTTATTTTAGTATCTTATATTATTATAATGCAGCGAAAATGTACAAGAACTTACAAAATTAAGCTTTTCAAATAAAAATAATGAATTTTAACACCGAATTTTATGTAGCAAAGCCTAATTTTACTGCTTATTATTAAGAAATTAGTGATGAGTACCCCCAACAATTGTCAACATGACATGTTATTTTTTTTATTATTTTTAGTTCATGACGTCTTGGTATTTTAATTGCCTCCAATATATAAAAATTATTTTATCGTACTGTGTTGTAACTATATTTATTTGGGCAATTCATTCATATATTTATTTTTACTTCGAGTGTCTGTAATTAAACATTATTTAATGGACATTTCTGTTGCAACAAACAATTGGGAGATTCATGTAAAGCTGGGGTACTCGTATACTGTGTAAAGTCTTGTTTGACATAAGACTCGTAATTTTACAATCGTTTTATAAGAACACGATACACACGGTTTTCATGAATACCCCAATGTTTGAATTGTGGCTGGTTTGTCCCTGTACACGGGGTACAGCTGCGGCCAATGGACTACTCCAAAACGTGAGATTAATCACTAAACTCGCCTCTCAATACACTCAGAAAAAAAGTTTGTAGAAAAATTTGTAAACAGTTTTCAATCCCACTTTAAATTTTTTGTACTGACTTTTAGTAAAAAAATTATTGTTTAGTAAATTGTTTTGCTGTTTACATTTTAGAAATTACAGAGTATTTACATTTTTTGTTGCTAACTTCAGAAATCATTTTAATTTGTGCATTTTAATAATTCTTTTTTATAAATTTAAATTTTTCTATATTTTACAACTCATAGAGTTTACAGAAACTTACTAAAATTTATTAGCGCTTACTAAGTTTTATACTAATTTGATTGTACTAATATTAATAATATTTAGTACATTTTTTCTGCTGATTTTATGAAATCGATTTTAAATTCTTCTTTACAAAAAGTTTACTAAAATTTAGTAATGGCAACTATTTTTTCTACTAATATCATATTACTACATGTCAGCAGACATGTGTTGCTAAGATTAGCGAAAAATACCGCTGGGCTCAAATTAGCAAAATTTCTCGTTATAACAGAAAAAATTTTAGTTGCCATTAGAGACTTTTTTGGTGAGTAGTTTCATGATATCGCGTGCCTTGCTCCATCATCGCATCGTGCCTTGCTCCACTGGCGTCGGCCCACAAACCAAATAGTGCATCTTTCGGGGTGATTTGGCAGCTCTTGAATTGCATTTGGCTGCTATTTACTCCATATTCGTCAATTCTGTTTTTTGACGTACCAATTGAGCCAAAAAAGAGCTTCGTCGATGAAAACAATTTTTCGATAGAGAAATGGATCTTCACCCAACATTTCTGATTGAATGATTTGCAGGCATTGTTCGTTTGTTAGTTTATTCATGGTGAAATGGCACACCTTACTGTCCATTTTCGGCATCACCAAATTTCTCGAATCTTTATTGTAGACTTAAAAAATGTACACTGAAAGACCAAAGAGCAAAATAATAAATTTTTAAGAGCTTAAGGGGTGCAGTGGGCTTTGAAAATTCGTATTCGTCACAGACAAGAGTAAAAATATGTCCTGAATGTTGCAACTGCAACAGGGTTTTAGTATTATGGTGCGGTAGTCGATGATACAGTATGTAAGTTTAAAAAAAATCGTATTTCTTCCGAAACTTTTTTAAGTGGCATCATGATTTATCAAAAAGTTATGAACCGATCTTGTGAAAATTTTAGACACTTATTCAAAATAACATTATCTGTTTTTTGTCACAACTTATTTTCAGTAACGTATATTACTAAAAATGAGCTGCATATTTAAATTTTAAACTTAAATAATGAAAATATCATTTAAGCATATTAATCAATTATAATCGAAAGCTAAAATAAATTGCACAAAAAATAGAAACTACTATTTTTAAAACAAAATTTTGCATAATTTCAATTATCATAACATTTCTTGTTTAAACTTATAATCATGGGCAAAACATTTCAATTATGATGCAAACAAAAAAATTAACATTTTCATTTAGTTGTATTTTTATTTATAAGCTGCATTATGATGGTGTACAATGTACCTACAGTAAGCTGGTTCCAAAATTCAAAGCGAATTTAAATTCGTAAAGAACATTCACGCCAAACTAAAATATGGAAGAGCATCATATATTTTTAGATTTATAATTATGTCAATCATAGTAGTGAATATACACATAGAAAACAGTATCAGTTGTTGCCACCTGAGCATTCAGATTCATAGTTCACACTACTGATTACTGCACCACAACTAATTGTAATTTACTTTGGTATATTTGCTATTTAAACATTAGAATATTTTATTTTAATAAAAAAATATATTTTTTTTTGAGTGTTTACCTTTTCCGGGTTTTAAGCTCGGAAGTTCGGAGTACTAGGATACCTTTCTACCCACTACACCACAAATACTTATTAGTTTTGAGGGCTAATTTTGAACTTAAATAATTTATTAGGAAGCAAATATAGTCTAAACTGCATTTACCAATACCAATCTTTAGTGGCGTTTATAATAAATACAATCCACAATTCGGTTGGTTCTATTGAAACCCTAATTTAATGGTATTTTTGATCAGGATAACCGTATTTGTAGTTACCACTTTTAAATATTGACAACTTTTTACTAAATTTGATTGATTGCACTAATTTTCTAGTATATACGATACACTAAATAAATGATTGATTCTACTGTACACAAGTACTAAACTTATTTTATTTTTATTGTTGATTGGAAATACAAATAATTGGATAATATGATTATTTTTTCAGTTCCCTTTACCTCTTTTTTACTCCCAAAACAAATATTTTTGCTTTATAAATTGATTAAAGGTTATTCGAAAAAAAATAACATCCTTACAAAAAATGTTAATGTTTTCAATCGTCCTACAACCAATCTTTCCTCTAGTTGCATAATATGATATGGTAATATGAAGAATCGTGTTATGATTGGAATTCGTGATGATCCTAGTGATCATAATATGATCCTAAGTAAAATTAAAGCGTCTTCATTGATCCTAATATGATCAGTAAAAATAATATAACATTAGGATCCCACTATGATATTTTCGAAACTTCAAATATGTTTAACTATATTTTTTCTCTGCGTGAAGGTTTGTGCATCATATACGAAGAAAAATTAATACAGGGGTTTTTTAGATGTTGAGAACTTTTATTTAAAATACAACAAAAAATTTACGAAATTAAAAAAAATTGTTCCAATTGAAAGTATATTTAATGGCATTTAATTATTTAAATACTTCATTCTCTTTATGAGAAATAGTGATGAAAATTTGTATATTTTTTCGCCTGTAAATTGCGTAGTTTTTCCTTCTGGGAATATTCTGTCAAATGGATGTAATTTTTAATGAAGCTAATTTTTTTTGTTCAAGACTATCTGAAAAATTATTAGGGAAAGATTATTTTATCATCACATTATAAGTTTTTCGATACGCTGTCATATAAATTTTTAATATGTTTCGCTTGTTTGTTATGAGCCGCATTTTCTGTACTTTCCTTTACATGAAGTAATTATTTAGATTTGTCTTTTTAATTATGCATAACAAATGCTTTGATAATTGCGAAATCTAAAATTGTGCAATAATATTAAAACGTAGTAATAAATGAAATAAACTTCAGATTTAATTGCCAAATTTTGCTAGGGTTTTAACAGTATTTACTATTACAAACAATTTTTTATTTTTAAAATTGTATATTTTAGAAACTGCATTAAAAACTGCGAAATTTTACTTAAATTCGCCATTGAAATCAATGTTCCCGAAATACTTATATAGGACCAATGGTTGCTACTCTTCTTTTCGATTTTGATTTCAGATTTTTGGCCAAAAGGATTTGCGCAAGCCTTTGCCTGAACTCTCTGGACTATGGTTTTACAACGTCCCTAGCAAAAATTATTAAAATTACCTTATCATTTAATAATCCAGGGCACCGCATATTTGAAATTTTGGGTTTCTAGCCGAAACAGATTTGGCACGCCATTTAATTCCATTTCATTTTCCTGTCTACTGCTTCAATTCCACAAGTTTTAATCCATTTCATTGCCATTATCTAGTCTTTCAATTTTCGTTCGTTCGTTTTTCTTGTGTAGTGTTTCAATTCCACTCGTTCCCCATTAAATTATCTGGCACTATCAGTTCTCTTGTCAGATCGGTTTGGGCAACTCATTCAGATAACGTCTTTAGCAAAAATTTAAACAATATTTTTAAAATTTAAGGTTTCTACCCAAGGGGAAAATTTTTCCCCTGTTTGTTCCTCTAAAATTACCGTATTATCAGTTAGCTTATTCAGCCGTATTTTGGTCCACTGAAAATATATATTTCAATATATATTTGTTTTAAATTCCTCCATTTTGAAGGGCATAACAAATTCATTAACTCGTCAATCTGCAACTATTAAGACCCATTTTTAAAAATTTGAATTTTAAAAAGCAATGGTGAACTAAAATTACCACATGAAAACTTTTTAAATGCTCTTCTTATATTCAACTCTTCTTAAAACCAACTCGTCATTACGGAACTATACCCTGCGCGAAAAAAGGAGTTAGTTGAGAATTGGGACCTTTCCCGTGATAGGTGAAAACAGGACCGGTGAAAATACCAGTCCAGTATCGGTTCTAAAAAAATTTACCACATGCTTGGTTTAAAAGCCTCTATCACGTGATGAGTTTGAAAGTACGAGTCCTGTGATATGTTCTTTAAAGTTAGTTGCGTGGCATGTTCTTTAAAACTAGTCCTGTGACAAGTCACAGAGGACGATTGACCCCCTCCCAGGACAAGCCCATGTTAAAGTGTCAGGTCCTTTTCATATAAAAGAACCGGTCCCATGACCGGTCCCTCTCACAATGAACCGGTCACGTGACGTGTCCTGGGATAGGTCGTTTTCCCGCAGGGATGCTATCAATTTTGCCAGAAAATTAAATCATTTTTCTTTTTAGCAGAAATACACTAATATCGGGGTCTTCAATAGCTGGTAGAGAACTAAAGATTCTCTCCAAAATCTTTTTGTTATTTTTCTATTCTTCAGCTTATTAATACGCATCGTTTGAGTGCTATTACTTTAACCAATTATTACAAGCAGCCTTTTTCGTTACATCATAATGTATATATATTTATATTAAATTTACCGCTATTCGATAAACAGCATTCATGTCGCGAAAAACTAATTTAAGACATTTCTCACAATAAGAATCTTTTTCTGGATACGCAGAAAGCAACACGCAAAGAAAAAATATAGTTGAACATGATTGGGGACTCGAAATTATCATTGTATGACCCATATGAACATAAATATTGTGAAGACAACAATTGCATTGCGGATAGAGAAGACGTTATAACGCAGAACTGTATTGCAATCGTAGCAAGCATTTTATTCTTTATTTCATTTTTGAATCAAAATATGATATTGTAGGAACTATATTCACAGAGAAAACAGATTCGTGCTGACAACCGAATTTGAAGCCAATCGAATGGTTCGGGTATGGAACCGTATTTTTCGGTTGTGACAACTGAAAAGCAATTGAGACATGAGTAATTTCACTGTGACAACAGTATTTCGCTTGCTTCAATAACAATTCGGTAGTCAAATCTAAAAAATTCGGTTGCTCCAACTGAACCATTTGATTGGCAAAAAATTCGGTTGTCAGCACGAATCTGTTTTATAAATATTTTTTTTTTAAACACACATTTTAGATTTTATCTTTATTAAATTTAAATATTTTATTTTTTCTATAATTTAAATCGTAAACAACTTAAATCGTAAACAACTTAAATCGTAAACTCAGTTTGGCTGCAACAAAGGTGAGTTTTGGCCGGCAACTTTTAGACCTGTTTAGCAGTGCTGCCATATAGCAAATTTCAACCGTTTTTCCCCGTTTTTGCGATGCTTAAGGGTTTTCAGGTTTTTTCATCGAAAAATTTTTTTTAATTAATTCATGCATTTTTTTAGATTTTTCATATTAAAACAGAATATTTGTTCAATATTATATTTATTTTTACAAAAATTAAACTATAAAAATGCATGAATTTGAAAAACAGGGATCGAACTACGGCATTCGTGGTCGTAATTTTTTGATCAAAATAATTTTTTTTATTTCTTAAAATAAAACATTTAAACGGCATTTTCTTCATCAGGGATATTGTAGTTCGATCCTAGATCGATTAGTATTATTGTTGTTATATATTTAAAAAGAAGTTTTGGAGCGAAATCTTTCGATCACGAATGCTGTAATTCGACCCCTTTTTTTGTAATCCATCATTGTGAATCGTTATATTACTAACGTTTTACAAATTTTGACTTCCTATTATGCCCATATAAATACTTAAGAAACATTAATTTAATATTTAAAATATATTTTAATGTTATGTATATTAAAATTAAAAGGCACTAATCTTAATTTACTATATTATCATATTGCAAAAACTATTTTTATATTAATTTTGAAATATTATCAAAAAACTAACCACATTTCACTGCCACTCATTCGTATGTACATTTGGACACTCATATTACAAAATATCATCACATCACATTGCAGTTTATCTCAAATTAAAGTGAAATGATTTACATTTTTTCACATTTAAGCTAAATCTTTTTCAATCTCAAGTGTCATTATAACTAATAGAAAACCAAGTAAATATTTATTTTATATTTTCATAGCATAAATACGGCTGTTGGAACAATGAAACACTATAAAACTAAATATAAAAACTACTATTATTATCATAATCATTGTTGTCATTATCACAGTCATAATTCATTTTCATTACAGACTGACATCCACCATATCTAAAACTTAAAAAAAAGTTATTTTATATTTAAATTTTTATTCTTTTTTTTTTCTTCTTTTAAATTTTACCGCCAATTTAAACACATAGCTTAAATTTTCCACCATAAAAAATCTATTCATATCTGTTCAAAACTTTTCACAACCTCTTCAAACCCTTTCTCTATCACTTATAGTTTTCATATTTGAATTTCATATTATTCTTATATTTATAGTACGTGTTCTAAAAAAATATATAAAGTTTTTTTTTTTGATATTGCTAGATTTTATTAAAAACTTTTGTTTTTATTTATTTAAGCAGAGTCTTAAATTAATTAACTTACTTTTACAATTTATAGAGGATAAAGTTGAAAAAATCTGTAAGAGCCGGCAGGATAGAATACAAGTATTATCGGTTACATAGAATTGTTAAATTTCGTTGATATTGTGTTGTGTCTAATTGTGTTTCATCGGGTTTTATAATTTGCTTTTAACACTCAATATAAGTAGAAAATCATCAATCTTTAACCCAAAAAGGAGCGCGTCTCTTATCAATTTTTTTAATTTTATTCTTCATAATTTACTAATAGAATTTATCATGTTTGTTTTTATTTGGACAATATAGGATCGAACTAAATATCATTTTTTGGTTTTTACTACAAAAACAACTTCAGTATCCTGCTGGCTCTTATTCGAATTTCAATAATTCACTAATAAAATTTATAATGTTTTTTTTTACATTTGAAGAATTTTGAAAGAATATGACAATATGTTCTCAAATCTATCTAAAGACATTTATTTACCAATTATATAGATCATCTATACATAATCTTTATCAAAAAGGTGTTATTTTTAATGAAAATCCTTAATTTTATAGTAAGTTTTTGTATCCTGAATTACTACGTGGTTTGTGAGTATAATGAGTTTGCGCTGGGTTTATAACTTACTTATACCCGTAATTGTAAGCAAGAGAAAAAACATGGTTGCAACATGATCACTGCTACTATATTATGCTTGCTGCATTCGGGTATATTTGTCACAATCAAGTTGTTGGTTTATAAATACCCTGTAGGAAATGTTTATAGAGAAACTGTACTGATTCACTATTGACTTTGACACCAGTACTACTGACTAATTATGCCCGAGCCAACGCTTTCTGCTGTAGACATTTAACATGGGAGTGTCATTGCGAATCTACATAACTATTGACTAGGTGTTGACATTAGAAACAGAGATTCACTAGTCTACACTTTTGTAACTTTTTACTAGATTTCCACACTAGGAAGGAAATAAGATTAAACAGGTGCATTTATTTTGTTAAATTAGATATTCTATTAATAAAATTTTTTTTACAAATTTCATTAAAGTAAAATAAATTTCGTGCAAATTTAATTTTTGAGTAGACAAATCTTCAAAGACTGCACAAAATCATCCACAGGCTCCGTAAAATCTTCATCAGGCTTCACAAAATCTCTAGAGTTGCAACTTTCACTAAAAATTGTAGCCTCTTTCTTGTTTTTTTATACAAAATTGATTGGTTTTTTCACAAGTTTTTTGTAATTTCTTTTGCTCATTATACTATATTTTGTTCAAATTTGTATATTTACCTTTTAAATTAATGTTTCTTTATATTTTTATTAAAAGTTTTTGCATGCAGCTATGAACATGTATTTTCAACAAAATAAAATAATAAAAAAATCAAGAACAAGCACAGCTTTGCAGCTACAAAAAAGAAATGTAAAAAGTATAGACGCTATGTGTACATGTCACCAAAAAGTCACCAAAAATAGTCGACAAAAGTGGTGACTTGTAGACACTTGACCCAGGCTTCCTACAGGGTAGGTTCCATCATTATTATAGTAAATATATTAAAAATGTATGATTGCCACTTTCTATTTTATAATATGATGATTGGCTACAAAAATCCTGACTGAAAAATATAATGATAATTATGAAAATATAAAATGCTGACAGCAATCAATGAATAATTACAAATCAAATAAAACATGAATTTGACATTACAGTCATAATACTATTACTTTCATAAAAGAAATTGTATCAGTTCAGTCACCCATGTAAAAATGATAATATGTATATGATCATTTTCACCTGGGGGGTTTTCTTTTAGAAAATTTACACTTACACTAATCAACTCATTGTCGAAAAAATTCATTGTCAAAAAGATTCTATGAAAAGATTTTTTATATTTTAAATCTTTTCAATAAAAGCATTAACAAAATTAAAAAAAAAAAAATATGTTTATTAATTCATTTCTAGTAAAATAACGACTTTCTTGTAGAAAAAGTACTCAGAATATTATTTTTAACTTTTTTTGTTTTGAACTTCTTAAATTTTTTGAGCTAAAGGTTGGTTCCTTTATATATAAAAATATTGGCCCGTAATCATAGTCCTGCACTATAGTCGGCTTTTTTTAAAACGATTTTAAATTAAGAACCTGTTTTATCTATTTTTCTATTATAGTAAAAACTAAAGCCTGTTTTAAGTTAAGCCGGCTTTAATTGGGTATCACATCAAATGTACCAAATGCCCGCATACATTTTGTACTAAATAAGAAAGTGGCAACACTGATCAGCTAATTTTATATAAGCCAAAATGTAAACAGGAAAAACTTTATAAAAAAAAGTAACGAAAAGTGTATTTTAATTAAAATAAATTTATTAAGTTAATAAATATAAGGGAAAATCACTTATGTATTAATATAATTTTCCTTTCAATTCAAACATTTTTTTCACAAAAATTTTTTTGACGGAAAACAGCTGTTGTAATGCAAGTATTGTTAAATTGGATAAAACCAATTTCAGGTAGTTTTAATTTTTAAGCAGCTTTTAACGATTAATGTATACTTTTACTTGTCTGCAGTAGGGCTAAAATATACCTTTAATAAGACTTCAGAACTCCTAAAGTATACTTTATTTTAACTATGATTAGCGCTATTATATATTATTATACAGAAAAAACTGATAAAAACATTTTCAGAATCTATTGACTTTTCTTTAAAGTAAAATTCTCAGATTCTACAAACTGTTTCTTAGACTAAAATTCATATATTTATAAAACATTTATTAGATTCTGAAAACTACTTATATTCTTAAATCTTTTTCTAGTAGAAATATTCTTAGATTCTAAGGACTTTTTCTAAAACAAAAATTCTGCGACTCTTTTTAAAATGTCCTTAGAATCTGGGAATTTTTCTATTACAAAAACTATATAGAATCTATGTTTTCTTAGTATAAATTCCTTAGAATTTAAATTTTTTTGCAGTATTTTGCTTTAAAAAAGTTCTTAGACTCAAAGAAGTTTTTTTTTGAAAAAGTCTTTAATATCAAATATGTGCTCTAGGACAAAGATTTCTTAACGAAATATTCTTAAATTTAAAGAACTTTTCCATAATTTCAAATCAAAAAAATAACTGTTAGGATTTTATTATAGTAAAATTATGGTTATTGTATTATCATAATATGATAACTATATTAAAGCACGACTATGGTTGGCACAATCATAATTCCAAAAATATATGATGCTCTTCGAATATTATTGCCCTAACTATATTTTTTCTCTGCATGTACCTACCAGTGATTAGATGTATGTTGATTTTTGTTTGTCTACACGGTAGGTATCTAAGCACTGGTAGGTATCTATTGCTTAAAATTACGGGCATTAGAGACACACCGTAAACATCATGAGATCAAATTTAAAGAATATTGGTCCATATTTGAACATAGTCCTCATAATAACCCACCTTCCTGATACTTGCTTAAGTAAACTTTTTCGGCAACTTAGTTTAGATTCATGTTTATATTTTCCTCTGTTCATAAAAAGGATCGGCAAAAGTCCCAAAATTTATACCGCTTTATGAATTTTTACCAAATTATACTTGGTGTAGGGTATCATATAGATGACGTCTTTTCGTTTGTCTGAAGCAAAACGTTATCTGGAAACACCACCTAAGTCATTTACAAGTTTTTTTTTTGTGTATATTTTTAACAAGTTATTATTAAGAATTTATTCCTTTAAATATTTATTATATGTAATACATTTTTAGAAAAAAACATGAACCATGGTTTTTCAAAGAGGGTTGGCTATTACAACATAAATATCAGATTGGTTGGTAGAATCCTTTATTGAATATATTTTTCTATAAAGGATTATGCCAGAATTGGTTGAAATAATAACAATAAAATAACAGCTGAAGACTCTTTTATTTTTAATATGTTTCTCTCACGATTCTCTTATTATATTTGCGAACTATCACTCAACAGAAAAACCCATAAGAGAACATTTTAATAAAAAACGTGAGTGAGGGTTGAGTACTTCTCTCAAGCAAAGAAAATGTCTGCTAAAATACAAAAAAGGAGTTTTGAAACTCGGTGAATAATTGTGGGCTGGAATGTTAATTGCTCAAAAAGTGCTTTAGGCGTGGAATCTCATGGATCTTGTTTAACTCCCATTTTTCTTTAATATAAAATTTATTTCAATTTACGAAAATAGTATACAAAATGGGTTTGGTGTTTTCGATGTGGTTTTCAAATATTCTACAGTACGTGTTTTGCTCAAAACTTGTCTAAGTATTTTTCATTATAAAACATCCTCAGAATGTAATTTTTTAAGGAAATATATGAATTTTTATCTAAGAAACAGTTTGCAGAAACAGTCTATAGAATCTAAAAATGTTTCTATCAAAAAATTTCTAAAATTCTAGTATTTTGTGTAAGAAACCTTTTCGTACAAAAAAACTCTTGGGTTCTGAAGACTTTTTTGTAAAAAAAATATTTTATTAAAATTCTGATTACTTTTTCCACAAGAAACTCGTACAATTTTTTTAATTAAAAAAATTATTTTTGTTTTTATTAAAAAGAATTGAAAAATATAAAATGTTTATATAGAAGCATTTTGAAAATTAATTTTTTCAACAATAAGGCATTTTCGAAAATAAAACTGAACTGATATAATTTTTTATGCAAACTAGAAAGTATTATGGCTGTAAATGTCAAAGTCATGTTTTATTTGATTTATAATAAGTCATTGATTGTTGTCAGCATTTAGAGTGGTTAGAACTTATTTATAAGCCAATAACTTGATTGTAACAACCATACCCGAAAGCAGCAAATATAATTTAGAAATTTCGGTCGTTAATCCAACGTCAAGTTTGAAAATTATTCCATAAAACTTTTGGGATATAATCCCAAAATTGAAAATTGGGACAACTATCGTTTTTGACATGTCATATCATCTTTTTGACCAGCACTTCTTTTTAATCTAAATTGTTGGTTTTTTTTTAAATTGGAAAATTAGAAAAAATATGTTCCCAGTCATTGACTTAAATATTTTCAAGCTAAATTCTTCATTCTTCCTTTAAAAATTTGAAAGCAAAGAAAAATATGTGACATTAACGTAATTATTTTTAAGTTAAAAACAATAATTTATCATCTCTATCACAAGCAAAATTTTAGTGAAATCTGAATTCTCACTTTGAAGAGCAGTGGAACCCTTCAAAGAATATACATATGTATGTTAAAAATGTATTTTTATTAAATTTTTGAACAAATTAATACAAATAAACCACTGTAATTTTTTTCCTGGGTTGTTTTAAAATCAAAAACATTATAAAAAATATGCAATTTAATTTCAATAATTTAAGAACTTCTTAATTCTGCTTAAATGAGATGTGAAAAAGTTATTTGATTTCAATCATAATAAATTTGATTTTTTAGTAAAGGCCCAATCATAATTGGCTTATGTGACTTAAGTTTTGTTATGTAACAAAATTTTAGAAATAAAAATTTTTAATATAAAAAAATTTGAGTTTTCACTTAAGCTTATTATTTTTCTGCCTTAATAAAGACTTGGACGACTGTGACAGATGAAAAAAATTTAGGTTTGATAGATTATTTCGTGCCATCTTCGATATAAAGAGATGTTGCTAAAAATTTGTGTTTCCAATTCGGTTAATCGATTAATCGATACCTTAAAACTCATTTAACAATGATTAACCCAAATAATCTGTTAAAATTAGTCGATACACTGGTTAAATTTTTAATATGGATGTTTTCTTGGCAAATAAGTAAAATAAAAAACTAGCTTTATTGAAAAATTACATTATCCTTTTAAAGAGTTTTCAACTTGCTCCCAAAAGACCTCAAGATCCTAAGGCATTTTTTTTTAATTCTCAGGATGTTTTGAACACTAGAGTAATAGTGGACTGAACTAGATTTTTCATAAAAACAGCTCTTTGTATTCTTATTTATAAAACAAATACATTTATTTTACATTAAACTATAAATTGGCAATATTTCTAAATAATCGATTAATTCATTTTCGTTATTTTTCGAATAATGCCTTTACTGATTAACCGCACGGTCAAATAATTGGAAACATTACGTTTTTAATATGTCTTCTAAAGAAACTGTTTAAAAAAGTGTTATTTATAAAAAAGAGATCTTAAAGGACGATGTACCGGTATCCTAGTTTTTTTATTTTTTTGTTGTTGTTAAAAACTTTAAAAAAATTGTTGAGTACTTTAAATGTACTCCAAAGAATTAAAAATTCACACAAAATATTCCCTATTTCATTTAATCGAATACATATTTTTTAATTTTTCAAAATTTATATTCGCCTGTAAATAAAAAATGACACCAATTTGTTAAGCTATTAAACAGAGGTGTACTGACAAAAATATTGAGAATAATTTTTTGGCCCCACGATTTACCCTTAAATGTGAGCATGGGCTGTCAACAAGTATCTCTTCTCCTCTATCTCATATTCAAAGGTTATAAACCCATCAACGGTGCTTCCTTGTTAGAAAATAAGTTTATTTTATTTTAAATAAAAAAAAAAAATTATTCTATTTTTTCAAAAAATACACCTTTTAAATAAATTTTTAGTAGTTCAAGGCATTCCGCTAGAGTCACACCAAAGAATTTTGTACTCCTTGGAAATAATATTATTTTTCAAATACTAAGATACAAATCAAACATCCTCCGTCTATATTCTGGATGATAGTATAAAGGTTTGGGTTAACGTTAACACTGATAACATATATTGAACTTTTAAAATTGGACGCTAATCGTTTATTTTAGTAAGGAATCTGTACATATACCGTATTTTAGTTTCTTTTTTTGTCATGTTGACTGTATATAAACTGTGTTTGTGCGGCAAACTGTTAACGTTTACTTATGTTATTCCGATATAAGTTAGCCAACGTTTAGTGCTAACTCTAATGTCAAATATTTAAGGGAATGACATAATCAAACGTTTACAGATTGCCTCAATAAACACAACTATTTAAGAAAACGTGTTAAATCTTGTAAATCTTTTTTTCCAATTATTGGTTTTATTAATTACCAATTTTGCTAACAAATTACATATTTAAATATTTTAATACAAAAAATAAAATTTGTGTTTAAGATTTGGTTTCAGTTTCATTTTAGTTACACTCCAATTACTGTTTAAAACTTTTTATACACATGTTTCTGATATTTCATTAAGAATATTGTATATGAATGCAGTGCATTGCAATAATGAAAGTGAATTGTTTTAGAAATAAAGTGGTTAAAATAATTGTCATGAATAGGACGTGACTTTTAAAACAATTTTTAAACAATTCAATAAACTATAACAAATTGTAGTTTATAAAAGTATATTGAAAATAACTTTAATAATAAAAGAAAAAAAAAAGAAATACATACTCATCATCCAGATCCTCGTGACCACTTATAGGAGGACTTATGCTAAAACGATGAGTAGCCATTGTTGACAAAAAAGTTTTTTCCTTTTAGATTTAAATTTCAAAATTTTATGAAATTATTATTTTTTTTTTATTTAATTTATTATTCACATAATAAATTGCCAGAGAGCAAATTAATTATCAATTAATTATATCAAGCGGTTTCTTTATTACTATTATTTTATAATTGTGTATTATTAAGGAACAACAATACTTAGACAGATATTAACACTTTATTAATGGATACAAAACAAAAATTTAATAATTGTGAAAAAATATATATTTTTTTTCAGTATTTCTTACGACTGTAACAGACAACGTTTGAAAGAGTAATACACACATGAAAAATATCAACAATAATACACACGTCCGTCCACGAAATGCAAAATCCAACAATCTTATAATGAAAATTTATAGAAAATAAAATTGAAAAAACCAAAACCAAAAAAAAACGCTAGAATGTATTATTTTCATATGAATTGTACATTAGACGCCCTCACGTTTTTTGATTACTTTACTCACTTATTTTGTTACTTGATTTGAATTGACTGGACTGACTGACTGACTGACTGCCAGACTTGCTCTCATCATTATCAGTGTCAGTTAGTAGCAGTGCAAAAGTAGAGTAATAATCGTAACTGTAGAGGAACAGCAACGACAATAATACAAATCTGTAACATATTAAAAGACTGTAATCACTCTTTTTTTGGGACCAGGTAGGAGAAATCTATATTTGGTAGGCGTGCCATTAAAGTTGAGTTCCTAAAATTTTGTTATTTTTTCACCCTCAAACTTTTTCGAAAGTAATATCTTGATTGATATATATACATATATACAATATAATTTTTTTTTTATATTTGGCTATACAAATAATTAAAATTATTTTTCCAGTATTAGAGTGATTTAAAAAAAAATTTTATAATTTTTATAGCACTTTTTGGTAAAAAATTATGTATTGTATTTATAGCTAAAAAAAAGAACGGTGTTACGAGTATAAATGTAATTTTCTGATTTGGCTTAATACATTTTCTAAATTAAAAAAAATTGTTGTGCAATATGTAAATTTTTTGTAAAATTTAGAAATCGCAAAATTTTATTTTAACCCTAAAATGCATAGTGTTGGCATTTGGAAATCACCACCTTTGGGACACAGTAACGAAATTTCGTACATTGTGACCCCTTGTATACACACTGTTCTTATATTTTTGCTTAACTGGTTTTGACAATTTAAAAAAAAATAGTGTTTTTTCTGTTTCTAGAGGACGGATCAATAACTTCGTGACTTTTCGAACCTCCCTCGTAGTTATATGAAATGCAGCACTGCCCCCATCAAGTTACACCTGTTAATAGACTACTGTCAAGTTTTGAGCAAGTTCCTTCATTTACTTTACGTTTAACAGCTGTTCAAAACAAACAACCGCGTGGATTTTTTTAAAATTGGAAAAAAGTGAATTTCGAGTTCTCATTTAACATTATTTTTTGCGAAAAAAAACCGTCAATCAAACCAAGGAAAAGCTTGATAAATACTATGTGGACTCTGCACCATCGATTTCAATGGTAAAAAAAAGTGGTTTACTCACATTCATTGTGATCGCACAAGTACAAATGACGCTGAACGTTCCGGACGGCTAATTGAGGTCAATACAGCTGAAAATGACGAAAAAATCCACGATATGGTGTTGGCCGATCGAAGAGTACAAGTACGTGAGATTGTTGATGCAATTGGCATTTCATATGGCAGTGCGGTTTCGATTTTAAATGATCAGTTGGATTTAAGAAAGCTGTTTGCAAGATGGGTTCCGCGTTTGCCCTCAATTGATCGTGTGAAAACTTCAAAGAATTGTTTTGAGTTGTTTAACCGCAACCGTAACTGTGGATGAAACATGGATCCATTACAACACTGTGGAGACCAACTAGCAGTCTAAACATTGGGGTTTTGCCGGGTGAACCGGCTCCGAAGAAGGCCAAGGTAAGTTTGTCGGCCAATAAGGTGATGGCAACCTTCAAAAGGGAAAAACAATAAACGGCATAATATTATGCCAACTTATTGTATAGTCTCAATGGCAAAATTATTTCATGAATTGGGCTACGAATTGGTACCTCATCCCCCATATTCTCCGGATTCTCCGGGGAAGTGACTATTTCCTATTTCCAAACCTAAAGAAATGGCTCGGTGGAAAGAGATTAAGCTCCAACGATTTAACAATTGATCAAACAAATGTCTATTTTATGGAGCTTGAAAAATCCTATTTTTTGGAAGGGATACTGTTTGACTAAGTGTATTGAGCTAAAAGAAGATTTGTTGAAAAATAATTTTTTTTTTGCAAAAAAAACTGTGTGATTCTTACATAGTTGTTTTGTCCAAAAAGTGCAATTTTCAAAAAAAAAAAAAAAAAATTTAAATAAAAAAAATATCTGAAGTATCATTTCTTCCATAAAATTCATATTGGATTTAACAAAGATATATTTTATTAATACCAATAATAAAGCTTATAAAAAAATTATTAAAAAGTCCCTATTTTTAAATAAAAGTCACTTTTTTGTTAATGTTAAATATTTTTTTGTATTTTTCTCGGAATGAACATGTCACCAGTAAAAAATGGTTTGAAAAAAAGAAATCATGCATTTAAGGGTTAAATGTAAATTGTGAAATATCCTCGATTTTATCGTGTGTTTTTGCGGGTTTTCTAATTTGTGTCAATACTCAATATAAGTAAATACTCCAGTTTACACCACTGCTCTCAAGTAATAAATACGATTTATAAAAATCGGACATTTTTAAATATTTTTTATTTTTAGTCCATATTTCTGAATTTATAATTCATTTTTTATGTTTTAGTGCATATTTTGCATTTTTTCGATTTTTCTTTTGTACATGAAAGTCACTGCCCTGGCATTATTTATATTTATAGTAGTAAACACATAGAGTAAGGATAACTTATAAAGATTACATCGTGATCAGTGCCCCAGAACATTTTTTGCATATTACAAAATTTCGGCAACGGGCCACATTGAGAGAAAATAGAAGAAAATTGAACAAATTTCCCAGATTTTAAAGAAAATTTTTCCCTTTCTGCACAAATTCAAGCAAATTTCCAAAAACCAAAAAAATCAATTGGTCTTCCAAAGAAAACCCATTGGAATTACAGAAAAACTTGTTAGAAAAATGCCGAACTTTCCTAATCTGCACATATAAATACCAAGATAACAGCACAGGTTTGGTTTTAAAAAAGGTTTTCATCATCAGCGAAATTTGTTTTCTCCCAATGTGGAACCTTGGTAATCTGTGCAAAATTTTATAAATTACTGGTCATGATGGTATCTCTTTAAGTAATTCTTCCTCTATGCTAAAACTCATATATGTATTATATCATAAAGTAAGAAAAAAAAAGTGTTTAGTTGACTAAATATTTTAATAATTTATAATTAAAATTGCAGATATTGAATGACAGAATGCAGTTTAGGAAAACTTTTGTACAAAACAGATACAGTCAAAGTGAATTTGTTGTTCAATATATGCTACATATATTTAAAAGGTAGTGGTGTTATTGCTCAGATCCAAAGGAAAATTTGGGTTTTCTCATCCGATGGTATATGCTTCAGTATATCAGGAAATTTTTTTAGAAATTGGTTTCTGTTGTAGGAACTCAGATTCTAAGGGATATTTATGGAACAAAGTTTTGTAGCAAACTTTTTTTCTAAACCTTCCCACCTTATTCAAAAACCTTGCTTCCAAAGAATTAGCCTCATATTTGGAGGACCCTTTTCTATCTGGAAAAGTCTAAGAATCTAGGGAATATTTTACATTTAAAACTCTTCAAAATTTAGTTGTTTTTTTGGAGATCAAAATCTGAGAATTTGAGAGTTCTCTATAAAAAATATTGTTAGAATCTAAGTGCACTTGGATGGGTTTCTGACTGAAAAAGTCCTCAGCATTTCAGAATTTTCTAAAGAAAAACGTTCTGAAATCTTTTTTTTATAGGAAAAAGTCCTCAAAATCTGGCAAGTTCCCAATAGGTTCTAAGGACTTTTTTTTAGAATTTTGGAGAGTTTCTGTCTGAAAAAGTCCTCAGAATCTGAAAATTTTCTATAGAAAAAAGTCCTGAGATCTTTTCTATAGAAAAAAGTCCTTAAAATTTGATAAGTTCACTATAGATTCTGAGAAATATTTTCTAAAAAATCTTTCGCAAACTTGTTCCTTAAGAGAAATGTCCTTCAGAATCTGAGACTTTTTATTAGCAAATTATAAAGAATAAAATTGAAAAAATTCGATCAGAGCCAGCAGGATAGAATACAAGTATTTTCAGTTATCGCTACACAACCATTCTCAGATCCACTTTGGGTTAATGTTTGATGATTGTCTATTTTATATTAAGTGTTGGAAACAAATTAACAAACCCAAAAACAATTTATAAATATACTCGACTAGCATCAACGAAATTTAACAATTTTATATTTGTCCTTTATTTTTACAGTTTTTGTTTTGAACTTTAATTCTTAAATTATTTATTAACCAAAGCTTATGAATCCGTTAATTTTAAATGTTTGTTCTAATGTTTTGTCTAATTGTGTTTTGTATTTCAGTTTGTTAGGAAACGACAGGTATTCAATTTACGTGACTATTCCTACAAAAAGTGTGCGACTGTAGTTGGAGACTACATTCAAGTTGTGCTTATTGTTTCGAAGTCACTACAAGTTTTATTTATTTGAAATTTGGTTTAAAACAATGCAAAAAGTTAATACTTTTACCACCTTTACAAAATTAAAAAAAAGACTTTTTTATTTTGTATTCAAAGTTGCGACTTTCAGTTTTAAAAACTCATTTTGTGGCTCTCACAACTCAGATTAGGTTAGCGAGACAATTTTGTATTAAAAAGTTATTATAACTAACAACAGCTTTAATAATTTTTTTAGTTTGTATAGACTAGGGTTTGCAATAGTGAAATTATCGAAATTTAACCATATTTACAAATTCGAAATACCGATTTTTAGAGAATCGGCATTTTTTTTAATGTATCAACATTCAGGGGTTAACCCCTATGAATGGGAGTAGTGTTTTTGGATATAAGACTTGAATTTACCTATATTATAGTTGTCAGGGAAGACCTCTGCGGGGAGTTTATTCCACATACGACTAGTCCGACTTATGAACGAATTTTCCCTGTAATGTGTTGTGCGGTTCACTGGACAATCGATCACAAAAGTATGGGCTCGACTGGACAAACGAGTATTCCGGACGAAAAACCGGGTCCGAGGGATAAGTTCACTTATCTCAGCAGAGCATATCCAATGGTAGTATCGATAGAACAGTTTCACAGCCCACATTGCGTCGATGCTCCAATGAATCTATAGAACTGGATATCCTACTGTAAATGATAAGCGCCGAAGCCCTTCTTTGAATACGGTTCAAAAGTTCTAAAATAGACCTTGAAGCACCTGCCCATATATGGAAGTTATACTACAATTTTGTCCGGATATTGGCGGTATTGCAAACATAATTTTGCTTTGTCTTTTTAACCTCTTGTATCCTTTTTTGCTAGCAATGCAAATAAATTTTACAATTCTTTTGCTTTATGTTGACAACCCTTTACACTTTTGATGTTTTAAAGGTGCAACCATTTATTAATAAAAAATTAATTATATTTTAACTCAGATCGAACATTAAAACTAAACCTTTCAAAAATGTCAAATTAACTGAGCCTTCTAAAAAATGTACGATTAACATCCCAGCAACATTTTTAAGAACATGTTACCTTTGATTCTATTCCAGAACGGGCTCTAAAACTGATTCCCGGGAGTAAGTAATGTAAGGTTTCACTGTCCCACGACCAGTTCTATAACTGGAACAAATTCTTAAAATATATCCCAAAAAAGTTAAATATTAAAGCAAGAAATATTTGTTCATTTGAGTACCTTAATATTCTTCACTTATTATTAAAATACCGAAAATACAGTATCGAAAAATGCTCAATACCAAAAAAAAAATGATTTCTTAATACCGATTATTATTGGAATCCCTAGTATAGATTTTCTATCACTAAAAAGTCTAAAGTCAAATTTACACAACTACCTAAAACTAGTTTTAAATTCTTTTTTTGGGGAATAACTGATATGGATAGACAGAGATGACCGACTTTTGTGTTGTTTATAAAACAATCAGCTGATCACCAAGTGTACAGTGCTGTGGAATAGTTTATATAAACTTATGTGGGAATTAGATAAAAGACATCTTTCACAAACTATAATTTTCTGTAAAGCGTGCATTATGTTGGCCATTACAACAATTTAATATTAAAATTGTCAATTGAAAATTTACACTCATGAACAGAAGAAGATATAAATACAGTGGATTCAAAATTTAACGAACGATTCCACTGTGGCCAAAAAAGTTTCATAATTTTTATAAAACTATTTCATAAATCGTACGATAAAACTTTTTATATAATTTTTTGAAACATATTCACAACTTTTTATTGCTTCATAGAAAAATGGTATGTACTTTTTTTTTTTAAAAATCGACTCAAATCTCGAAAACTGTGAGAGAAAGACGAAACAGATACATTTTTTAGTCTAATAGTTACCGTAAAAACTATTCCTTCTGTTAAAATATTTCACAAAAGTTACCGACAAAATTTGTTATTTTAATTTTGGTGGTTCAATGGTTAAAGCGTTGCACTGTTACGCAGAAGGTTGCGGGTTCGATCCCCCGAAGTTAAATAACATAAGAGGGCTGGTAACTAAAAAGCTTCAATAATTTCGCCAACTCTCAAACAAAAATGTCTGGAGTGACGGGCAAAAGAAAACGTGCCATTATTTTCCACACAAATTGACAATGAAGACAAGTCGAGCATTGCAGTTGTAAAATAGAATATATTTTATTTTAAAAATTGTTCTAAACAAAGAACATATGATGAACATATGAACTACTTACGTATCAATTTAGTATGTTTGTATCTAAATTTTTATTAAATTGATTATTTTTTTTATTGTTTTTATAAAATTAAAATATAAAATTCAAAAAAAATTAAAATGAAAATTGGGTTGTTCGTAAGGGAAGGAGACACTGGAGAGGTAAGAATATCTACGAAACTCCTTACACTTAAAAAAATATTACAATTTTTGCAGTCACCGTCGTACGCTGTAATTTTGGGCCAATTTTCTATCACAGCAATCATCGTTGTATTCAGCGTTCTTATTCTGGGACGACATTAAGTTTAAATGGCTTTTAACAAATTTTGCTGTTGATTATCGAATTTTGACAATGTAACTGCAGAATTTTTGTGTTAGTAATACAAGGTGGCCCTATCGGAAGATGCTATAACTTTTGCAAATGACGGAAAACTTAACCAGTGTCTTAATTAATTGCGAAGCAAACAGTTGCAGAATACACCTCGACAAGCCATGGAACGCCATATCTATATGAGTGTATAAACTCCTCACGAACGCAAAATAATCGTGTCTATTTTGCAATGGATTAAAATTTATCCCTAGCGACGTGGCCCACTTGTATCTGAACTGATACGTTAACAAACAAAATTTGCTTTTCTGGAGCACTTGGTCTTCTGCCTAGCGAAATTTACTTTTAGCTCAATATTACGGATAAGAATTTCGGAATTGTTTATTTTTTAATGGTTATAATTATCTTTATTTTCAGTATTATCATATCAGGATACTTGAAGGACCTTGCAAAGAATGCAAAAATTGTATTCCTTTCAAATTGTTATAATTAAGATTCTTTAAAAAAAAATTTTGGACAAATTGAAGCCATGTTTATACTAGTCACTTCAATAAATAAAGCGAAAGGCCAAACTGGCAAATCCATTTATTTAAAAAAAAACCTTATATACTATAGAGCCTCCCATTAACCGGTCCACCGTGTAGACCGTCTAGACTCTAATTTACTACAAATAAAATTTTTACTTCAAGTTCGATAATTTATTAAATTTTCAAAAAATAATTATTTTAGTTTTCTTCGATCTTCTCTATTCATTTAATATTCCTTATCGAGCTAAAGGTCCTTTATTTATAAAAAATTTAATTATAAATATTTATTTATCCCAATATTTCGTCACCACATTGGGTGACTTCTTCAGGGGAAATTGTCTTTTTCTTTGATTAATTATAAAGAAAAAGACAATTTCCCCTGGAGAAGTCACCCAATGTGGTGACGAAATATTGGGATAAATAAATATTTATAATTAAATTTTTTATAAATAAAGGATCTTAAGCTCGATAAGGAATATTGAATTTTCAAAAAAAGTTTGGATAATTAGGATAATAGTAATGATCATTTCGAATTCCCAATCATAATGTGATGCCCTTAAAACATATTTTTCTCTTTAAAATGCTTTATTGAAAGTCTTTTTATTTATTTTATTCGGAAAAGTAACGGATTTGGGAAATTTTCGCGTTTGTTGTTGGTAGAAATTCGTTTTTTTAACCTTCGTGTTTTTTTGTAAAATTTTGTTGTTCACTTTTTTAGAGCATTTTAAATTTTTTTGGGAGATTCTTCATTCTTTATATTTATTTTTGGATCGAGTTTTGACTGATCGTACATCAAGCGTTCGTTAAATCGTGAACAAACTGTATGTATAAATTTCCTGGTATTATTTTATGTTTATTGTTATTATTTATTCTTCATTTGTTTTATGTATTTTTTCCATTAAATTAATTTATACAAATAAGTAAAATTGTTCCAGACTCTGTGGGCCTCTCTTTCCCAAGTTCTTTAAGCATGACTGACGATGATCATCTATTATACAATATGACAAATTTATTGTCATGTATAGGACAACGAAAACTAAAAAACTTAAGTGTCAAAATATAAATTTGAGTCGGGTCTTGTCAGCTGGGATTACTAACTAACTGGTAGCCTTAAATAGCACTCATACATACAATTTAATTTTTCAATTTATAAAAATAAAATGTCTTAATTTAGTAAAAAAAAGTCGCATTTTTTCTTTTATTCTCGATTTGTTTACATTATCACTTTTCATGTGTTAACTTTTTATTATTCATGTTTTCATATAATCATCATCGAGTATCAGACTTTGTATTGTGCCAGTGTTGTTGTACAGTGAGAGGTACTATAGTGATAGTTTAAACTTTGTTTAGTTATGGATCTGTTAAACTTTAAAAGCAGCTTGAGGAAAATTTAAAACTAGTTCTTAAACTCGCCAATTATAAAACTGTCTTTGCGGAACTGATAACTGGATTTGAAATTTTTAATAGAAAGTTAATTTACAAATCTTAAATTAATTTTAACTCAAAGAAAATGAACTGATGGTTTCTGGGATAATATAGAAGAGAAACATCTTAATAAAACAGAAAGTACACTTGACGATAATTCTTCATAATATTTATGAAAAAATCCATCTGTTCGAAAAAAAGGTTGCAGTGCATTATCGTCAGTTTAATAAAAGCCAAATTAAGACAAATCCATCAAAAATTCATTTGTTAGCGATGTCTTTCCTGTTTCTGAATAATTTGTTTAAGCTTTCTTAACACAATTATACGTTCCAACAAAAATTTGTAGAATAATATTTAACTTATTTCAAAGAAACTGACCCTTGTTGAATTTCATTTTTTACTCCTTCATTTCTGTTTTTCTCTTCGCTAAATAAATTAACAGCTGTTTTGTACATTGATGTTGGTTTATTTTGTTAGTAGAGGAAATTTTTAAATTTCCTTAGGTTTATAATATGTATTATTATATTTTGCGGTCACTTATTTGATATATTTATGACGATTTTATTTAAATTTTTCAAGTGATCTTTGAACGTATTAAATTTTACATTTTGCAAATCAGTATGCGAACATGCAATGTTGCACGTTTGCAATTTGTACCTGAGAGTGGTGCGAAAATCCTAAATTGATGATTTTGAAAACAGATATAGCGAAAAAGTTGTGTATGAGAAAACAAAATATAAAAAACTAAACCATTAACCCATATTGTGCAGACTGGCCTGTTTTCAATCCAGTGATTTTTGAAATATTTATTTAGAAAAAGCACACAGAGATTTGTTCTGACAGTAGAAACTGTTGCCAATCAAAACGGTTCGGTCTTGCTAACATAATTTTTTGATTGTGACAATAGAAAATCAGCTGAGATAGAAGATTGGGAAAAATAATTTTACCCATCTCCACAAATAATCGGACTATTTGGTTGTCAGCACGAACCTGATTTCCATCTGCACATTTTGTTGTTCGCTAGGACCTTTTCTAATTATCGTTTAAAAATATAAGAGAGGTTGTATTATAACTTTAACTTATATTTAATAAGATAATGTAAAACATTTTTCCTTTTAATATTCAATTTTTTTAAGCTAAAGATCTTTTTTTTTATAAAATTTCTTATTTTATTTTCGATATTTCAGGAAAACCTGAAGATGCTAACAAATTGTTATTTCGCTAAAATAAATAAGAAATAAAATAAATAAGAAATAAAATAAAATAAGAAATTTTATAAAAAAAAGATCTTTAGCTTAAAAGAATTGAATATTAATATTAAAATAAGATCGAATAAAGTTATATTATTTACATTTTTCCTATGCTAACAATTTGTGTACTATTTTGACACTGATAGATTTTTTTCTCTTTGAAATATTGACTACTATTCAGTATCATACATCCACAGAATAAAATGAGTCGCTTTGCGCAAGAACAACGTTAGGAAATATTGAAAACTTATTTTCAAAGTAAGTACTGTGTTTCCCAAACTGTGCGTTTGTTGAAAAGAAGTTTTGGTAAGTTTGTGAGACTGACTTGCAAGTCTCTCAGTCTAACGGCTCTTTGCAGAAACTTGCGTCTTAAATTTAATTTTTTTAATAATAATAGATTCGTTTTTTTGAATTTTATATTTATAACTACTTGTAAAAAAACGATATCCCTACTTACATGACTTTTCTTTATTTTTTTGTAAACAAATACAATTTGAACATTTGGGGCCGCCTTTGTACGAAAGCTGGACTTAGCGGGAACACGAATTAGAACAATTATATTGTTTGCCCCGCTCTACCTTTACTTACAAACCCATAATTCATTTGTAAGCTTTTGATGTTTTTAATATTTTACATTTCAAAAAGAAAAGGCAATAATTTCTAAGACTTGTCAGCATTTTTATAAATACATTCTAACTACTTAGCAAGCCTATATCTACGTAAATTTGTATGGAATATTTATATAAAATTCAAATGAAAAAAAAAGAAACAAACCTAATGTAGGAATTGAAATTATTTATATATTAAAAAAAGTTGTTCATAAATTTATCCGTTGACATCATATTTGTATGTCATATGTTATATGATGTCAACAAATACCAAATTATAATTAATTTTTAAATGTTGATGGTAATTGTTAATACCCTAGCAAAACTTTGCATTACCTTGTAATTATAGCATTACCTTGTAATTATAGCTCGTTACATCTTTTCATTATTTTCAAGCATAAATTAATGAGTTAGCGATCACTGATGACGTATTGCATGATTATAAACGTAAAGTTATAACTGAAATATTTTTGAAGATCTGTTTTAGACTCATTACTTTGTGTTTCATTAGGTTAATTTTCCAGCTGGTAGTTAGTGTTCTCAGGTTCGATTCCCATCATGACCACGTTATATTTAATAACGTTAGAAATATTTGTAATACATATTTTAATAAATTTTTCTTTTGAAAATCTGTTTTCAGGCATTACTTGGTGACCATGTCTTCATCATTAAAATAAAGTGTAAGCAATACATTACTTTACACATTATTTGGTAATGTAAGGTTTTGCTTGGGCAGATATATGAAAATATAATAAAGCTATATTTTCATATGAAATTAAATAACAAGACTTTTTGCATATTATTTTTTAATATTTTTTTACATTTCTTTTAAAAGCTAATTGCTTTTATGAAATGAAAATTTACCCAAAATTTATACAATTTCAAACATAATTACAAAATAAAACTTGAGGGTTTGAATAAAAGTATTTATGAGCATTATGCATAAATATAATCAGTACATTATCTATACCGAATGTTCGCTTTTTGTTCTTGTTTTACAGGATAATTTGTTTTATAAGAATTTTATAAAAATCCGCAAAATGATTATGTATTTTATTTGACTTTATACAAGGGCGGATCAATAAGTCTGTGAATTTTCCAACTTCCCTCGTAGTTATATGAAATGCAACACTGCTCTCATCAAGTATTACCTTTTGATAGACTGTTGTGAAATTTTGAGCAAGTTCCGTCATTTACTTTGCGTTTAACAGCTGTTCAAAACACACAACCTCGTGGCTTTTTTTAAAATTGGAAAAAAGTGAATTTCGAGTGCTCAATAATCATTATTTTCTGCAAAAAAACCGTCAATCAAACCAAGGAAAAGCTTGATAAATACTATAGGGTTTCTGTACCATCATTTCAATGGTAGAAAAGTGGTTCACTGACTTTCGTTGTGGCCTTACAAGCACGGAAGATGCCGAACGTTCTGGACGCCCAGCTGAGATCTCTACACCCAAAACAATTGAAAAAATTCACGATATGGTGTTGGCCGATCGGAGATTGAATGTGCGATAGATTGTGGTAGACAGAGGCATCTCACATGGCTCAGTGGTTTCAATTTTGAACGATCACTTGGGTATGAGAAAGCTTTCCGCAAGTTGGCTGCCGCGTTTGTTCACAATCGACTACCAATGGAATCGTGTGACAGCTTAGTTTCCATGGCAAAAATCCATGAAGTGGACTAGGAATTGCCTCCTCATTCACCTTATTCTCCAGATTTAGGCGCCAGTGACTATTTCTTATTTCCAAACCTAAAGAAATGGCTCGGTGGAAAGAGCTTTAGCTCCAACGATTAAATTATTGATCAAACAAATGCCTATTTTACGGACCTCGAAAAATCCTGCTGTTAAACGCAGTAAAAAATGGAATCTGCTCAAAATTTGACAGTAGTCTATTAACAGGTGTACTTGATGGAAGTTCGAAAAGGCACGGACTTATTGATCCGCCCTCGTATGTATAAGATATTATAAATAATTCTCATAGAAATTTAAAAATGGGAATAATAATAAAAAATAATGATATATTTTTATTTAAATATTTTTCTTCTTAATTCCGCATATCAAATTACCTGCATTTCCTTTTGGATTTAAATTATATGTTTTCTTTTTATTTAAGTACTTGTGATCTTATATAGATAAACATAATAAATCTAATTAACGAGAATTGTAGTGATGTGAACAAGCCACTAGGGTATAAGGGAGAGTCGCATTCCTGGGACCGCTAGTACCTTGAAACTTTACATTTCTTGTTTTGTTGAGAACTCTTCTTTTATGAAGCTGGATAATGGTAATTTTGAAATATACAAGTTATCTGTTAAATAGCACTAAAATAAATTTTAACTAAAACTTTTTAAATACTTCGGCTGCGATATATTTAACATATTATTATAAATTTAAACTCTTCAGCAGGTTGTGATTTTAAAACTGATAAATTGATTAACTTATATTTCTATTGCAGATAGCAAATTGTAATATTGATGTGTACTTTTAGCAAAATTTGCATAGCTTTTTGACTTTCCTTAAAAAGTTGGGCTCTTTTTTTAAATGTCTAGAAATTATTATAGTTTTTAATGCGCGAGTTTTATAACAACAAAGCTATTGTTCCTATACTTGATACATTTTTTTGTTTGCCATAATCTTAGAGATATTGACATAAATTATCAAAAGAACCAAGGTACATATCCCAACCCTAGTATTTATTTACACACTTTTTAAACAAACAAATTTCAATTAATTTAATGACATCATAATATTAAAAAACATATCAGTTAACAAACAGCTGACAAGCTAATGGGAATACGAAATAAGACAGTCATGGAAATTAATGAATTATTTTAGATACATAGAATGGGCTTTCTTACACTATTTTACATATTGTGAGAAGTATTTTCGTCTTCTAAATACGAATATAATTTATCAAATCGAATTACCAAGATAAAACACTTTTACATTTCTGGGCTTCCATAGTGGGGAGATCAAATCTTTTTTAGGAACAGTTATTTAGGAATTAAAAGCTGCATTTTTTTAATTCTAACTAACAAAAATTATGCTCTGATTAGTCGTTTGATTTTGGTATTAAAAACTTCATTGGCAATTCTGAAATTTATAAAAGACAGAATTTTAAAATGTTTGGGGTGAGAAGTAAAATTTTAAATAAAGATGATTTTGCATCCTGTTTCATTCCCTATGATCAGTGTTTCAATTCATTTCGTTAATAGGTCCACTTCTCTTCGTCCCATCTGTATTTATTCACATCGTTCCGAGTTCAACTAAGGCGTCATTCCATTTCAAATAAACTAAAATCAAATAAACTAAAATTTATTCCAAAGTTTGTTTGTTAGGTACACATTCCTATTTGTTATCGCTTTTATTTTAAAAGAGCAAACCAATAAAGCTTTAAGAGACAAAATTATATGCATTAAAATCATCTCCTGATTTGACACTCATAATACCAGTAATTTCCAGATTTAATTATGTAGCCTTTGCCATCGTTCTAGGCCACAAAAGTGTAGCTTTCCACCAGTCGTAAATTATAACTGCAAGCAGCTTTAAAACACTTTCTAGATGTCAAAGTGCACACATCAAGCTTGAACCGCCACAGCAGTGGGAAGAGTACTGCATGAGAGCATCACTACGAACTCAACTGTGACATTTGTTTTCCTCTAAAAAGAAACATTATAAAAAGTCTCTCAAAACAAGAGCTTGAAAAGCGGGTTGCATTTAGGAATGGGAGTTTATAACAGAATATTATTGATCTTCTGCTATTTTTTCCTAAATCCGTCATCAAGATTTTTTGTGAAGGCTGTAGCTTCGCTTTCTCCTTTTTAAAAGATCTTACTGATAAATAATATAAAAGTGTTAACAAATTCTTGGAGTTCATTCCTTTAAATATATGTGTTATTTTAGAATCAACATACTCTACTTGTTGCAGTATATTTGCAATTATTTAAAACTAAATGTTTGTGGTTTATCAGTATCCAAGTGTAGACGTTTTCATTTCCGCAAAAAAAAACTTTTTGAACGGAAAGAAGAAAAAAGACTAAAAAAATGAAGGAGAACCAATATAAACGTCACTTTCACACTGACTGTGATACTGTGTTGGATGTAAAAACTTTGTAAATGTGGCATAAGCTTGTATTAAGCCCACAAATATTGTGTGGCATGTTATTGACATTGATACATATTCATTGTCAATGGTCTTGAAACCACATGTTGTTTGTTCTTGTACATTAGAGTGTACCGATAAATGACTTTTTTGTGAATTGATTGTAGTAATAGCGTTCAAACGATGCATGTACATATGGGAAATAAAAATTTCACAAATATTTGTGGAGTAGCTTCCGTCCATCATTCTGTTTATAAGATGTAAATCTTAAACGTTTTGTTATAATGGGCGTATTTATTTTTAATTCTCTAGTTCTTGCATATTTTTTCTCATCGTTGAAAAACATCAATGGACAAGGTAATCAAATAACATTTTGTGTGAACTGTAAAAATAAAAAAGTTATAAGCATTTCAAATCATTCAGTCTTAGTTGGCCCACCCTGTATATAAACAAACAATTTAAGTAAAAACAAGTAAAAAAGGGCTAAATTCGGCTATGCCGAATCTTTGAATATCCTCCACCATAGGGGCTGAAGATGATATACGTATATACTAAATTTTGCATGAACTGTAATATGAATATGTTTTGTCAATTTATGTAACGAACTTTTATTATTTAGTTTTAGTAATGTTATTTATTTAGTTTTAGCAATGTTATTTACAGAGGTCTGCTCTGTTAGCGACTTTAACATTGTTGATTTTTACGTTAACTTAGTTATCAGAGTAACACACATATAGCTCTACGAATGTTATTATTCTCTATGTAAGACAACAAATGTAATCAAACAATAAGAAGACTTAATAACATTTTTACTTACTTAACAGAAAAAAAAGTAGAAAAAGAAAAGTTGTAAAAATTTGTATGGAAAATTTAGAGGTACCTTCACATTTTCACTCATAACTTTTGAACCGCTTAACCGATTTTGCTCATTTTAAATACCAAACTGCTCGGGAGGATTTTCAATAATCTGGGTAAAAATATGCACCCCCGCTTGCGTCTTCGCGTCGTGATCGCCATTTCAACAGACAGACGGACAGACAGACGGACATCGCTAAGTCGACTTAAAATTGCATAAGGATCACGAATATATATACTTTATGGGGTCTTAAACCTATATTTCGACATATTACAAACGGAATGACAAACTGATATATACCCTCACCATATATGGTGGAGGGTATAACAAATTGCAATTTTTTGAAACAGACAGCAAAAAAAAATTAATTTTGTAATAACTGTAACGGAAACAAATTTCCGTTTTGCAGGAGTTTTTTTTTTTTTTTAAATTTCAGACAAATGAAAAAATTAATGAAACTGAAATAAAACCGGAAAATTACAGTAAATTATTTTGAACAAATGTATAAAAAAGTTAAAATATAATTATATTTTTAACTGAAAACTCTTTTAAAAAACTACAAACTGTAAACTACATAATATTCTAAGGCCCATTATTATAACTTGCCTTAAAGGTGTGTGTTAGTTCAAGGTAGCTAAAGTGAGGAATAAAGTGACCTTTAAGTTTTTTGGTTATTACAACTTCCTTATAAAATAAAATTAAGTTTTTTGAAAATATGGCATTACCAGAGCAAAAACCGATTACTTTTGACAAATTAAAATGGTTCTTAAAAATGCGAAGTGGCGATGACGTACTTTAATTTTTTTTATTTATTTACAACAAACAAAAAATACAAACGAAAAACAAAATTTCTTCAAACAAGCTATTTTGTATATGGTATTCGACCGTTTAACAAGAATATTGTGAATTCGGAATAGTGGCCGAAAATACGTTAAAATAGTTTGGGCGTTGTGGTGTAATGGTTAGTGCGTTGTACTGTTACACAGAAGGTTACGTGTTCGATCCCCAGCGACGACAACATCAATTTAGAAAACTAATATGTATTAGTAAAAGTAAAACATTATCTAGTAGGAAAAATAAAAAAAAAAGTCTTGGTGCGAAGTAACTAAATTTATCAAAAAATTAACATAGAAAAAGGTGAATGTTTTAAACAATATTTTGAGATATCCACACAGACTTATGCTAAGTAAAATGTTGTGCATTGTTTGTATGAAAATGCTGCTTTTAAAAAATTCCTTACAGCGAAATTTTGGGTAAAATCTCAAAATAAAGGGAATTTTTCCACAAATTGCATCACAGTTTGTAAATAATATAACAACATTTTGTAATCACTATTCTGTATACAGAATAGTGAAAAATAAAAATTGATTTTGTTAAAAAAAAAGCATAAAAAATATAAATAGTAAAAAAATAGAAAAAAGTTAAATATCGATGTTCATAAGTTGATGCCTCGTCACGGACAGTTAAACCAAGGACTACTTAACAATAGGATGTGCAGAGCTTAAAACATAAAGTTATCAAGCCAAAAGGCCACCAAGCCAAGTTCCGATACACGGATTGCGAAACTTTTAAAACATTAATTTTAGCAAGGACTATGAAACTTTCAGAATGTACAGAGATAAATGCATAGAGCCAATAATTAGCATTGCTTAAATAATCGCACTAGATGTTTCGCAATCCGTGCGTCAGAACTTGGCTAGGTGGCTATATGATTTTAAATGTGCACTTCTGATTGTTACATTTTGAGCCCTTATCTCAAGTGATTATTTAATTTTTAGTTATGAGCTATCAGCTTATGAGCATCGATATGTATTTCCATCAATTCTAAATAAATAAAATTTCATAATATCAATTTATTTTAAGTACAATATTTATTTGTATTCAAATGTCTTTATAAATTTCTTGTATGACGAAATCATTGATTTTTGTTCAGTCTTCATATTCATCATTATTCACACGTCTTTAATTGCATTTGTCTCGATTGTGTTTCATTCGTTGTGTTGTCGTATTTTATATATGACACCCAAGTAACGTGTTTTGAAAGAAAAGAAAAATTAACTGCTATATTTACTGGATTCATTTGATCCGTTTTGTTTTATTTCACTAAAAGATTGTGAGTGTAACCCTCTAATGCCAAAGGCCGCCAAAAAGCAGTTTTCAGATTTAAAGCATTTTTTAAAAAAATAAAATTCTTTTATTAAAGCATTTATATTACAATACATCGATAGAAAACATAATTTATTCCTTTTCTTTTTGTACAATGAATGTTGTAAATCAGGATGTAAAATCAAACTTAGGTCAATTAACTTTTTAAAACAGAAAACAAATATTTAAAAAATCCTCAAAAATGTATTTATGCTCACGCATACATTTTTGATAATAACAAAGATAGTTGTGGTCAGACAAATAAGTCATTGTACTAACATTTTTTTCTGAGTACATTTATAGAGGTTCCTTAACTTTTTGTTCATTCCAAACATATAAAATATATAGACGTGTTACTTTTCATTTTAAACAAGAAAGAATTGAGCAATTTGATGTTGAAATGTTCAAACTAGCAATTATTAAGGCTTAGAATATTGAGCGTTAAGTGGACACATAATTAAGTCACTTAAGTTTATTTAGGTAATTAAGTTAAGAAAAATAAATATTTGTTTACAAAATGACTGTATTAAAAATTGTAGCACCTAAGTAACGGGTAAAAATAGAAGTGCTACCCCCGCAGGGAGGTAACTCATTTGGAAATTTTTCCAAATTTTGGTTCGGTGGCTAATGTGATAAAATCACTTTCACGTGAAAAAGTAGTCAAAGAAAATAAATATTATGAAAAATGCATCTGGAGTTGGTTCGATAGTGAAAAAAAGACGACAAAATGGCAGGGGAAATGCATAAGGATATCTTAGAAAATAGTCTGGATAATGATTATGCTGATGATTTGTCACAAACATGGATATTCCAACAGCATAACAACCTGAAACATAAGTCTCGGGTAGCTAGCACAAAACCTATATATGAATCCAATAGAGAACATATTGGGAATCAGAAAGAAAATCTACAATTGTAAAGATCTGTAGGAGATTATTTAAAAAAATAGTATAATATCACCTCTGATCGTCACCCCGTTTCTGTATCTGATGCGAGAAGTGGAACATTCAAATACGTAAAATTTCTTATTATATAGAAAAATATCAAGAATACAGCGCCTTATTATCTTCTTTAGAATAATACATATTAAATTGCTTTAGAAAGCAGAACAAGGTTGCGTTTCGCATGTTTTTTGCGAAAATTTTATCGATGCGAGAAATACAGAAGCGTGGTACAGTTTTATGAAATTGTCAAAGAGATGTTCCGACGTAATACGCCAAAAAGGATTTCCCATCAAATATTAAAAGATCCAATATGTATACAACTAATTAAAATAATTTTTATTTCAATTAATTTAAATAACATTTATTAAATGACTTAATTGTTTGTCCACAAAATATTTAAAGTGTATTTAAAAAAGTTAAAAAAAGCAGTCAAGTAATCGTGAATTGTTTTTGTTTTTATGTTTAATTTAGTTTGTAAGGTTTTAGACAAATAAATAAAAATTATTTTTTTTTTATGGCTCAAAAATATATTGAAGAGTGAGTTCGATGACTTAATTGTGTGACCACGACTGTACTTTTATTTTTGCTCCAGGACTCACTGGTCAGCGTCAGCTCACGTTTTACAAATATCGTTCTAACTCAAAAGCCAGCCAAATTAAGCAAATGCAAACAGAGTTTGTGACCAGTAGAACTAATTTCATCAAAATTTATTAATATTTAGTGTTAATTTCGCAAAATTTCGTAATTTTCCAAAAATGAATATCGATATAACTTGTCCAATAATAGCAATTAATCAACAATTTTCTATACGTGGGACTAACTGGACTAATTAATTGATGAAAGAAATTTCATTACCATTGTTTGATGTAATGATAATGATTTAAGGATCTGATTTCACTGATTAATGACACTGTTTTTGAATTTCATTACGGTGTTTTTATTTATGTTAGTATTTAGTTATGCAGGTTAATATTTGTATATTTTATATTTTATTTTATTATTTTTTGTATAAAGCTACTTTGACAATTTTCAAATCGTATTAATTTTATGTAAACAAATTATTTCTTCATCAATTATAATAAGTTTGTTATGAATTTGTGGTATTTCATTACTATTTGTAATAAAAGTTTTAATGGTAAAAATGTCATTACAATTAAATGGAAATGCAATTTTTTTCATTGGCTTTAGTGTCAACTAACTTATGGTAATGAAATTTCAATGGTTATGAAAAATTCGCAAGTATGAGTGTTATTTATAGCAAAAACCAAACTTTTTGAGTTTTGGATTTTATAATTTCTCTTCAACCTTTATTGTGCTATATTGCCTAAATAAAGAAATAAATCAAAATTTTAATAAATTTGTCATAGTAATGCCAAATATATAGTATAAATATTATTAATATGAAAAGAAAGAACATTAGAGGGTTAAGGTTTCTTATATTTCATTAATGTTATTATACTACTCATGTTGATTTAATTAGAAAATTGTTATAATTTTTCGTAGCGCACATGTTGCGCTAATGACATAGACGTCATTTGGAAGTAAATTTTATATAATTGATTTATCAGTAATGTAATGGATAAGGTTACATCGGATCTAGGTTATGCATAGTGTTATATCCAGTCATTACCAAAATTTGACAGAGGTACGTGTATTATATAAAAAAAAACAAAATAAATTTACTGATTTTTTCATTAAAGTGTGTGAAAAGTTTTTTACGCGATGTTATGTTTTCTGCGACAAATTTAAGTAAATATTTTGTTGTTTTAAAATTTTCCCTCTTTCTTTAAGAAAATACTTTATAAATCAATACATGTTGGCATATAATTACAAAAGTTGTATTGTGTTGTTATTTAAAATATAAATACAACAGAATTTTAACGCAAGTTCGAAATTTTGAGGCAAAACTTCTCTCACAAGGTCTCCATTGATTTTAAAAAAAGTTGAATCTGTAAAGTCGACATTTTATGTCGATTCGGCAAATTTACAAATGCAATTTTACAAATTTTTGTTTTCCTGTAGTGCTTTTCTCTCTTATCTTTAAAAAATAAAGCATCATCCTTCTTTATTAAGCCATCTTGAAAATGTTATGGCAAAAATCTTCAAAAAAAAACAAAAATCAAAATTTTTTCGACCTGTAGTTTGTTAAAATTTAATTTAAGCAACTACTGGACAGCTGGGTTTATATTCCCAATAGGTCTAAATGCGGCACAATTTTCTATTAATTTGGCGGCATGATTTATGATTCCGTATTTTTTTCAAAACCAAGTTTGATTTTTGTTATAAATAAACATCCCTAAATATCTCCCTGACCTAAAAAAATCACTGAATTTTATTCATATTGGAAAAATAACTAACTTCCTTATATTTATTCTTATTTTAATATATTTTAAAATGTGTTACTTTTTCTTTATTATTGTTTAGTGCATATTTTTTAATGCATGCATTTCTGATTTAGACTGATGCTGTTTGGTGTATTACTTAAAAATGCGAGATTTTTTGCAAAATTTTGGGTGTTTATTGTGAAACATTGGTACAAATAAATAAAAAAAAACGATCATACGGATTTCGCGCTAACAGAACTGCTCATTTTTTGAGGCCAAGAACGAATCAAGTCAATTTCGAATACACTGTTCTGAAGCGAATTTTCAAGAGTATAGTTCTCTCTCACGAATTTTTAAGTACTCTCTTAGAACACCTGTTTATAGTCTTTGGCGAAGCGTATTACAGTCAGAGCGTAAGGCCGAGCGTTGTCACCAGGGATGGAAAATATGTTTTCTGTTATTATACCATCCAGACAAACAAATTGTACTTTTTCGATTATCACGGTACCAAAATTTTTTCCGCTTTTTTTAACAATTTTATCGTATTGAGTCAGATTTGCTTAGACACTAAAATGACTTAAAAAAATTTAAATTGACGGGGTGAAATAAAATTTATCGTTATTTTATGTAGTCGTTTAATTACCACAAAACTTTGTAAAATTTTACTCTCATTTTTATAAATGTCACACCTATTTTTGCTGTCTGTCCGCCTCCCTGGAGGGCAATTTAACCTTTTTAGGATTTGCTATTAAAAAATTCAAAGGCGTTTAATAGCTTTTTAATAATAATACACTTTTTTGTTTTGAGAGGTAATTTAAAATCAGCTGTTCAATGTTGCCACTTCCGTATATTTTAGTACAAAGTGTATGCAAACATTTGACACATTTGATGTGACACCAATTTAGAGCCGGTTCAACTTAAAACTGACTTTATTTTTTACTACAGTAGCTGAATAAATAAAAACAGGTTTTAAATTTAAAGTTGCTTTTAAAAAAAGTCGACTTTATGTTTTGTTGTTTTATCAAGTTATAAGTTGAAAATTTTAAAAATTTTCAAATTGTACCAAATGAGCCGCGGTAGTACCACGGTACCAACCAAGGTAAAAATGTACCAGAAAAGTACGATTATACCATGTTTTCCATCTCTGGTTGTCACGATGGAATATTACAGCTGAATGTCTGGTTAGCTATTCCGAGCGTTTTTAGGTCAAACAGGTCGCTTCAAACAGATCAACTGTTTGGCCCCTATAGCAGCATCTCTCTACACGGCATTTTCGGCTTTGGCGTTGATTTTGCTGTTTGGCCGGGCTTCATATACCATTTCTTGCGCTTCGGGTTGTCGAAGTCAATTTTTTATCGCAAGTAATGGTTCGGTGCAAAACTGACTTCTTTTTATGGGGTTAAAAATATTTTCGGACATGAAAAATGGTCTTTTAATGCCTCTGGGCTTCAAGTCGCGTATAGTCAGTTGAAGAGTACAGACGTGATTTATCTTCGCTCGCAACATCAGTTATAAAAAAGCTTTGTAATAGGTTTTGTTTTTAATAGGTTTATTATATTTTAGTTTTTAATAGGTTTCTGTCTGTCTGTGTTCTGTCTTTTAAACTGTCAACACGCATTTTGTACGCATATATCGTTTATGTTTTTAGTGTCGTTAAATCGAATTTAAACGCGCCGTTTTTTTGTCCAGTGTTGATATAATAATAATTACAATAAATCAATTAATAAAAAAATAAAAAAAAAAAAAAACTGAAAGGGGCAAAGGGCTTTAATGTCTCTATTTGCCTGTGTTATTGTTGCTAGATTTTTTTCCTTCAATTTACTCTCCCTTTTTTAATTTTTTTTCTCTATTTTGCATGGTACAACCGCCTTGTATTCTTTTTGTTGTTGGGCCAATTAGTGATGAAGGCATAGCACTGATCACTGAGTAACCAATTCAGCAACAAAGTGTGTACCCGGTTGTTGTACTATTGCAGATATATTGCATATTGTCTGTACTCTTCAACACTACTCCCTCTTTTCTCCCTCTCATACATATTTTCCTAATTCTAACACAATGCACTGCATTAGTAGGGGACATCCCCTGAGTGTTAGTCTAACGTAAAAAAAAAAAAAAAGTCAGTTCTTTGTTTTTGGATGAATGCTGCTGCTTGTAAACATTTTCAAGTTGCTGCTTGAGTGACTTAATAATCTTGCAAGTTCTTCTTAAGTTTGACAACAATCTTTATCGAGTAAGGCTTCCGATTCATCACCTTCGATTTTTTTGGTTGACCTGGGCGGTCTTTATATATGCAAGACCTTCTCTCGCACGTTGAAATCGATGGAAAATATTCAGCATACGCTTCGATGAACAATTGATGTGCTTCAGCTGCACTTTTCCAAATTAAATAAGTAAAGCAATGCATTCCGCAAGTGATGCACTGTTTGCACAAAATTCGACATTTTCGGAGTGAAAAAAGCTTTGTTGTTTACACTATTTCGTTTAATAACTAATGGGGTTATTTCCTAACTATATGAAAAGATGTTGCATCGTAATATGCAACTCTATTATATTTAGGATAGGGAGAGTCATATAATGTTAAATTTTCCTAAAGGTTTTTACAAAAATTTACCTAAATATAATCTTGATATTAGTGTAAAAGATATTCCATATGTTGTAAAGCGCGTATTTTTAAGTTATACACCCAAAATATGCGCATATTTTTGTTGATAAGTACATTAAATTCATGGCCCTAATGATAACAAATATTAACTAAATAATAATTTACAAAAAGAAAAATTAACGAAAATTTTTATTTATGAAATAACTAACAAAAATTAACTGTTTACTGCAAAAATGCTGTTTTCAAAAAAATAAATGCTTTCATAACTGATACGGGATGAAGTACAATGATGTATACAGCAGATTTACAGAACTCTTACTAACTTATTATTTTAAGTGTGTAATGGGTAACAAATAAATATTAGTCGGATCTTTAAACACTTCTAAATTCTTTTAAACCCTGTACTTGTGTGTCGTATGTTTGCAAAATGAACAATTTTAATGAATTAAATTTTTATTTTTGTTATTTTTGAAACTAAAAACAACATGCTTATAAATATATGAGCAAATTGTATAATTATAATTGTTTTTTGTGTATTTTAAATGTAATGATTGAAATTTGGAATAATTAAATAATTATCTAATTTAAAGCCCGCCATTTGCCTACTTGCAAATTTGTTAATCATATAAATTATTGTTGGTATTCATCGTTTAAATAAGGAACGTCAAAATCAGAATTTAAATGTTTTAGTTTTGATATCCTGCATTACCATACACCAAACTCAAGTTTGAAGAGATGTATTTCCTTTACGCTGCTTTTTTTTAGTTCTCAGAAACGCCGGAAAATATTTGTAAACTTTGGTCTTTATACTTATTTATGTAAATATTAGCTTTTGTTATCTCCCTCTTTATGTAATTTAATAAAAATATGGTGGCTAAAAATGCTTGGAATTTGCTTAATTAAAAACGTTTTTATACCATTAATAGACATTTAAAAATATAGCTTTACTCGATTAGATATTTACCTTCAGACACATTAAATTTAAAATTACTCATTTTGTGTCTAAGAAGTATATTGCGATACATATTTTAGACACTTTTAATGTATGTTCTAAAACGTTTGTGCTTATAACTATTTAGACACAATGTGCTTATATTTTTAATTATACACACTTTTAGTATTTCTAAGGTTTAAAAGATAGAAAATAAGTTACCTACCATTATGGTAGTAAATTTATATGAAAATTTATTAGAGTGTATAATTAAGAAATAATTATTAATAAATTGTTTGTAGATATATCAAATATGTATTTTTATTTTTCTGTCTATCTTACTCAACACCCAATATTAATTGGTTTTCAATCATTCATACAAATATAAATTAAATAAGAATATACGCTCGGGGAAAAACACAAAAAAATTAATATAAATATCTTAATTAAGGATACCCAGATAAAAAGTTTTCCAAAACAAGTACCAAAAGGAACCAATCATCCGCGTCTAAAACAAGTATTTGTTTCTTCCAATAAAAATCTCAGATTGTGAAATATTTTTTGTCATAGAAAAATTTTCAGATTCAGAGTGTTCTTTCAAATAAAAAATATTTTTTTTCCAAAATCAGCAGTTTCCTATATATATTCTAAACAATATTAACATTTTTTCACAAATTTTTGGAACACTTTTCTCATTTAAAGCATTTAAAGAAATTGTTGCTATAAAAACTTTCAGATTTTTAGACCCGACAACACAATGTTCTAATAAAATTTAATCGAAAGATAAATTAAACTTTTATATGAGAAATAACAACGAGCTTGTAAGATAAAGTCCTAGTTAGTTGCTAGCGAGGTATTATGTTAGACATTTATCTAATGGATAATTCTTTAATTCTCAGATATTTAAAAAAAAAATTCTTAAAAAGCTTCTAATTTATGCCTGACCGATCCGCAGTGCAGTCAAAGTTTCAAATTTGTGGAAACTTCCCAAATTCCTAATTTATCAAAATTGTTTGAAACAACTTGTGTTAGCATCTGTGTAGAAATTCAAAAACATTTTAATTTTCAAAACAATATTGTGGTTGGTGCCTGTAGTCTTTATTGAAATTCTTCTCATATACGTCCCTATGGCAGAGTGGCTCCAAATTCAACGAAATCGTTGTAACTTTCAATAGTACAGAAAATCTCTGTTAAAATTTATATTATATTTAAATTTTATGTAATTTAGGAAAAGAAGTTTTTGCATTAATATCGATTTCATGTGCCATTTTCGGTTTTAGGTTAAAACGGGTTACATGATATAATATTTATTATATAAAAAAAAAATTATTAAAATGCACAAATTAACTTAATTATTTTTAGATACACTTGTTACACCTTTAAATCTGCTAATTTATAATATACAAAATTATATATCTTTTTTATCGAGCAACATTTTTTATTTTATTAATTTTTTTAAAAAATATTTTAGACAAAATTAAAAAACTAAGAACTAAAAGAGTTTTATTGTTTTCAAAAATTTGTAAAATAATTTCTGAAGTAAGCAACAAAAATATGTTAAGATTATGTAATTTGTAAACTTTAAAAAGCAAAAAAAAATTACTAAATAATATTTTTTTTTCAAAAAATCAATAGTAAAGTGGAATTGAAAACCGTTTAAAAATTTTTCTACTAACTTTTTTCTGAGTGTTGGTTTGGGGAAGCATGTGTTACAGAATGATCGGCACGTTCACCAGATCCTAAAATTATGAAAAACATGTAGGGACTACTTGTGCAGGAAGTTTATGCTGAAAACTGTCAATATAATTCGGTGGGTGAACTGAAAGTTGCAATTTTTAAAGCTTGGCAGGATAATTTTATGCCTAATGGCATTTATCATACAATCAATGTATAAATTAAAAAAATATATATATGTAGTTTCATTGGAATAATGTGCACTGACCTTATCATTTTGACGCATTGCAAAATGTACACTTTCCATATTTTTGTTTCCAAATAGAATTAATGGAAACAAATGAGAGCAAATGATGTGCTAAGAAAAACTTTTAAGCAACAATTATTTTAGTTAACTGTAGTATTCTATACTCCTTGTACTTTTGCATAAACAGATTAAAAATTATTTGACCTTATCATTTTGACGCTCACCTTATTTGGATTTTTAAAACAACGTGATCTTGTTGTATCGCTGCTCAAAGTTCGATAATTTTAGGAAAACTAAAAAAAGTCATGCTTAAACTGCTCTAACTTCTTAAGTAATTATGCTCTAACTTCTTAAATAATTAGTAATACCTTTTCTATATATATATTTTAAATTCCACTGCTTACTGAAATATTGCAAAACTTTTTTTATTCGAGAATATTTTAAAAATACATCTTCGATTTTTTAAATAATTGATCGAAAAAATATTCTTATTTTAGAACATGATTCTAGTATTATTTTGTTGAAAAATTTTTTATTTTTGTTTTTTATTATTGTTTTAAGACCACAAGTTTGAAATATACTTTTTAAATACGCTGAACCCGAATCTGAAGTCAGAATTGCCTGATCTTATCAATTGCTAATCTCAAAATGCTAAAACTAATTTTCTCGTCCTATACGTGACTATACCGTCATTAATATTTTTTATCAAACTCGTTATGGCATATCAAAGTAGTACATTTAAACATTTTAAAACACTTTTTAAACTTTTCCGAAATCCTAATTTTTCTTGTACAGCTCAGCGCTGGGGTCGATATATTGCAATAAATTAAAATTATAGTTCGAAATAGCTTAAAAAACTACATAACGAAAATCGAAAACTTGTTTTAGGCGACAGTACTTTATCCGCAATATTAAATGTTGGTCCGCGCATTTAATTGGCTATCGGCTCACCCTAGTGTATACATCTACAAGTGTCTTTAAAATTTGTGTGTGATGTATCTTTTCACTTTTGAGTTTGAGTAAATTAGGATGTGTTGAATAAACAAGCACATCTTATAAACGTTCTCAGCATTAAGGATGAGGTTTTATGAACATATTGTGTCTGTCTGTTTGTATATTTTCTTTGTACGTGTTTGGGTTTTTTACTTTGATGTTTTGGCTTTCTTAAACATTTTAATGATATACTAAAAATGTGATCTATTGATTACATAACAAACATTATGTTATTTAATAGAACTGATTTTATTTATTGCTTTAAATAATGTTTTGTTAAGTGAAAGAGCTACTTGTCTACAAGAAATTTTAAATATTATCGTCAGAGAAGACAAAAAATAGCAAAATTCAATGAATTGAATCAAAAAAATAATGCAAAAAAAAAACAAAAAAGTAAAAACTTTTTTCCCCAATTTTTTAAACAAGCAAAAATAAAAAGTTGGGGAAAAACACTTTTTATAAAAAAAAGAACTAAATAAAACTAGCAGGAAAAATATTAAAATAAAGCACAGAAAAAGCTACTTTAAAGATAAAAACTGGAAAAAGCAGAAAAAGCAGAAAAATCAAAAACAGCAAACCAAGCGAATTTGTTTTCTCTGAATATAATATATTTTTGCAAATAGCTTCTAAAAATGCAGATTCTTTAGCAATTATTTTCCATAAGATTTGAAAATTCTTTCAAGTTATTCTAGATATAGAAAACTTCAATGTCATTAGGTTTTAACACCAAATTCATATTACATCTTTTTTATATTATATCAGGGAAGATATTTTAAATAATTAAGATAAAATTAAAAATTCCTTACCAAAATAATTAACAGTTTAATCTTTATTTAAGACATACCTGTAAACAGAAAAAAAAAGTATTTGTAAATATTGTGTCAATATGCATATAAAAAAATTATAGTGTGGGTTCCATTTTTATTAAAACTGATGAGTATTGACAAAGCAATTAAATGTAATCACACATTATATTGTTATAAAAAATAGTTTGATGGCACAATTAATTTGTTTGTAAATACAATTAATTGAAAAGTGAACTGAATGTACCAAAGTTGTCAAAATCAAAATGCTATATTTTCACAAAGTTTTAAAATTATGGTAAAAAATGAATAACTTTAAGAGCGCCCCGGTAGGCTAGTTGGTAGCGTGCTAGCTTATCAGTGCGGGGGTCGTGGGTTCAATTCCTACCAGAGGCTCTGGTCTGTTTTCGCTACAAAGAGCCGATAGCCTTTGTTGCTAGTGTTCGGTTAGGTTATTAGGATATAATTTGTAATTATATGATTAATATGCAAGAATGTATAACAAACATAATATAACTTGTATTCGATTCAAGCTACAAGGTGGCGCAAAATAAATCCCCCTTTCGGAAGATGATATACCGTTAGCAAATGACGGTGACTGTTAGTTTTATTTTAACATTTGTGAAGTAAAGAGATGCCGAATACACTTCGCTATAAGCTTCGCTCATGCTATTTGAACCTCAACAACGCAAAGGATCATTTTCTGTCCCAATTTTTGATAAGTGACGAGGCTTATTTTTATCTTCACGAATACGTAGGGTAGCCTCTATTCCTTAATATCTAAAAACTCTATGTGCCAAGTATCATCATAGTTCGTTTATATTTAGAGGTATCACAAAAGGTTATCTTTTAAGATATATTAATTTGTCGTTAGAGGAATTTATACAAAAAGTGGAGTTAATTTTAATTTAAATTGTTATTTAAGCTATACGCTATAATTTAACAAGAATTTTCTAATATGGTCTTAATTAATGTGCATAAAGAGATCGTTAAAATATCAAAATTTTCTTAAAAGTTGTAAAGAAAAATTCAAGTTGATCTAAATTTTTATAAAGTTTACAAATCTGCAATCAAAATTAAAAACAAATTTATGATTTTTAAATTATTCGAGGTTTTTTTGAAAATTTTAAAGAATTCGATTTTTTTGTAGTATATAACTATCTAAGAACGTTGTCATGGAAAATATTCAACATGTTGTATATTTAAAATCTACTTATAAAGTACTTTCATTAGACATGGCATTGTTTTTAATTTTTCAAAGGATAATAGTTATTCTAACTTAAAATTAGACTTTTTTATTTTCCCTCTTATTCAGCTTATAAAATTTAATTTTTAACAAAAATTCCGTCTCACTAAGAATTGCTATTTAATCATACAAAAACGAAATTTTCGCAGAGGTAAATATAATAAAATTTATTGATTAAAGTCGAACAATTTTTGTGTGAAATTTTCGTGAAATTCGCAACTCCGTATTTCATATTTGCTATGTACACCCAAAAATTACATTTGATAAGTCGCGATCGTAATAATTATATTCAATTTTAATCAATTTAAAATAATAGAACAAGTACAAATACTGTTCATTAAACTTTATTTAAATACACACTCCCTAGATTATTAAAATAAAAATTGGTCAACAATTTTTAAGAGTATAATACACACCTTATTTTTTTATATTCATTTTGTTTATTAGAAAAGAAAATTCGAACAAACCTTAATTAATTTTAATTTCTTTGTGATTATTTAATTGTAATTATACATTTAATTGTAATTATACATTTTATTGTTATAAAGAGTTTTTTTTTTCACAATTAATTTGTCAGTAAATGCAAAAAACCATATTGCCTATGTTTTCTCCCCTGGGATTCCACATATTTTAAATTTTCTTTGTAATATGAGTAAAAATGGATGGGAATAGCCGGGTGGAATATGGGTGGGAATAGCCGGCTAAAACTCAAACGGTTAGAAATATCAAAAACAGGACCAGACACCCCTTCGAATAAATTTAATTTTAAACTCAAACTAACAATAATTTCCGATACAACATTCCTAATCGAAAATATTATATATTAATAACAAAAAAAATGTTTTTGACATAATCCATCGTATTTTATATAACGTTAGATGATTCTTCAAGAACTCTTTCATTTGATATCTAATATGTCTACAGCTCAAGACCGTGAAAAAGCGGTCTTCAGATATTAAATAGTTCTTAGCTAAATAATACTTTTTCATTAAAACTTATTATATTATAACGATAGAAAACATGATTTATTACTTTTGCTGCCTTTAAGCTAATTTTCTTTAACGAACATTCAATTTTCAAGCTAGAAGGCTAAAAAATCAAAATTTCGCAAATATGAAAAAATTTACTTTTTAAAACAGAGAAAAACATGTAAAAAATTGTCAAAAATATATTAACGCTCGGGCATACATTATTGATAATAACGAAGGCAGTTTAGGGTCTCAACATGTAAAATAAGTTACTATTTTTGCTTCAAGACTCACAGGACGGCGCACATTGGGTTCATTATCAAAGTGCCGATTATAAAAGTGCCGATTAATTAAAATTTAGAAATAAAGTTTTTATAATAAATTTTGGTAAAGGGTTAAAGTAAATAAAATTCTGCATCACTAACTGTCAAAATCAATCAACTAAGTTGTTTACTTTCTTTTCAGTGAGCGGTCAAAGTTAGCAAATAATTGCTGTTTTTAAAAAAAGTGAAAAAAATTGGAAAATTTTTACAATTCAAGCGATTATTATAGTGTTAAATCTATTAAAAGTAAATTTTTTGCAATGGAACCTTCAACATCAGGTATTAAAGTATAAAAAAGTATAAAAAAGGTCCAAAATTGGGATAATTTCAAGTGATCAAATTTTAATTTAATAACGATTACAAATGGTTTACGCACTCTCACGAACTTAATCTCACGTACTAAAATTTCCATAACCAAAAGCTATTACCACCATATACTTTATGTTATATTAATTTTATTTAATAATAATTTAAACAAACAAAGTTAAAAAATTAAAGTTTCACACCTTTATTAATTTATTGTCGTCTCTACGATAACGCTTGATATCTGAAAAAATATGTCGTATCCAAAATGAGTTTCGAGAAAGAACTGGTTTGATTGTTGATCAGCCAAAACCCGGCTTTGTTAGTTCGAATGACGGAAACAACGCCAGACTTTTTTTTTCAGAACGCGATAATTTCTGCAGGAATTAAAAAATGCGTACAATACTAATTGTTGTTTCTTGTGGTCATGACATTCATTTGGAAAAATATCCATGTTGAAAAATATCCATGGTTTTGTATGCCTCCCACTTTGCAAACATTTTTTATTCACGGGCCGGAGATTATACAGCAAGCACTTTTACCAATTGGATAATTATCAAAAGAAACTCAAGAAGCAAGAAACAAAGATTTTAAAAACTACAGAGAGCACTTTGCTCGCAAATGCAGAAGGCAAAAGTCCAATGAAGATATTTTCAATAGGTTTCTCCTAAGTTTTGACGCATTTATATCTAGCATGAGCAAGAAATGTGAGCAGAAAGAAAAACTAATTTATCAACTTCGGAATTAGAATTAGTTTTGCCAGATAAAGATGATGGTAATGAAGATGGTGATAAAGATGATGATAATAACGATGAAGATAGTGCTGATGATAATGATGAAGAAGATTATAACAATGACGATGAAGAAGATTATAATAATGATGATGAAGATAATGATGATAATAAAGATTATGATAGATGGGATATTTGTGATGAATTTGAAAATGGAGAATAATACAAATATTTCCATAAAAAGGTAAAACAAAAAAAAAACTTCCCCAAAAAGTTTTGAAGTTTTTATTATTTCAGATTAATTTTTACATTTACTGAATAAAGTGAAAGCAAACACTGTATACAAATTTATACTAATTAATACTAATACATATTATTAACTTATTCTTTAGATATATTTTGATTTCAAAGTTACGGCGAAAATTGTGGATCTTGTTTTTTCCAAAAAACAAAAAAAGCCTAACATGTTAAAAAAAAAAGTTCTTCCATTAATTTTAAAGCTGTGTTTTTATGTATTTATGATTATTCATTACTAAAAAAATGTAATATTCTCTTTTGTGACTTTTTTTAAAAAATTAGTACATTTATAAAATTTTGTGAAAAATAAAAATTGGATTTTAAATTAAATTTATACTAATATAAATACATATAATAAATTTATTACTTGTGTTTTTATATAGCACATTAAGTATGCTTTAATTTTCAATTTTATTCATTAATTTATCGCTTTTCATTCCAAAGTTACAGCATAAAATGTGAACTAGATCTTTTTTTCCAAAAAAACAATATGCGCTTAACGAGTTAAGAAAAAAATTTAACTTTTTTTTTCTAAAATGCTGTGTTTTTATGTGCTTATAATGGACTCATCAATAAAAAATACAATTTATTATAAAACTACGGCTTCTGTGAATTAATCGCCACTTTGAGCACCATCGAACCCACTGTGCGGCGTCAGGACACGTTTTAACTCAAAAACCAGCCAACAGATTTATTTTAAATTTAGCACATCTAAAACACTCAGACTTTGTAGTAAGTACAACTAATTTCGTTAAGATTTATTAATGTTTAGTGTAAGTTTCGTTAAATTTCGCAATTTAGATCAACAATTTTCGGTATATAACTTTATTTTACTTATAGTGCTATTTATTTATTGAAAAAACCGAAACTATTGGATTTTCTGATTCGACTTTAACCATTATTGCACTATATCGCCTACATAAAGTAAGTTTGTACTGCCAATTATATATTATAAATATTATCAGAAGATAGAGCATTAGAGGGATACATTAAAACATTAGTAATTTTTGACCTAAGGGGCTTAAAACCGTAAAGGTGAGTTATGCCGCTATAAAAACTTTGTGAAACAGACATTACCAAGTAGTTTAGCGAGTAACTAACACATCGTGTATTACATGCATTTACTCGCGAAATTTTTTTCGCTATCTCTCAAATTTCATGGGATAATAACGGTTATAACTAGTGTAGGAATTAGTGGTTCCTCACAGTACAATAATGATAGGACGGCAAACCGATATATGGGAAAAACCATGTCAAACATTCACAAAAAAATGCCGTTTTCGGAATCACCATCTATGATTTAGTTGGAATTTCCGAAAAATATCACCAACTAAGTAGTATAAAAAAACATAAATTTTCGGACCCTCTCCGAAGTATGACATCACTAAATTTAAAAAGACTATAAAATTGTGGTCTTGAGTTCAAAATTCCACATCTGGAAAAACTATAACTTCAAAAATTCTTAAAAAATATATGTTAATTACTAAAGACTTTTCTGCATTTGTAGAGTGTAGTACCAAAACTTGGTCCCTGTTGCCAATTACTATGCATTAGGGGCCATCTAACAATTGAATATTCGTTGTCAAACCATTGCATAAATTTCTTACATCTTTTCAATTTTAAATGTTTTATTTTATTATAAGCACCATTTCCTTTCCGCTAAAATAAAATTCAATTTCAATATTGAAATATTTCTTTAAAATAATATTCACTTTTTTTGTACTTTGTATATCAATGATGATATATGCTTTTTTTGAAGAAAATATTAAGAATTTAAATATATATATATTTCTTTTATATTTTATATGCAGTCACTTCTTATTCATTCCATGCACTATAGTTTTTCCAACGCAGCTTAACCTTGGGCAATATACGAGGTCGTTGATATAAATAATTATTTAACTTTATGTTGTCAGTTGACAACATCATTTAAAAAAACAACCCTTTTTTGCAAAAAAAAAAACATAGAAGAATAGAATTTGCAAGAGAAAAAAAAATAAAAAAGGTGTTTTCCATTGTTCAGAGAATGCCACAAAAATAGAATATGTCGTCATGTTAAATTTAAAAAATCTAAATACTAAACTGTTTTACAGAACAAACAAAAACCCCTGCCTAAAATTTTGGGAATATAATTGACTAATAAAATTTGATAGCTGAGGTTTTAATTATACAAGAAAGCAGCATTGATTGGTTCCCCGATGGATGTAATAAAGAAAAAGATAAGAAGATAAATATTATTTGTTAAGCGGCCTTATCCCACGTTAAAGGATTAAGAGGAGGAGTCAAAAATTATTACTTGTACATTTTTGTATGGAAACATATCTGAAATTGTAGTACCTGACAACATAAAATTTTTGATACCGATATTGGCAAGTCGTGGGCCGAGGGTTACATATATTTTATATATCTGAAATATAAGTGAAAATAGTATATCGGGAAATTATACTTGAAATAGTTTGTATGTTAAAATAACAGAAAATGTCATTTACAAGAAATAATATTTCATTTAAAAACCGGTCTACTTCATTTTCATTTAAATTAAATGCCTTTTGTTATTTATTTTTAAATGCTGATTAAACAACTGACACATCCGTAAGAAACAAATGAAATAATCAGTTAAAATAAATGTCAAAATTTTACCTACCAATTCCTTAAAAATAAATTATTTTATCATTTATTTGAAATTGTTTCCCTTTTTTTTTGTTTATTTTTTTACAAAATGTATGAATGCATGGCTTTATTTTTAAAAACCGAACTTTTTGTGTGAATGAGTTTGTGTTTATAAAGTTCTTGTAATTTGAATTCAAATAATTTTTTATATATTCAACCAATTTAAATAAAAAAACAAATTGAAATTTTTTTAATATATTTTTTTTGAAACAGACAGCGAACAAAATTAATATTTGTAATAACTGTAACGGACACAAACAAATTTCCGTTTTGTGGGTAAATTTTTATTAAATTTCAAACAAATGATAAAATAAATGAAACTGAAAAAATGAAACTGAAAAAGTTCAGTGCAGAAAGGACCTTTCTATGCGAGGTAGATGTGACTATGAACCGATTTTAGCCAAAGTTAATCTTCGTTCAAAATAACGTATGTACCAAATTTCATCCAAATATCTTTCTATTTGCGACTTGTAGCTTAGTAAAAGTAATAGACAAACCATTAAGGGGGACTTTTACACTTTTGAATCCCCATTTTGACCACATTATTTGCGAAAATTTAAAAGAAGAATCTTTTCAGTAAATTAGCCTATACTTCATGCAACATATACTTAAATTTCAGTTTTCTATAGCCAAAGCAGCCTTAATCCATTTGGAACCCCAATTTTCACCATGCTTCTAAAAATATTCTAAGTCTTAGCTAATACTCCAGGGAATAAATATTTTAAACTTTATCTTTCTAGCCAAAGTGGTTTGGCAAGGCCGTCAACAGGGAGACTTCTTCTATTTTTTCACCTTCCAGCAAGTACTTCTAAAAGTCCTGTCTTAGCGAACATCTACAAGCAAGGAACGTTCGTATTAAATTTCAAGTTCTTATCTCTACCGCTGATGTAAAGATATTATCTAATGTATTTTTTTTATGTATGTATATACATTTGCAAATTTATAAATACCACGAACTAGAAGAATAATTAATTTTTAATCTAATTGCTTTGATTCATTTGCGAACTATCGCCTGTTCGAAAATGCATTACTGCTTTGCATCGGATGCGTAGCACAATCGTAAAAGCATCAGCTGACAACACTGCAATTATCATATATGCACCATTAATGCAGATGATGTGCAAACAAGAGTAAAACCGATGTATTTTTACAATACAATTAGAGTATTCAAAAACCGAAACCGAAAACCGGTCAACCGGTTTCTTTATTTTTAAAAACCGATCGGTTTCGAATATTTTGTAAATTCGAAGAAAACCGAAAACCGGTCTTTTTTGTTCGGTTAACCGGTTTTTTTAATTACATCAGCAACTGGGTTACTTCTTCTCTATTATTTTTTCCGAACACTTTTACAATCGTTTGTTTGGTTATGAAGATTTAGATGTAAGCCTGATAGATCCCGATGAAGACATAATTTTGGATATTCCAAATTCAAATAGTTTAATTTCTGATCTAAATAACACAATAAACAGTATTCAAAATCCTAAAAAAGGGACTGTACAAAATCATTCATTTTATGACGATTTCATATATCTTGATAAATGCGACGAAAGAACTGAAAAGTTAGAAAATTTATAGAATTGTCTTTTGGCTATTTGTCCATCATCTACTATTAGTGAAAGAGTATTTTCCACTTCTAGCTTTATCAAAAGCAAACAAAAAATCGTCTTAAAACGAAACATTTAAATTGCATATTATTTCTAAAATATTATTTTAGAAGTGAAAAATGGATTTTCTTTTTACATATTTAAAATGTAATATTAAAAAAACTTTTTAATGCCAAAGGTTTTAAACGTTCAAATTACTAACGTTCCTTATTTACAAACTTAATGATCTCTATTCATTTGATATGAATATAGTTTTATAATATTAGTTTTTAAGATATTATATTAAAAAATATTAAAACCAATAAATAAAATTTTGAAATGAAATACAATAAAAAAATTAAATTTAAATGAATATATATGTATATATATTTTTTTTTCAAAGAATGTATTTTTTTATTTTTATTACTTTATATATTAAATTTCTTTTTTTTTGTTTGTAATGAAAACAATTAACAAATTATATAAGCTTTTTATTCAAATTAAAAAAAACCGAAAAAACCGGTCGACCGGTTTTTTTTTTTGCAAAAACCGAAACCGGTTTTTTAAAATTCGATTTTTCGAAGAAAACCGAAACCGGTTTTCAAACACACGTTCAATTAGCTGATGCTGATTCATTTGCATCGAAAATTAATCACAGAGCCGCATCAGGTACAGAGTAGTGATGCATTTCTGTACAGGCCCTGTATTTACAAATATTTTTTCGTGAATTTAATCCAAATCTTTTGCCATATAGGCCACTGTTATGAATACACTGGCTGCTGCTTTTCTTGCACTTGTCAAACCTACTTTATTTACGCTGAAGACAACATAATTACTGTAAAACAAGAATGCTCTCAAGTATTTCAGTAATAAATGTAGAACTAAAAAAAGTAAAAATATAAGTGCAAAAGTAAGGGCAGAAGCACAATTAACTTAAGCTAGGTACCTGTATGAAGTGAAAACTAAAATTATTTTAATATCAAAAAATTGTATATCTAGGATTTTGCTTCATACCAAAATAAAGCTTAATCGACTTAAGTCAATTATGTTTCACCCTTGAGTGTATGTATTAGAGGTGTCCAAGCTAACGAAATTGAAAATAAATAGTTGAAATTGTACTAAGTATTTTCGTTTGTATATAAAAGTTACTGATATTTAATGTGGTGGTGATTGAAAATAAGATGTTGGTTCGGAAATCGGTTAAAAATTTGATAAATGTTTTCTAGGCGAAAAAATTTTGTTTTAATTTTTCCAAAAATATTATTTTTTTACATCAGAAATGTAGTCAACACTTTATTCTAAATATTTTCAAAAACTTATAAAAATTAAAAAATTTTTACAAATATCCAAGTTATTACAAATTCACAAAGCCTACCCATACGTCAAAGTTTATTTAAATATAAAATCCATGAGCAAGTTTTATTTTTTTTATTCTGTAGACCATAGAATACTTAGATACGAATTTCTTTCCCTTTAAGATAATTTTAACCCATTTAATGGTCAAAAATAGTAATTTTTTGTATCATTCTAGTAACTCGAATATAAAGTTTTTTAGTTTTCATTAAATACCTTTTTTAGGTGATTCTGATATAGGCATTTTTTTAAAATGTTTATATTGTTAGTTTTAACAGATTCTGCAACATGGTTCAAATTAGTTTTTAAAATTATCCATACATCGCTGAACACCTCTATATGGACAAGTCACATAATTCGTATGTCAAAGTAATTGACCTAGATATTTTCCTATTACACATTTTTTATGTGCTTCTTATTTACAAGTTCATATGTTAAAGTGTCTGTTTATAAAATTTGAATGGCCATACACCCATACCTCGAATAAAGTGCGATTTATTTCTAACTCGGTTTCCAAATAGATACCACCCCGCTCATAACGTGGGTTTTCTTTCCTACTAGTATAATGCGGTTTTTATGTTTTGTTACTTTCTTAGCCCCGATAATTTTTTTCTTGGCCATATCGACTTGATTTTTTAATTTAGTTTTTAAGTCTTAAATAAATTGTTAAATACAAAAGCCGCCATTCTGGAAGATCTTTTCGGCTCAAACCGATTAAGCCGTTGATAAAGTTTTTGGATTTAGCCGTCAGCTGGCATCTCTGAATCAAAGTCTCCCAGTTAATACTTCGATATTTTTGTGGAACGAATTCATCGCGTTTTAGGATGGTATGATGTACTACCACTATTATTATGATGTTCCGTTAGCAGTAATATTTATCTAAATATTAGCCATGTATATAGGTAGATGTATGTATGAACCAACCAGCTATTGTACTAATAACATCTATTGGTCCTTTGAACACTTTTTGTATAACAAATTTTAGTTAATTCGCTTTTCACGAGCATAATGGTTAAGGAAATTGTGCAAGGGTATGAGCTAATAGACAGATATTTTAAACTATTTTTATGGACATATTTTGCCATAAAATTCCTTTATTAGTTGTATTTTTGAAAAGTTTATCATTTTTCTTTTATTGTATATACTTTTTTTTTGGCTTTGAGGGTCAAATAGGAATTTTCGTTACACTCACATAATTTTTTCCTTAAAATCTACTGAATGTGTACATTAAAAAAGTTGAAAATCAGTAAAAGTTTTTCATTTATTTTAATAATATACTTAATAATTTAACGAATACCAAAATTTTATATTTTTTAATTTTTTTATATTAATAATGACTGATATAAAAATTTAAAAAATATATTTCTTTGTAAATAAACTAGTTTTTCCAATGAAAATAAGTTTACTGATTTACTTTTAATTTAATTATTTAACATCTAATACAAAATATTGTCAGTGTACAAGTGCATTTCATAAATGTTTTCTATTAAATATATAGTTGTATGTGGCGTATACGTAATATTATTGTGTGTTTGATGTTACACGATGCGTATGATTTATTTAAAATTTATGAGAAAAAAAAAAGATTTCTTAACCAAAGAAAAAATTTCTGGAATTTCTTTAAAAATGTTCCCCATTATAATCTTATAAGAACAAATTGATGATATCTTGAATCATTAAAATTGTTCATTGATGCTCAAACATTGATAGAGAAAACATGTAAGAAAATTATAGCCTCCCAGCAAAATTTCTTAGAACAGCTTACCCTTGTATCTATTCTAGAACAGGTTCTTTTGCCAACGGTTTTGTAAACAGATTCTGGAACTTATTCCCAGAAATCACAATGCAGGGTTTAACTGTCCAAGAACCAGTTCTATAACTGTATGAAAATAACATATTGCTTATTGGTCAAACTCCATACGAATATAGCAATAAAATATTCATATACATATATTTTTTTTTTATTTTTAATTTTATTCGATTTTTATTTGATTATTACTTAATAAGACTTTTTTTGGACCAATGTTTTTTCTTAACTTAAATTTATAAGCTGTTACCTCATTTGTATATATAAATCAATTTATTTCATATTATCGCTCAACGTTTCGTTTGCTTTATTCAAACTTCTTCAGGAGCACAAATTTATTTTTAATCTGACGACAATTACAAACAAAGTTTACTAAGTTTTTTTTGAAATTGAAATATTGAATTTTTATATTAATATTTTTTATTCTATTGTATATTATTTTGCAGCGCTGCTGTCCATCATCTCAAACATTTTTGGTAGGTTTTAAGTTTCCGCTGAAACCTTATTTCTAATTTCATAATTAATTGCAATTTTGTTTTAAGAAACAATAAATATAACTATAAATACCTTTTAATATAATAAAATTGTTGGAAAGAGACCGTAAAAGTTATTTTGTATTAAGTTAAATGAAACTTATTGTATACAAAATTGCAAGTTTAATAATATAAAAGAGAATGTAATTAAAATTTTGTTTGAGAAACAATAAAAGTAAAATCAAAATTAAATTTCATAGAAAAGGGACTGATATTAAAAAAACATTACAATATTATAAATAGAGACAATAAATAATCAACAAATTACATAGAAAAAACCTTATATCAGTTTTGATTTTACAACTAAGTAAAATAAGTAAAATTAAATTTTATAGAAAAAGAGACTACTAATAAAAAAAAACAATATTATTATAATCAGAGATAATAAATAGCCAAGAAACAAAATTTTTTGTATTTGGGTGGTATTGGAAAGTTATAATTTAAACCGAGAATTGGTCTTATACAAGTTCGTCATAAGAGAGTTTAACTGTAATATGTTTAAAATGAAATCGTTTCTTCGTCACATTTGCACAAGAAAAACAGATACATAAGGACAACCTGAATTGTTTGGTTTCCGCAACCAATTTTTGGTCACTTTTTCAAGCATTGCGTGACATACGGCCAATAATAATTCTTGCTGGTTTATTAGCATAAACTAGTGCCTTCACGTGGCCCCACAGGAGTTAATTGACAGGTCCATATCGAAATCAACTTGTCGCCAAATATTGATTAAATAAGTCGATGGTTGCGGTCGCCGTATGGCACATAGCGCCATCCTGTTGAAACCAAATCTCGCCGGGATTAATGTCATCCACATTTTCAAACAAAAACTCATTGAGCATGGTGCGGTAACAACCTCCATTGAATTAGCGTGAGCTTTGGCTTCATTTTGGAAGAAATATGGTCCAATGATGCCACTAGCATGTAAACCGTAATAAACGGTGCATTTTTCTGGAGGTAAATGAGTTTGTTGCGGATTGCTTTCACTCTATATGCGGCAATTTTGTTTATTAACAAACTTGTTAAGCCAAAAATGAACCTCCATTGCTGAATACAATTTTGCGAAAAAAACAAAATAAGTTGCGTGAATTAATGACTGATTGTCGACCATTAGATGATAGATTGTAGTCCTTAAAATTACCTTTAAAAAAATTATCCACGGATTTTTCCTTATAAAGTTTTCTGAATTTCTATAAAAGCAAAATGAATTACTTTCTACTCCCACACACACTATTACTTTGTTCTACAATAATAAAAATAAGATGGGGTACTAGTTAGGTTCAAAATTCCATTATTCAACAACTTTTTTTATTGTGAAATTACCGCGCAAACAAAATCTAAATCAGACTATTTTTATTTAATTTTCTTAAACTACAAATTATTTAACACCGCCACAAAAAAATTAACAGTTATATTTTATTCTTCTCACTCTAACTAAACCTTTGAGTTAACTAATTATCCTATTTTAACAGATTTATTCTAAATCCATTTTTAATATTGACACTTATGTTATTATGTGTTGTACGTGCAGTTGTCAACTCTTCTCTCAACCGTACAACAAATAAGTATAAACCTCACTGATACAAAAAAAATTATCTCTATGTATGAAAATGTATGAACTAAAACTATGTTTACACTTTACTAATATACAATTTATGCTTAAAAATAATACAAATTTAATTGATTTTAGTTTACGAAAAATTTTAAGTTAGTTTTCTTTTAAATCGTTAAGAAATTTATTTCTTGTTAAAATCGTAAATGTTAGGAATTTGTAATATTATAAAAAAAAAAAAATTTTAATTGTTAGAAATGACAAAATCTAAACATGAAACTTCTTAAAAATTTAGTTACTTGTTTCTTTGGAGCCAAACCACTCCCACATTTCTTAAAATTTTGTAAAAATACTTAAAATATGATAAACATTTTTCTCAGTCTATATGAAAACAAAAATAAAAGATAACTATAAAATATATTATCTTAGTGAGAGTAAAGGCTATCAAACTCATATTAAAGGCAGAATTAAACTTCATTCGCAATGTTGCAATAATCCACGCTGCAAAGTGAAGTGTACTAAAATAAAGTGTACTAAAATACAAATCATATGTAAGTGCGCATAAGAAAGGGATAAAATCCACTCTGTAGAGTGGAGTATTCCAGTATTGTGAATCTGGCTTTAGTTTTTATTTAACGATGAATCATCTGATTTGTTTTTTTTTTTATGAAAAATATTGTGTGTCGGTAGTTTGCCTGTACCGTAATGTTACGTTCCGGACATACTACGGTAGGTGTTATCTAAAAACAGCGGATTTAACTTACAGTTGTTTATTTTGATTACCACTCTTTTTAGTACATTTTGTTTTAAAGAACTAGTTTGCTCTTTTTGTTCAAACGCCATTGACAATTTCGTTTATATAAATTTTTTTAAAATAGTTAGACTATTTTTGCCATTTTGTTCAACCTTTTTCATCGCCTTTAACAAAACTATAAAATATCAGAAAAAATTAAACATGAATAAAAATACTATGAAAAATATGCTTTGCTGAAAATAAATTTTTAAGGATTTTAATTAATGGGTGATCTATTTCGAGGTTCCCTACTTCTTTTAAAGAAAAAAACACAGAAAATTCAAATTTAATGGGAAATGTTTATTATCATTTGAAAGAACATTCTTTGGCATTTATTTTTTGAAGATTATGTCTATCGAATGTTGGCCGTTGCTACGTCGCAGATGGTCCATCCGTTGAGTCCAATTTTCGATGACCCGTTCGAGCATTTCGACTGGTAACTGCCGAATGACACGCGTGATGCTCTCCTCCAAGGCCTGAATCAAAGCGGGTTTGTCCGCATAAACTTTAAACTACATATCCCCAGAGGAAAAAGTCTAACGGTGTGATATCACACGATCTTGGTTGCCAATCGAAAGGCCCAAAACCTGAAATTATGTGCTCACCGAAGTGTTCTCTCAATAAATCCATTGATTGATGCTATGTGTGGGAAGTGGCGCCGTCTTGTTGAAACCAAATGTCGCCGAGATCACGAGCTTCAATTTCAGGCATCAAATAGTCGGTTATCATGACACGATAGCGCCGAATCCACCCTTCACGGTCTTCGTGTACACTCTCAGCTACGGCCGCTATATTTTCTTCATAGTGTGCTGGACGTGGTCTATTCGGTCGAATATTATCCAATAATGAATGCTGGTTCTCAAAATGGGTGATGGTGTTGCGAATAGTTGTTCAGGTGTAAGTCTTTCCATTATGAAATGCCAAACAATACTAAACAAAAAGAACATGACAGCATGACACGACTCACACGTGATCTGTCAAAAAGGCTATTGAAAAAAGTATCTCGAAATGGATCACCCTATACTTTGATTAACAATTAATTAAAAAATTATTTTAAGTTTGTTTAAAATAACACAGGTAACTGTTAAAAAATCAATAAAAAAAAATAAAATTGTTCCCATACAAGAGCACAATGGCAGACTAAAGTCTCTCCAGAAAAAAGTATAAGTACACTTCACTACGGGAAATGGACCAGTCACAGAGTTAGTCACGTGACCGGAACTTCGTGGCAGAAACCGGTCCTCGAGTTGGTTCTCTTATATGAAAGTAACCGGTAACTTTAACATGGGCTTGTCATAGGAGGTGGCAACTTCTACCTTTTAAGCTATTTGCGACATATCGCTGACCTTGTGTAGGTACATATCACTGCATTGGTGTAAGTGAATGCGCAACAGAACAGGTTAAAATTATCTTACACATAACTAGTCTCATGACTGGCTCAAATGTACATACCACAGGACTGAGGACAAGAAATTAATAAAAAACTGGTTACATATCAAGCAGAATTTGTTATGTTGCAGAACTTGTAGGGAATGAATAGTTTCGTAATATATTACTTGACTGTTGCAAGTGAACATGTCACAAAGCAAACGAAAATTAGTTAGCATGTAACCTGTCAATATTTCTTCCGCGTGTCTCATATTAAGAACATGTCTCTGAAAGATTCCATAAGGTCCAGTCACTGAATTTACCTGCAAAGTTTATTACAAAAGTTTTTACAATTTTTTATATTTTGCGACTAAACTATTTTCTCAAAAAATTTTTCAAATTTTAACTGAATTGAAGAACAAAAAATTGTTTGCTATTTTATTAAGCAAAAAATGAATTCAAAATTTTCAAATTATGAGTGGGGTTAAAAGCAGGTCTTTGGAGGCAAGTCTGCCCCAGATTTATAGGCCAGTCTGCCTCAGCCCCACAAATTAAAAATTAACATTTCGCAAATCCCACCGATTGACATTATTTTATACACAGCAAAACTTGTTGAACCATTTCCGTGTTCTGTCATTATTTCAACTATAATAGTCCTCATTTCTTTAGTCTAAATTTGTGTTATGTTCATTTCTCTCTAGTTACATGATATATTTACAAATAACTAGTCAAGGTTCTGCTGGTAATTTTACAGTTATTACCACTTTTTCAGACTCTGAATTATATTTTACACCAGTATTGTGACATGTCCCTCATTCAGCTATCACAGATTTATCACCTTGGATCAATCGACCCTTCATTTCCCGTAGGGTTCTTATAACATGATTATCGTTGGGAAAATTTTGTAACAATTTTTGCCAAAAATTAAATAATTTTTTTTTGCCAAAATACACTAACATCAAATGTTTAATCGCTGGTAGGGATCTAAAGATTATCACCAACAATTTTTTGATTAATTTTTTACTGCTCATCTCATAAGCACCCTCTATAAACTATTACTTCAATAACTTTGCGACAAAGTTATTTATTGGGAAAACGTATTCATATATTTATGAAGTGATTCATTAGAAAAAAATCTATGAAGTTTTGCATGCTATATATAAAAGTTTTATAAACAAACCAATACCTACAGTAATATTAATTTTTATTTAGTATCCCTGCAAAAATTTCATTATGAAAATGTTTCGAAATCGTATTTCCTAGAGAAAAAATTTCACTGCAATACTTCTTAGAAATATGAAAGCAGTACTTGTGGAAACTAAATGCGCGATGAATAAAGACATTTATAGTCAAATTATCATCTGAAAGAAAAATCTGCGATATTATTAGACAATTATTATCGCCCAGTTATTGTTTCATATGTAAATCCGCAAAATTTCAGGAGATGATAGTATTGATAAGATTCTAAAGAGAAAAATGTCACTTAAGAATTAAAGTGTCACTTAAGAATTAACTTAGAATTAACTAACTTCTACCTCATTCTACCTCATTTTTCAAAATGACAAAATATTTCAAATAATACAAATTTATCTTCCAGAAGATAAAAAGGTGATATTTCCCCAACATTTGAATATAAAATATGGTACAAAAATACAATTCCTAAATAGACTTAGAATATTATTATGTAGTTTACTTTTTGTGATTTAATAAAAAAAATTTTAGTTCAGTTGAAAAAAGGGAACATAAATTTATTTTTCAAAAAAATATATATTTTAACTTTTTTGTACATTTGTTCAAAATGATTTACTGCCATTTACCGTTTTTTAGTTTCATATATTTTTTTAATTTGTTTGAAATTTAATAAAAATTTACCTACAAAATGAAAATTTGCAATATAATATAAATTTAAATTTTCGTTTGTTGTCTATTTCAAACAGATATTAAAAAAAATATTTTATTTAAATTGTTTTTTTTTTTTTTTGATTTACAAATTGCTTTAAGAATTTAATACACAAAACTAAAGGCATTCATAAAAGATGTATTAAATATTCAAAAACCGAAACCACTTCAAATAAATTTATTATCATTTATCTTAAGTGATTTTTCAGTTGTTTAAACAACATTTAAAAACAAATGACAAAATTCATTTGATTTAAATAAAAAGTAAGTTTTTAAGTGAAATTTAATTTCTTTTATTTTCTGTTATTTTAACTTACAAACAATTTAAGTCTATCTCTCCCAGTACCGCTGAAATATCTTCCAAATAATGAAAGGAAGATAAATTTGAAAAATCACTTGATATTTTTCTTCCACGATATCTTCCAAATGTTTGCTAGGATATGTTAGAACATAGCTTAACAAACAAATTTGTTTTTCTTTAATTTTCATATTAAGACTAAACAAGTAATCATTTAGACAGGACACACCCTTGAACTTGTAACAAAGTTATTATAATACAAGTTGAAATAAGAGTAGGATGCATTAACACATTAACGACGCATCATAGATCTGCTGGACACTTTTTAACAAAATTTTTGCCGATTTATATTTAGTACAATGTTTCACTAATTTTTTTTTCTAATTTGCGCCCTCTAGTAGTAATATTGGCAAGCACACAGGATATAAAGCTTACGGCCAACATGCACCAACTCAAAAAACTTTTGAACAATGGTTTGCGCGATTCAAAAGTGGTGATTTCGACACAGAAGACAAGTAAAGGCCTGGTCAGCCGAAAAAGTTTGAAGATGAGGAATTGGAAGCATTACTCGACGAAGATTGTTGTTAAGCGCAAGAAAAACTTGGAGTCACACAACAAGTCATTTCCCTATGTTTAAAAGCATTGGGATTTATTCAAAAGTAAGGAAATTGCTGCTTGAGCGCTATAAAAAGAAGTAATTTTTGCATCGTATTGTTACTGGTGATAAAAAAGCGCAAAAAGTCATATGTAAAGCCCGGCCAACCAGCCAAATCAACGCCGAAGCCGAATATCCATAGCGCCTTACAACCGGAGCAGTTCTTATGGCGCGGAGTCCATATGCTACCTAACGATAGACAATACTTTGAATAATGTAGCAATTCATTTTGTTAATATATTAAATGCTTTTTCAAGCAAAAAAAACGACATTATTAAGTTCTATACCCAATACTTGGATTAAATAAGTTAACATGTTTGAACTAAATCTAAAGAAGTTCCATATATGTTCCCGTCCTTCCAATATGTTCCCATCGTTCCAATAAGGAGAATTAATTTAAGTTCAAAAATTTTAGCGTATCAAAATTAAAATAGTTATGTTTTTTTTATATTTAAAAATGATCTATGAAAAAATTCCTATTAAAACATACCTCAAATTTAATTTTCAAATAAATATTTGCCAATACTGGATAGTAATTTTTACTATTTTCCTTTACATTTGTAGTTGTTATCAAATTTTTTAAATATTTTTTAAACACTGACTTATATAAGTCGTTCAAAATAATATAACCGTTTAAAAGTACAGAAACGAAACTGTGTGTTCAATATGGGTTAAGAAAAGGAGTCACTTAGTTTTATATTAATATCTTTTATGTTTCTTGGGTTTTTGTTTAACTTAACTTTTAATGCTGACACGTACAAACACACATGCTTTTTGACTTTTTATATAAAATTGTCTTCTTAATACTAGCCTAACATTATAATAGCATATATAAACATATTGTATGTGTAAAGTCAACTCTAGATAAAGCAGCTCTTTCTTAATAATAAAAAAGTACACGTGTATAAATAATGCATTAAAACACGCTTTACTACAACAATATGAATAAGTATGAAAGTGTGTATTTATTAGTTAAAGAAATTTGCATTTATATGAAATCAATTATATATAAATATGCAACGTGTGCTTATCCTACATGTGTGTAAATATATACATATAAAATTTATTTAGGTCAATTATGGGAAAGTTAACAAAAAGCAATTTGAACTAAGTTATAAACAAACAAGCCCGACCATGAACACAATTACACCGCAGTACGATTCTGGTATGCGGATCCTGGTCCGGAAAGGAGAAAGCATTTAATAAGCTAGAAATTTTTTGTTTTTTTCTAGTTTTTCTTTAGTTATTGTTTATATTATTAATTTAGAGATTTATACAACTTTTGTATTAAAATATTTATGTTATTGTAGTTTATAAACAATCATAATCATTTAATCTAATATACATATATATTTTTATTTAAAACTTAAAGTACTACTAAAGGGTGGTTAAGTTTTAAGAGCCGATGTTGATTTTGAATAAAACACAAATAATTTAGAAAATTATTGTCATTTCTTTTTATATAATATGGTATGGTTCAATTATGTATGGAACAAAATATCGGCCAAATGGCCGCCGCGACCTCGGCGGCACCCCTCCATCCGATGGTCCAAATTTTCGATGACGCTGAGGCATAATTGAGGTTCTATGCCGGTAATGTGCCGAATTATCTCATCCTTTAGCTCTGGAATTGTTGCTGGCTTATCGACGTACACCTTTTCTTTCAAATAACCCCAAAGAAAGAAGTCCAACGGTGTCAAATCACATGATCTTGGCGGCCAATTGACATCGCCACCACGTGATATAACACGGCCATTGAATTTGTCGCGCAAAAGAGCCATTGTTTCGTTAGCTGTGTGGCAAGTGGCACCCTGCTGTAGAAACCACATATCGTCCAGGGTCATATCCTTAATTCCTGGCCACAATAAGTTCGTTATCATCTCGCGATAGCGAACACCACTCACGGTAAATGCTTGGCCGACCTCAAGACACACAATCGCGAACAACAGCAATGTTTTCCGCAGAACGAACTGGGCGAGCATGCACAGGTGTTTTCACAAACCCGGTTTGCTGAAATTTGCCCACAATTCTCACGATTGTAGACACATTTGGTCAATTATGCTGACCAAAGAAAATCACGAAGTGCACGAAATGCATTTTGATTTGAACGCACATTTTCATAATAAACCTGAATAACTTTAACGCGTTGCTCGATTGTGTATCTTTCGCTGGTTCAAATTGAGTTAGTCTGAAATTGAGAAATGCCGAATGAAATGCAGAAAAAAACTTGGCGTTTATGTGTGGTTTACATTTAACATCGGCCCTTAAAATTTAACCACCCTTTACATCTACAATTGGCTAAAGTGACTACAGCTAGGTATCGGTATGAAAAGAGAATTTTAAACTATTTAAAATATTTCTGAAAATCATATAATTTATTGTATACCAAAACCTTACCTCTACACTTGACGCACCAAACGTATTCAATATATATATAACTTAATAAATATAAAGTAGTTTATATTAAGATACACAGCAAAAACAGGGATTCAACTACTTACCAGCCTATTTACTCGCTTAATTACTTTAGTTCGCGATGTCACAAAAGTAATGAGTTGTCATTACCTTTTTACTTACAAAAAACACAATGTAATGGGTGGTCCCATTATTTTTTGGACATCGCGAACAAAAGTAATTAAGCGAGCAAAGAGGCTGGTAAGCAGTTGGTACCATGTTTTTGCTGGGTAGTAATATACTATTAAAATTGTATAACAATTTACCTTGGTTTTGGAAAACTATCACGTTTTGAGCGTCTTCTTTGCAGCCATATGCGTTTTCCCACTTTGACACGCATTTTAAAGGAAATATTGTTGCTTATGTGACTAATGTTGATAACTAAGATTTAAACACTGGTACACCAACGAAAAAAAGAACCCTTTTTCTTTAAATATTTTTTTTTTTTTTAGAAATCACAGTTAAAATATCAGGTTTAAAATAATTGGAATGTATAAATTTACTTTGTTGAGAAAAATAAAAAGAACAAATTGTTCCAAGATATGCTTCGTTGCAGTTGAATTTACAAATTTATTTAATGATTTATTTAGTTGTTGTTGCATAAATTAATTGAAACCTTTTTTAAATCAATTGTTATAAACAAAACACTAGTATTTTTTATTATTTTTTTATGGGAATAAATTTTTGTTATTAGTAGATAGTAGTATTAATAAAAAAATAAATAAAAAATAACTTAAAAGCAGGTACATTTGTTTTATTAAGAATATGACAATATGTTCATATTTGTTGAGCTTGCAGTTTTTGTAGTAAATTTCAGTTAAAAGTTATTTTATAAGATTTTATTGTTTTTTTTTATAATTAAACGTTAAATTAAATGTTACAAAATGGCATTAAAAAATGACTTCATTTTTATTTGTTAAGCCTTTCTTTTGTACATTTTTATTTAGGTTTTTCGTTTTCTTTTTTAAAACATTTTCCTTTGCTTTCTTCTCTTTTTTCACATTAAATTTTCAGATTATTTAACACTTCATATAAATTTCACAGCCAAAAAACAAATTTTCTTGTTTTACATACAAATTATCTCTTGTTATTTAAAATTCAATTCAAAGACGTCACTCATACGCACTGTTGACCATTAAAAAAGCATTTTCATTTTTGTATTTATTTTAAGCCTATAAAAACATTAAATTTTGTATTAAATATTCATTTTGCTGGAATTTCATGCGTTTGAAATTTTATTTTTGTTATTTTTTTTATGGTCTTGCTTCAGTCACCGGTTTCATATAAATGTCGTTCAATTTATATTGATAAATTTTCTTTACTGGCCGCTTTTGTTTGTCATTTAAAAAGGTGAATAAATATTTTTTCAATTTCTTTTTCGTTTTTGTTTTCCTTTTTGTTGCTGGTGTTTTTTTTGTTTACCAACAAATCAAATTTTTTTTCTTTGTTCTTCGCGTGTTAGTGTGTGTGTGTGTGAGTAGTTTTTGAATACGGTTATAAAGTGATTGTAATTATATTAGTATTATTTTATCTACTATACTTTTCATCACACAAGTGCACAGTGGGATCATTGACCAAATAATTTAGTAATAAAAACATACCTATATAGTCAACCTTAAAATTCTTAAAATTAAAACCCAGTCTAACTTTGCCTTTTTGTAAAACTGATACGATTTTTTAATTTTGCATTGAAATCATTGAATTTGAAGTTTCTTGTTGCACTGTATAATTTATATTATTCATTAACGAATCATCTGCTTATATACTTAACGCACTTACAATGTAGGTATTTATTTTCAAATAGGCATAAGTTAAAAAAATAACATTTACATTCCAATCCAATGCTGAATTTCATAGTGTAGTGCTAAAACTTGAACTTATGCCCATAATTAACTAAGAAAAAAAAATAAAATGTCAAAAATATTTATACAAAATAACAAAAATTTTTGTGTTAACTCAAAACTATCAGCATTAAACTCAGCAAAAGAATGTGCCCTTTAATTTTCTTTCAAGGATGGCAGCTCAAACAAATATCGTTTACACCCTGTTAAAAAAGCTTCTTAAATTTGCGTTGAATGTAACAATTTCATAAATATTTATGATATATTTAATAAAGAACAGCAATAACCATTACTGTTAAGACGGTTTATATTGCCTTAATTCATTTTGAGAAGTGTGATATTTTAAATTATTCAGTTTTATCGGCTAGGCACCCAGCCCTGCTTTCTATAATTTTTATCATGAAACAGACAACTTAAAATTGAATTGAAATAAAATCAATTCTATTTATATATAAAACAATAAAATAACAATATTATGAATAGAACAAGCACTCATCACACAATACTATTATAAGTTTAAGTAAATTCAAAAAAACTTTCAAGGATACTTATACCCCGCCTGTGGAGAACGTGACATGTTGCCGTAGTGCTGCCAATAACAAAAGTTGAAACAATTAAAAATTTTTGCTGAAAATATCTTCAATTTTGTAATTAAGAAATCGTCAATTCAAAAATTCTTAATATTTCCATAAAAAGAGGAAAACCAATATAATAAAGATTAGATCTGATCAGATCTGCTAAAATCTAATTTTATTAGATTAAATGTTATAAGTTCTGGTACCAGATCTTATCACATATGACTAAATATGGCATAAGTGATACACTTTATGGACATATCTGATGAGATCCAGTACCAAATTTGTTCATATCCGAAAGGATCTGAAAATAATTGTTGATTTTTGTGGCCAGATACAAGCAAATATTGCCATATGAGAACATATCTGGTGGCAGATCTATTTATATCTAAGAATAGGTCTAATACAAGGCTGTAGCCATTCGAGACGTTTCCAAAGGCACCAAAATAAAATGAATATGATGGACATATTATAACATCCAAAGAACAAATTGGACCTAATTATATCGGTGCACCAGATCTAAATATATTGGATAAGATCTAATTAGATCTCGTATTTGTCCCCAATTTTGAGATATAATTAGGTACGCTGCAACTAGATCTAACAAGATAAATATTGTTGCTCTAAGGGAATTAATTGATTGTAGCAACTAAAGTAGACTTTATGATTCGGTTTAAAATTTAATTTTGTGTGTACACTCAGAAAAAAAGTTAGTAAAAATTTATAAACGGTTTTCAATCCTACTTTTAGAAAAATGTTTTTATTTAGCAACTCTTATTTTTATTTACATTTTCAAAATTACAGAATTTTCACAGAATATTTACAAATTTTTATAAATTATTTCCAAAATCATTTTACAAATTTTTGAAAGCCGATTTGCTAAAATTAGCAAAAAAAATTACAAATTTGATAAAAGTGGATATTAAAGAAAATATTATTTGTAATTGAAACTTACACATACAAACTTAAATTGTCTTAAACTGTTACATATATGAAAGAAAAAGGATAGGATGTAAATATACAGACTCCACTTAAAATATCACTGAAATTTTATCCTAAAAGTAAAATATTAACTTAAATATTTTTTAAAAACAAGTTATAACAAAATAATAAATTCGTTTATATTTTTACGATTTTTAATCCTTTGATTTTTTTTTCAATTTTGTCTAAAATATTTTTTGTGAAAAAAAAAATAAATTTAAAAAATTTTGATGCTCGATAAAAAAGATAAATTTGAAACTTTGTACTAACATTAATAATATTCAGTAAATTTTTTTTGCTGATTTTAGCAAACAGATTTTAAATTCCACATTACAAAAAGTTTTCTAAAATTAAGTAGCGGCAGCTAATTTTTCTACACGTCAGCAGACATGTGTTGCTAGGATTAGCAAAAAATACCGCTGGGCTCAAATTATCAAAATTTTCCTTAATAACAGCAAAATTTCAGTTGCTGTTACAGACTTTTTTGATGAGTGTAATAATAAAGTTAAGTTTTGAGTAAATAAATAGTTGCAATAGAAAATTTCAACTGTGGTTTATTATTTTCATTATAAAAAGAACTCTACTTATTAAAAAGTAAATAAATAAACGGTTTATTGAATTTTTTTAATTTAATTATGTTTTTTTTTTAATTTCTGATGTATACCTGAAGGGATTTTTGCAGAATGGTAAAGCAGATGCTTTTCTTTTTTATCGCGTCCGTAAACATTTCAAAAATCCTGTCCTACATTAAAAGTATTCCAACCCTGTTTAAAACCCCATTTTTACCACCAGGTACATTATTTTAATTTCATATTTCTTGACAAAGGGGTTTGTTTGGGCAGGCCATCAAGGTGAAGATTTTTCCCCTTGGCCTTCGCCGTAGAAATTTTCAAAAGCGCATCGTAGTCGAAGAAGGAATTTTGACATTCTAACTTTAGTGGTTAAGGCTGGGCGATTTTGAGTCAGTCAAGGAGTATTTTTCTGCGCTTAAACAAAAATTTCTTAATGATACTTGAATTTGCTTCTAAATCTGTATTTTAACAACTGTTTTTTAAAGCCATGAGAATAAGTTCTCCAAGGAATTGTATGTACCGTGTAGGCCTTAAAAAACATTAAGAGATACGATGTTACTCTTTCGCGATTGTTAAAAAAGATTCCGCATCAAACGAAATTAAATTTATATTAATTCTTTCGATTTTTTAAGTTGTTAATTAATTTTTGAAAATCGTTATTTTTATACAGGAAATTTTGTAAAATCATTAATCTTCGTTTCATTAAATTGCCCTTGATAAATCGTCAAAATTGGAAGAAATAATCAAAGTTGGCAGCACTGCTTAAGCGTGCTATAAATGTCATATATTTTGACGTACATAAACACATTCAATGTCTGTTTTTCTTTAGATTAGAAATATATTTATGTAAAAAAAAACATTTTATTATGATCCCAATGAATAGAAAGTTTTCGAAAAATAAATTCAATGAAAATAAGTTTAAATGGCTATTGAAAAAAAAAAAATTTAAGAATTATTTTTAATTGTTAATTCTCAAGCCGTAAATTTTTTTTAAAGTCCTGCAATGACTAACATGGAAGCATAAAAAACTGAATGAATTAATAAATATTTTGCCTAAACTAATGCAATATATAATAAAATTTTATACAAAATTTCATTGCATTTTTAAGAAGTTTCATACATTTAATGAAAAAGTTTTAATAATAAAATTAGTTTCATAAAAATTATGAAGCTTTTCAATAAAAAAAATGTGCATCCACTTTTTAAACAAAAAAAAACTGAAAGTTTTATAAGTTTCATTGGACGAATATTCTTTAAAAATCAGCAGGATAGAATAGAATATAGGTTCCCTTACTACACCCTTTGGGGGGAATAATTTACGATGACCTACTTATGTTGAGTGAGGAACCAGAAAATGTAAAAAAAGTTTGGGTTAAATTGTCATTTGCTTCGACTACAATTGTAGCATTTTTGACGATTTTTTAATATATTTTGGAGAAGAGTAAACATTAAAAAATCAATAAGCTATTGAATAATTAATAGGAATATGTACATTAAGAAAAATTTAATGAAACAAAAACAGTATTAAAAAAATATATACTAATAGAAAACAGTTTCATAATTAAACTAAGGTACGTATTTGAGTTGTGATGTGTTACTACTGTAACAAGACTACTTATAGGACTGAAAAATACAACTTTTCATAAATAAAACAACAAGCTTAACAAATAAATTTTTTTACAGTTTATTGTTTTTATCATTTTTAGCTAAACTGATGCAGGTAATTCAATCCGGCAAATATCTCATCACAACACGAAATTTTAGACAAGCTAGAGCCTCTAAAAGAGGCTGAACAAAAAATCTACTAAAACGTATATTTTAATTTTATTTTAATTTAAACATGTTCATACTTGTTTTCAAAATGTTGAAAAAATAAAATATCCTTTTAGAAAATTGCGTTAGTTCAATAAAAAACTTTACAAGGAGTACTAAATGTTATATCATTGTATTATAAAATAAAGTTGCTAAAAATTTCATTTCACTATAAAGATAATTTTTTGTTGGGTTTTCTTTTTGTTAGCAACTATGAGGTGGGCAATAAGTTACCTACCATTATGCTAGTAAATTTATACAAATATTTATGAAAGTGTATTGTATTCTGGCCATAAAAAATATATTTGGTAACAACAACCAAAATATTCAGCAATATAATTTATATTTGGTTATGCTAACCGAATTTATTAGTTGTCGCAACCAAAATACACTTTTCACTTCGGTTTGCACTTTGTTTTGCTGAGTTCGTTCAAACTTCATGTGAATAGGTTTAATTAGTTTTCAAATCGAATGAATAAATCATTTACAAAGCTTGCAATATTTAAAACCATTAATAATATTATAATAAATTTTAAAAAATTGTTGTTATTTTTGCTTTTCACTTAAGGAATTTAAAATTTGCAAAAGGATGTTTAATCATTATTCTATATTCACCTGAAACGCCACCACAACTACCACAAAACCTCCACAAACTTATACACACAGCTATAAAGATACTTATGTATATTGAATCCTATTTATTACACAAAGCAAACGTAGTAAACATATCTAAATAAATGACTTTTTGCCAATCTTTAGCATCCCAGCAAAAATAAATGGAAGTGGTTCTTAAGGAATTAATTTTTCATTGATTCCAAAGTATCCTTTAGTTCTGATTTTCCTCTTCTAAGGCAGTTATTTTTCACAACTTCTAAAATTTTACACTTTGCAAACTTAACCTAACACTTTTCAAACTCAACTTATTTTAAAAACAACCATAGTTAAACATTAATCATGGATATTTCCATATAAATTTGACTTTTATAACAATGGTTTAAGTTTAAGTGATTTGCTTCAATTTAGCAGATTTTAAATACTTAAAATCGTAGTTATTCTTGATACAAAAATGTAAACATTTATTGTAGTAAAAATTGCAATAATTTCGAATAAAGTAATTTAATAAATAAGGTCCGATTGCTGAATGTCTTATTATAATTTAACAGTCAAACTCAAAATTTATATGAGAAACACCAAAAAATGTGTCAGTTAAATTCCCAGGTAGAAATTATCGGAAGATTGTGAAAATGAGGCTAAAGCCCGATTACTGATGTCCTGTTAAAATATAAATCACAAGTTAAAAATTTATTTTGGAACATCAAAAGATCTCAAAGAGCTTTAGATGCAATGAAAAAGGATCATAAAAAAAAATGTCCACCCTTTGACACCCATATGTTAAAATCATTGTTTCCGATCCAAATTTTCACAACACCGGAATCAAAATCACTGCTTCTTTTTCTCTTCTTTTGTTTCTTTTTTTTTTTTGAAACTTTGAATGTAAACTTTGGAAACCAAGCCATCAAATTTCGAAGTCCTAAGAATGTATGGGCTGTTATTAGAGAACACTAAAGTAAAATCTAACAATAAAGTGAAAATTTTTTCCGAGATTACTTGTAGTGGATATACTCATCCTAGTAACCAGTAATTTTTTTTTTAAATTCCACTTAAGTGGTTATAAATAGTACACCTAAGTTTCCAAAAAACTTATGCGTGCACAATAAAATTGGTCCTTAAATGACTCCAACATAAGATTATTTTCTTAGTCCTTTAATTTCTGAGTCAGAAATTATTCAGTATACTCACAATAAATTTTCCGTAACCAACTGTAGTTTATTTAAAAAGTAATACGTAAAGTTTGTTTCTAAATGAAAAATCAATTAAAATTCATACAAATATGTTTTTTTAACTATTTGAATCAGGCAATTAAAAAAAACAAACAGACATTCAGTAGGAGTTGATATTTTCTGTTAAATGTAGAATTTTATGATTTCTGTTTCTAAAAATAGAAAAATCATATTATACCTTTTTCTTTTTTTTTTACCAAAATAGTTTGTTTACATACAAAATTATTTCAATAAAAATTACAAGAAATTATTAAAATATAGATACACACATAGAAAATAAAAATATATACATCTTGTGTGTTTCAATTTGAAAAACAAGCAAAACAAATCGTTTTTTTTTTCTACGTTTTGTCAGTTAAAATTGATGGTTCTTTTAAACTACTTTCGGTTGCTTTACTACTTTTGTCTTAATAATCGACAAAAGAGTAAAGCAATGATTGAAAATAAACAACAAAATGGGCTAAATATATTGAAAAATCAGTAGTCCTCTTTTTGATTGTATTTTCTATTAATTTAATATGTATTTTAGATTATTTTTAACGAAATAATATTGTGAGTGTATAAATATAAACCTCTTTTTCAAAAATTTCCTATCAAAAAGTACTACTTTTTCGGTGTCAAAATTTTCCAAGTTTAAAACGAACAAAAATGACTATCTCAAAAAATTTACTCAGAAATAACTCAGATAAAAATTTCTCAAAAAATATTCGTTTTTGAGCAAAGAAAATTTTTGAAACCTGTCAAAAATATTGGTTTGTCAATAAAAAATTACAAACAAGTTGTTAGCGCCACTATTATCGCTGTGAGGGAAACAAAAACCACCCAAAATAACGACATGACGGTGACTGCAAAGACAGTCGCGTCAAGAGCACATTAGTGATTCTCTTCTCTCCAGAAAACACTATTTTTTTGTTATTGCATTTTAATTTTCACAATTATTTTAATAGAAATTTAAGAGTCAAACATATTAACTTGGTTAAGTACACTAAAAGCATATAAGAGCCACTGAATATATATATTTTAACTCGTCGTATTTTTTTTGTTTACGAAAAATTGTTAAACGCGGCAACTCTGTTTTGAGAATGAGAAACAAAATACAGGAGAATAAGAAAAAACGTTTGAAAAATAAAATTAAATATCACGACTGCATCACTGGACGTGTTTATGTGTCAGTTTCTAAAAAAAAAAATACGACACGTTGTTATTCTGTTTCTACACAAAACAAAAAATTTGATTTCGCTAAAACGAGCAATAATACATTAAGATAATTCCATAATTCTCGAAAATTTTTTTAAAGAACAATTTTCAAATAAGAAATTCAATTCACGAAGCCTAAGAGATAAACTTTGAATTGTATGCCTTTTTTAAATCTTTGTCAGTTCCGTCGAAACTGCCGATTAAAAATGTATTTTTAATTTTAACATGTAATTATTTATATTTGTTATGTAATTATTGATTGCGATAAAAATATTTATATTTAAAAAATATTTTAAAATTAATTTTTTTACGTGAGATTATTTTTATTTTGAATACAGAAAGAATTAAATTTAATTACGAGAAAATTTTATTGTTAATTTTTTGAACTCAAAAATTACTCAGGTAGTATTCCAATATATGAGGTAAATCCTTTCGGAGTAATTTTTGAGTCTAAAAAGAAAACTCTGTTTTGATGAATCTTTTTTTTTCATATAAATAATTTTAATTTTTGAAAATATTCCTTGAGACACATTTTTGTGCAATTTTAGGCCCGTTTGCCGGCTGGGAAAGCAATTCTCCTACCTACATATTTTCCTTAAGAGAATATCTAAATAAAAAACTTATTATATTTGAATGTCCATTCACAATGCTGATTGCTCTCCCCTTCTCACTTACATATTTTTTACATTATTTTCTTTATCTTTATTCTTAAATACAATGTGTAGCGTAGGGTTCTTCAGTGTTGTGAAATAAAACATAACGACTGTATTCATAAAAATTTTAAACAGCATTTCAAATTATTAGCTGAGCAAAATTTGATAAAATTGTATTCATAAACAAATATTAGCTTAAACTGCCTATTTTTCGACCCTAGCTTTAACCTCTTTTAAAGTTTTTTGTGTTTACTTTCAATTTGAAAATTTTTGCGAAATATTTTCATTCAATCAAAATAAGTTTATTGATTTTTTGATACATAATAGACACGCTATATTTAATCAAAAGAATTGGTAAGAACTATTTTTATTGAAAAAATTTTACGTATTTTGCTTAAGAGGGCGGATCAATAAGTCCGTGACTTTTCGAACTTCCCTCGTAGTTATATGAAACGCAACACGGCTCCCATCAAGTACCACCTGTTAGTAGACTACTGTCAAATTTTGTGCATGTTCCATCATTTACTTTGCGTTTAACAGCTGTTCAAAACATACAACCTCGTGGATAAAAAAAAAACCGCCAATCAAACCAAGGAAAAGCTTGATAAATACTGTGGGCACTCTTTACCATCGATTTCAATAGTAAAAAAGTGGTTTACTGACTTTCGTTGTGGTCGCACAAGTACAAATGACGCTGAACGTTCTGGAAGGCCAATTGAGGTCAATACACCCGAAATGTGTGTAATCTCAATGGCAAAATTCCATGAATTGGGCTACGAATTGGTACCTCATCCGCCATATTCTCCGGATTTAGCCCCCAGTGACTATTTCCTATTTCCAAACCTAAAGAAATGGCTCGGTGGAACGATATTTAGCTCCAACGATGAAATTATTGTTTAAACAATTTCCTATTTTATGGACCTCGAAAAATCCTATTTTTTGGAAGGGATACAAAAATTAAAGAAACGTTGGACTAAGTGTATTGAGCTAAAAAGAGATTATGTTGAAAAATATTTTTTTTTTTTTGCAAAAGAAAACTGTATTTCATTCCAAATTTCAAACGATCATCAGACGAAAATTTACAACAAAAAAAAAGAAGTGACCCGTCCAGCCCTCTTTTCTTTATATTATTTTTAATTTGGTATCTAAAAAAATTGATGTTTTTAATTCAAAGTAATGTTAATAGTACAAAATAAACTAGTGATGTGTAAACAATAAAAACAAATACAATAAAACTGGTTATTTAAATACATTTTTATCTGCAATAAAATTATCACATAAATTACACTTCTACTGAGCATTTTGTTCTGACTCTTTTTGTTTTTTAATTTTAATATTTATCTCAATAAAATTTTTCTCAAACACGACAAACAAAATTATAGAAACAAGTACTGTATGATTTAATAGGTTCATTCGTTTACTTTTCTCAGTCAAATCCAGTAAGATTTACTCAATAACAAACTTACAGAGAACAAGACCAATTTACTGTCAAAATGGAAATTTTCTAAAAAAGTAAGCGAACGAATTTGCAATAATTTACAAGTTTGTTAAACAGCTGATTGTAAAACCATATACAAAAATAAATATAACTGGTCGATATGAAAAAAATATTCTTGTTGTAAAATCTTAAGCAGAAACATTTTAGAAGGTTTTGTTATCTTTTCTATAATTCATTTAACAATATTTGTTGCTTTGCATTTGCATTCAACAACGTAATTGTAAAACATATTTTTTGGTTTGTATTTACAAAAATTTAAACATATTTTTTTTCAATCAGATGTTTTTTCTGCTTGTAAATTCTTGCTAGCAATAATTTGTCCAGTAAAAATTTGCAGAAAGAAGAAGAACTCTCAACATCAAACTGTCACTTTATTCTCTCTTTTTTCTTTATGTTTACTGAGTATGGGCCTGTTCGGAAATGCATCACTGCGCTGCATCTGATGCGCATCGCGTTCGTAAAAGCATAATTCGGCATGACTGCAAATGTCACATGTTTGAAAAAGCATCACTAAAGCAGATGATGCGCAAACAAATGTCAAACACGCATCACAAAAATGGCTGATGCAATTCAAGAGTAAGTACAAAATTTGCTATTTATTAAATGTTTTTCTTCAATTTTTTTTTTTTGTGCTTTTTAGGATCCAGGCTGATGCCAAATTTAATAAATTATTAATTAGTCTTCGATTGGACATGGAGGAGGATTTTGCATCTCCAACTCACAAAACAAATTTATTATAAACTTTTCCATTTTAATGCTCATGCGTTCGAAATTGTATACACACTGCGCAACAAACTAAGCATCAGCATCAGCTGATTCGCATCAGCATCGCAAACTAATCACCCCTGCGCATCAGATGCAAAGCAGTGATGCATTTCCGAACAGGCCCTATTTGTGTAAACGAACGAAACTTATAATCATTGTTTATGATGCAAACGATTTAAGTGACAAATAAAAAATATAGTTTTGCCGTCCTCGATTTAAAAAAAACGTTAAATCGTTTTTTACTTAAAATACTGATTATGAATACGAATTTTCAACAAAGCTTTTTTGGCTTAAATGTTTTTTTTAACAACTTTGTATTTGAAATCTGAATTAAGTTTTTTTTATGAATACGGCTATTAACATTTACAATCCTCAACTAATTGCAAAACATAAAACATATAAACGTTGTTTAAATTAAAGATATTCTCTCTTAAAATGGTAACAGCGGGGAGTAAAATTTAATAAATTATATTTTTATTATTTTTAGAAATGATGGTGTTGAAAATATAAAAAAGATTATTTTTTTTTTTGCGCTCATGATGGTAATTTCTATATGAATACATATTGAGTTTTGCAGCATCTAAAAAGGACCTTTATGTATAGATTGATTTTCTAGTTAATTTTTTGCATTTCATTACACCTGTTGAGCATTAATTCTCATTCAAGTATATTTTTAGATTGACCTTAATTTCCTGTTTTATATTGAGTATGTACGAGTACCTTGGCTATAAATTAAACAAGTCTGTTACTGATTGGCAATAAAGAAACATTGAATTTAAAGCGAATTTTTAAGTAAATTAAAAGGGACAATAAATTCAGCTAATTGCAGATTGAGTTTTAAATGAATGTAGGTGTAACGGAAAAATAAATCTACAGTGGAATTAAAGCAAACATATATAATTTTCTTAAGATTATTTTATTTTTTTTAAATGAATTGAAGTCGCAATCATTCAAACTTAATTGAAACTTATAAACAATATCGGAAGCGATGACAAATTTGGGTTGGCAACCGTTTCATCCGCTCAGTGTTATTGGATAACGATATTACAAAACTATTTCATTAGTTAATTAACCTGTTTTATTTCTATGTGTAAGTTTATAATTTATTTTAAAAGTTTTCACAGGCTTATATATCAACCATTCAAAGAAAAAAAGATATGAGAAATTACTTTTTCACAGTAAATGAATGATTGCCCGTACAAATGAGATTTTTCCATCTATTTTTATTAATTTGTTGCCAGGGTAAATTTTAAAAATTTGTAATGGGCAATCATCTATTAAATGTGCAAAATAATTTCGCATATCCCTTTTCCTTTAATTGGTATATTGATATATCTATAAGTCTGTTGTAGGAGCCGGTTTCAAAATGATTCTGACGATAACCTAATCGCTCAGTTCGAAAGTTTGTCAGTCCCTCTAGCGCAGATCTTTATAATTTTCTCTATCTTTTCTATATTATAATCTCGAACCCGGCAAATAAATTATTTCGTTAGATTATTAAGTTTATTGCTATTTTGCGGTAGGTTATTTTAAGATTGACAAATTTTTAACGATAGATCATTTTTGGCAACTTCACGGCCCGTCACTTTGTTATGAAATTCCTTAGGATATTTTAACGTTAACGGAATTTTAAGTTATTTTGTAATTGGTATATTCGGGTTACCGATAGTCCTTTAGAAAGGGTTTAAATCGGCAACAGTATTTTAGGGTAAGTGTTTGCCAACCAAGACTAATATTGATTAATTAAAAAAAAATTACAGTAACAAAAAACCAAAATAAGTGTTGCAATAAGTATTTTCTAATAAACTTTGACAATAAAAAGTTTCCCGTGTAAATTTTTCTCAAGTTGCGAAACTTTAAATACTTTAATTTTAGCCAGGACTATAAAACTTTTAGGATGTATAGAGTTAAAAGCACCAAGCCAATCATTAGTCGACAATCAAGTTTAGTCACAACCTACATAAAACAAATCACCAATATATTAAAGAACAATTTCTAAACTTTTATTGTTTGTAAAATGGATTTTTAAACGGTGCTGCGGCAATACTCAACATATTTTTAAATTTATTCAACAAAAACTCTAAGTAGGGTAATCGAAAAAAGCTAGTACTTACACTTAAAAAAGTTTGTAAGTTAAAATAACTGAAAATATCATTTAAAAGAAATGATATTTCATTTAAAAACCGGTCTACTTAATTTTCATTTAAATTAAATGCCATTTGTTATTTATTTTTAAATGTTGATTAATCAACTGACACATCCGTAAGAAACAAATTTTACTACCAATCCTTAAAAAATAAATGTTTTTTCATTTATTTGAAATTATTTCCGTTTTTGTATTTTTTTTATATACTCGTACAATACAAACTTTATGTATGCATATGAAGTCATTAACACTTTTTTATGAATGTGTTTGTGTATGTATGTGTGTTTATGAAGTTCTTGTAATTTGTATTAAAAAATTTTGTATATATACAACCAATTTAAATAAAAAAACAAATTGAAATTTTTTGAATATTTTTTTTTTGAAACAGACAGCAAACAAAATTTAAATATGTAATAACTGTTACGGACACAAATAAACCACAAGTTTCCGTTTTATGGGTAAATTTTTATTAAATTTCAAACAAATGAAAAAAATTAATGAAACTGAAAAAAATTGGTAAGTGATAGTAAATTATTTCGAATAAATGTATAAAAAAGTTAATATAAATTTTTCTTTGAAAAATAAATGTATGTTCCTTTATTTTTAAATGGAACGGAAAACTTTTTTATTAAACTACAAAGAGTTAACTACATAATATTCTGAGTGTATATGTTTTTATTTGTTAGAGATATTTTAGACTATTTTTTAATATTTTCTTAATTTTGCTTTTTTTCTAAATATTACCTTATTTTAGCTTTTAACTTTAAAAAAAACAAGTTATTTTTAACTTTCTTCCTTGAAGATAGAGCATTTTTAGCTTCCCAGGTGAAAATGTTCATATATGTTCATATATCATCATATATGGCTTCATATATGATCGTTTATGTTTTCATATATGAGCAAGTATGAACATATATGTCATGTATGGAAGCATATATGGGCCAATACATTTAAACATGAAGTATATATATTGAAATATATGGTAATATATTGCATATGTTGGTCCATATATTGGTTCCCAGCAAAAAAAAAGTAGCAAAAGAAGAGAAAAAGAAGCATTGATTTTGATTCCGGTGTTGTGAAAATTTGGATCGGAACCAATGATTTTTACATAGAGGTGTCATAGGGTGGAAGTTTTCTTTTATGATCCTTTTTCATTGCATCTAAAGCCCTTCTTATGGTTTAGTGAAAAATTAAATCTTTTATTCTTCCAAATAAATTTTAAATTTGTAATTTAGATTTCTACAGGACATCAGTAATCGGGCCTTAGCCTCATTTTCACAATCACCCCTAAGCTTCTACCTGGGAATTTAACTGACACATTTTTTATTGTTTCCTATACAAAGTTTGTGTTTTACTGTTCGTTAAATTTTAGCGGGAAATTCAGCAATCGGGCCTTATTTATCTCTATTCGAAATCCTTGCAGTTTTTACTACAATAAATTTTTTACTTTTTGTAGCGTCATTGATTTGAAAAGTGTTTAATTTCTTAAAAAATCATATTTTTTAAGTTGTATAAAAGAACTTTCTTAGAAGAGAAAAATCAGAACTAAACGATACTTTAGAATCAATGAAAAATTAATTCTTTAATAATCACTTCCATTTATTTTTGCTGGGTTCATATACGCCATATATGTTCATATATGAGTACATATATTATTCTATATATAAAGTAATATATTTTAATTTTTATTAGATATTACCATATATGAGATTAATTTAAACATTTGATCTACCGAATTAAGATACAGTTTGAATTCTTAACTGAACATAAAGGCAGAAACGTAATTAAATTAAGTGACTTATACTAGGTATTGTATTTGCGTTATATACAAAAATTTTTAATATTAAAAATTTGTATTTCCAAAATTTTGTTTGATACCAAAACCAAGCTTAAGTCATTTACATAAGCCAAATGTAGTTGGGTCTTAAGACTATTAATAATTTTCAGTCTTTTTTATCCTTCGCCTCTGGCGGAGTAATACGTAACCAAAAAAAAAAAAGGATTGAGATCAATAACACAAATTTCAAAATCTTTCTTATTGATTAAATATAAATGAAATTTCTAATAAAAAATTATATAAAATTTTTTATTATTAAACGCAAATATATATTTCGATTTTAAAATAAACTTTTGCTAACAAAGTATGAATTGTAAGATAAAATGAAGACTTGTTGTACTATAATCTTAAAATAATATTGGTAGCTTTTTCCCAAAATGTATGTATATTTATTTTAATTTTGTTGCATGCAGGTGTCCCTTTTTTCACACATACATTTTAAACAATAAATTTTGTTTTATTTTAATGAATTATTTTATGGTTGCAAAACCGCCCACCACTGTTAACGTTCCTTTTTATATCTGTATACTGTTTTAAACATACAGTTATGTGCGAAAAAAAGGGATATTTACATGCAACAAATTTAAAGTAAAAAACACACATAAATTTTGGGAAAAAACTACCAGATGGTATTATTATCAATATATATAATAATATTAATAATATAATAATATATTATTAATAATATTAATATTATTTCTAGATGTTTTTTTTATAAGTTTTATTAACATTTCATATAAACACAATTCATTATTAATTAGGCCTCAGCGCCCCTAAGGGGCATTATTGAGGCAAGTTGGCAAATACTGTCATTATAACTTAATTAAATAACATGAGTATGCATAATAATAAAAAAAAAATATATATATACATATATATATATATATATAAATATATATAATTATAATCAAAATTATTTTTAAAGTATTAACTTACGAAAGAAGCATTTCAAGATTTTCAAAAATATATTCTTTTAACTCTCTTTTAAAATTTTAAATTATGTTTATTGTTTTCAACCTTAAAGGTAAGTTGTTGTATTCAAAACTTCCCATATATTGTATTCGCTGCTTTGTTGTTTCCAATCTGCACCTTGGTGTATGAAAGTTTCGCTGATTTCTCGTATTAAAAAACGATTGATTTTGAACAAAAGTTATTGTACGATATCCTATATTGTGTAAGGATTTAAGCATATACATTAATAGCTGATACTTATATAGTCCATAAATAGGCAAAATTGGTTTACAGATATTGGCATAAAGAGATACAGTTGGGTAAATTATTGGTAAATTATGAATTGTTTTTAAGGCTTTATTTTGCATAACTTGCAGCGACTTTAAATCATTTGTGTTTTTGTATCCATATATTATTACCATGTAATTTAAGTGACTTTGTATCAGGGACTGATAGATTAAAAGCTTAGTTTTCTTATTCAGTTTGTTTTTCATTTTATATAATATACCAACAGCCGGAGCAATCTTTCGCTTTACTTCTGCAATATACAATTTCCATGATAGATTACTTTGTAAAACAATTCCCAAATATTTTACTTCATGTGTTTCAAAAATTAGATTTCCGTCTACAAAAATATTAAAATTATTATTTAATGCATGTGAATGTGGCCTAAATCTGATAAGTTTAGTTTTATTTGCATTAAGTATCAATTTATTTAACCGTGTATATTCGAAAATAAGAGCAACATCTCGTTCCATATTAGTCTTCAGTCTTTATTTAATGTAACAATTCATACTTTGTTGGTTATTTTTTTATTATTTATTTATTCTATTTTTAATACTGTTTTTAAATAATAACAAGAAAGTTTGAATTGTTATATAAAATGAAGATACTATAATCTAAACATAATATTGGTACTCTTTTCCCAAAATTTATGTGTCTTTTTTTACCTTAAATTTATTGCATGTAAATTATCCCTTTTCCCCCTGAATTTAATGTTTCTTCATTTAATTTAAATAAAAAAGCTATATTTTTGTTTAAAAATAAAAAAAAGCATTTTTAATATACCGGCATATAGAAATAGTACTTATAATATATGACCATATATGAACACTCATATATGTCCATATATGACCATATACGGCCATATACTCTCAAATTTCGGATCCGAGCATATATTGAATAATATATGAACCCATATATGTAGCCATATATGACCATATATGAACATTATGAACATTTTTGATGCTAAATTTTTGTTTTAAAATCTTAACGTTGAAGATATCTTTGATTGGAACTTTGAAACAAATTCAACAAAAAATTTCTTTGTAATAACGATTCCAATTTTTTTTTCGGCTTATTATACCCTCCACCATATATGGTGAGGGTATATATCAGTTTGTCATTCCGTTTGTAATATGTCGAAATATAGGTTTAAGACCCCATAAATTATATATATTCGTGATCCTTATGCAATTTTAAGTCGATTTAGCGATGTCCGTCTGTCTGTCTGTCTGTTGAAATGGCGATCACGACGCGAAGACGCAAGCGGGGGTGCCTATTTTTACCCAGATTATTGAACATCCTGCCCAGCAGTTTGGTATTTAAAATGAGCAATATCGGTTAAGCGGTTTAAAAGTTATGAGTGAAAATGTGAAGGTACCTCTAAATTTTCCATACAAATTTGTACAATTTTTCTGTATCTATTTTTGTTTTCTGTTAAGTAAGTAAAAATGTTATTAAGTCTTCTTCTTGTTCGATTACATTTACTGTCTTACATACTATGGGAATAATATCATTTTAGAGCTATATGTGTGTTACTCTTAATAACTAAGTTAACGTTAAAAGCAACAATGTTAAAGTCGCTAACAGAGCAGACCTCTGTAAATAACATTACTAAAACTAAATAACAAAAGTTCGTTACATAAATTGACAAAACATATTCATATTACAGTTCATGAAAAATTTAGTATATACGTATATCATCTTCAGCCCCTATGGTGGAGGGTATTCAAAGATTCGGCACAGCCGAATTTAGCCCTTTTTTACTTATTTTTAATTCAAATGGCTTATTTTAACCTCAAGCTTTTTTAAGAGCTTAAAACAATTTTTATGGAGATTTTTGGTTACTCTAGATATAAGAACATGTGCACCTACATATTTGAAACAAGGAGTGATGAAAAATTATGAAAAGCCATTGAAAAGATTTTTGAAATAATTACGGTTTTACTAAATCAAAAACAGCTGGAAAATACACTAAAATAAATAAATGGGTATAACTTGGGCAAGGAACTCCCAGGAAATTCATATTTTTTCTCGATATTCCAAAACTAATATGAACCATAAACGAAGTAATTAGAACTGGTTTTTATGACATACACCAGAACAATAACAAAACTGACGTTTTGAGAAGCACGATATAAACGACTAAAAGTTGATGTATATTTATTGAATCATTTGGCGTTATTTAAATCTTAATTTAAATTATCAAAACATTATGAATAAAGAGATTTTACTCCTTAATTAAAATTTCGTTCAACATTTTTTGATTTGAATAAAAATTTGAAATCTATTTCGGTGTTTTTTCAAAATAAAAATTATAGTGTGAATTCAAGTCATAAAGGCAGAAAAAAGTTATCTTATTTTCCTTTGAAAATTCGTAAATATTACTGTTCTGATATTTGTCTAAAAAGCAGAAATTGGGACAAAACACTTTATGACTATCAATCCTTAATAACTCCTTCATGATACTCGTATGAACTAAATATTTATCCATTAAATTTAAAACAAAAGTACATTGATTTTCAGTTGCATATTTTGAATTTAAATACAAAAAAATTTATACATTTTCGTATTTTGATTTAAACAATATATTGCACAGAAAATGCTTTGAAAATTACTTACTTATATATTTTTTTTTATTTTAAAGGGCGTTACTTCGGCTAAAAAATGAATGCATATTTTTTATGTTTTTAATGCATTGTTTTCCTTTTTAGACTCATTTATTTAGGTGTTTTTTCGATTTTTAAATTCATGGAGTTCCTTGCCTTAGTGATCACTATAAAGTTAACAAAACTACTCGTCCGTAAATTTAACACACTGTTTCGTAAACATAAATTATGACATTTTAACTTATTTAATGCGGTATTATTTAGGGAAATGTGTTGCAAATGTGTTGAACGTGCTAACGTCCATATCTCTGTTGTTAGTCCAAAAAACACTACATCCCATGTTCAGCTATTAAATTGAAAATCATAGTTGTCTTAACTATTTACGACATAAGTCGTTCTTAATCGTGTAAAATTCAAATACTTGTTTTCAGTGCAAAACTTAACATATGTCTTTATTAGTTGGTTTATTCACTAATATCACGGATATAAGTTAATATTACAAACTTTATAATGAATTATATTCTACACCTTGTTGAATCTATTCTTTCATATAAACATTGCATTATAAGTTTTGTTTATGCACTCAAGTTATATACTTGATATCTAATAAACCTTCAACAACAAATGACTATTTGCAGTTAAGTAATTTGTATTGTTTAGTTTTGTTTTCTTAACAATTTGTAATTATAATTCTAAAAAATATTTAATTTTTATTATATTTTTTTATACTTTTTATAAAATGTCAGAATGCAATAATTTGCAATATAATATTTTCAATTATCAGAAAGAAACTGATATTAGCATTCAATACATAGCAGAAAGAATATAATAGTACAGGGTGAGCCAAAAACAATTATTTGATTTTCTTTTGCCAAAACTTTTGCTTAAAGTGAAAATTCATTTGGTTTTTAATTGCTTATGTTTATTCGCACTTACATACAAATTTTCCATCAATTGTGGAAAATTATTCCGAGAGTGGTCGTCGTCGGCGTTGATGTAAATTTAAGCTTTTTTGATTACAATTCGCGTACACCAACAACTTCAAGTATCCCCAGAAGATGATACATGGGACTGTCAAATTAGAAGATCTAACATGTCAAAGGTTTTCAGAATCTGTTACTTTTCTATACCAAAAAGCCTTTAATTTGAGAGAATTATTTAAACTGAATAATTATGAGGTTCTGAAGAATTTTTCCTGTTTAAAAAAAAACTTCAAAATGTGAGATCTTTTTCTAGGAAAAACCCATTATGAGTCTATTTCAATATAAAAAATAAACATAACTTAAGACCTTTTCTTTAGTGTAAGATCCTCATAATCTAAGACTTTTTCTATAGCAAAAATACTTCAGAATCTTAGAACTTTTTCGCATAGAAAAATTTCTATAAAAAAATCTCAGACTACAAGACTTTTTCCAATAGAAAGTCTCAAGTCTCAGATTCAAAGGTTTTTTAAAATTTCTACAGGCAAACGTCCTCATAATCTGAGTTCTTTTCTATTTAAAAAAGTCCTTAAAATCTAATGTTATTTCTATAGGAAAAAGTCTTTAGCAGCTGAGATGTTTTCTATAAACAGAGAAACAAAATTTCTTGCCAACTGAATAATTTGGTTTGTAGTAACCAAATTATTTCAGTTGTCGCAACCAAATGTTTGCCTGATCCGATTGAAATATATGGTTTCAACCGAGGTTCTGTTATATTAACCGAATTTCGGTCGCCACAAACAAATATGTCGGTGGCTCCAACTAAACCATTCCGTTGCAAATAAGTCCGGTTGAATGAATTTATTTCACAATTAATCTATTCTCTGGGTATGAAAAAGTTTCAGTGAAATATTCTCTTTTTCGTTTTGAGATCATGAAAATTTTTCTTTTCTAAAAATGTTTCTTTTCTTTTCTTATAGACACAATCGATTGTAAATATCTCTTAGTTATTATTTTTGGTTTTGTAATTTTTATATACATCGAGGTTTTTAATTTATTATTTATAGTTTATAGCGAGCTTTCAACCTCTGTACATTTACAAATTAACGATTTTTAGCAAGGTTGATACATGGATTTCGATCCGGCAAAAGATCTATTCAGAACCCAAAGTTTTGGACAAGCTAGAGCCTCTAAAAGAAGTCAGAGCCTGAACAAAAAACCTATTAAAAACTAATATTTTGCTACATTTCTGTCTTCTTATTTAATTCCCAACTTTAAAGGAAAAACCTAATAAAGCTAACCCCACGTTGATTTACAGAGTTAAAATTAAATTTACTTACGAATTGTCTGTGTTTTCAATTACATACATATGTCAAATAAACTATTAGCTGATATCTGAAAGACATGTGAAAAGCCCTTTTACTGTAAAAGCAAGTGGAAATGTGAAACTCAGTTGTTTAGATGTGGTTGCTTTCTAAACTGTCTCGATCAACTCTATCAATTTCTGATTAAAACATATTTTAAACAATTATGCATCGTACCGCATGCAATTAATAGTGAAGTTTTCTCTGTAATGTTGATCAATATAAAAAAAAATCACCGTATCTGTTTTTTTTTTTTTGACAGGAAAACGCAGGTACTTTAACAGGTGGTGCAAGTGCTGGCAAAAAGGCTCGACAACAAAAATTTGTATTTAATGGTATGTATTATTAATCTCATCTGCTTTAGAAATTACTTCTCAATTGTATTTTATCAGGCTTACAAGTTTAGTTTATATTTAAAATGAAAATTTTCTAGAATTTCAAGGCAGCAAATAAGTTTAAAAAACACAACATTTGAAACAATCAAATGGAGAATTTTGTTTATGTTATTTATCTGTTTTATTTTATACTCATTTACATGTTTGTAAAATTAATGACATTTTATGATGGGAAAAACATTTCTATATTATAATAATGGGATTTATTACAAGCAAATACAAAAATACAATCTTCAACACTAAATGTGTATTTTGATAAGGATGTTAAAAAATAGATAAGAATCAAAAACTTCAAATTACATAAAATTTTTATTAAAATGCTATATATCAAATATTACTGTTTGCAATATTGTGTTATGGTGGGGAAGAACGCTTTCCTAGAGTAATTTTTAAATCTAAATGTCATTAAATTGTGTAGCCTAGAGTAGCTTATAATCTTAGAACATATTCATATTTGTTTGTATGTGACTATTTATGTTGACTTATGTTAGCATAATAATCGTTAATTTAATTAAATTAACATTTTGAGGATGTCTTAATAAACATAAAAAAGCCACACATTTCCATCAGCTCTCAAAGTTAAACAAATGCTTGAATATTAAAAACAAGGTTTTCTTCAGTACTATAACTTCCCATTAAACGAATTTTTGTTGATACAAGTACCCTACATTACATAATGGTACAAAGTCTTAATCGCTTGTACTGTTTGATATGTAAAAAAATCAGCAAGATAAGTAGCGTAAGCCCAACCATCCTAATTTTGGTGAGGTACACTACACCACTATGTGCTATAATGAGTTTGTGCTGAAGATTGTGACAACAAAAATTTAAACCTACTTTTAGTATACCGATCGACTCCAACCACTTTTTGAGTTTATTAAGCGATGTCCGTCTGTCCGTTAGTCTAATCTTTTTCATAGGCTACAGATTTATATTGGATGGATTATTTATATACAAACATAAGATACGAGTATCTGTCCCATATTTCCGTATCTATCTAGTATAGGTATCTATCTTATATCCACAGCATAATAAACCTCCTAACTATTCTTATGTAATGGTCCGTCTCAATATAAGAATATAAAAGAATATACTGACTGACTTACACACTCCGATGCCCGGCCGAAACCACTGAAGCTACAAAGCTGAAATTTGCTAAGTAGGTTAATCCTCCAGTTTAGACATCCGCTAAGACGGGGTTCTTAGAAAAACTCCTCTGAGTATGAACCTGAAATTTAAAAAGGTGTACCCTGAAGTATGGACACTATTTCACAGATAAGATATTCTTTGGAATTTTCGTCAGGAACATGGTAAAAAAGGGCTTCGAAGGACTTTCTCCTTCCTCTTTAATATCGTGCACAAATCTCTGCAGCTAGGAAGTTGAAATTTGGTATCAATGTTTCTTATCCGGCGTAGACATACACTTAAAAAAGTTTGTAAGTTAAAATAACTGAAAATATCATTTAAAAGAAATGATATTTCATTTAAAAACCGGTCTACTTAATTTTCATTTAAATTAAATGCCATTTGTTATTTATTTTTAAATGTTGATTAATCAACTGACACATCCGTAAGAAACAACTGATATAATCAGTTAAAATAAATGTCAAAATTTTACCCACCAATCCTTAAAAAATAAATGTTTTTTTTCATTTATTTGAAATTATTTCCGTTTTTGTAATTTTTGTTTTTTTTTAATATACTCGTACAATACAAAATGTATGTATGCATATGAAGCTATAAACACTTTTTGTGTGAATGTATTTGTATATGTATGTGTGTTTATGAAGTTCTTGTAAATTGTTTTGAAAAATTTTGTATATATACAACCAATTTAAATAAAAAAACAAATTGAAATTTTTTGAATATTTTGTTTGAAACAGACAGCAAACAAAATTTAAATTTGTAATAACTGTTACGGACACAAATAAACCACAAGTTTCCGTTTTGTGGGTAAATTTTTATTAAATTTCAAACAAATGGAAAAAATAAATGAAACTGAAAAAAAATCGGTAAATGATAGTAAATTATTTCGAATAAATGTATAAAAAAGTTAATATAGATGTTTCTTTGAAAAATAAATGTATCTTCCTTTATTTTTAAATGGAACGGAAAACTTTTTTATTAAATTACAAACAGTTAACTACATAATATTCTGAGTGTAAGCTTAGATGGGCTGGGGCAAAAAAGGAAAAGTTCATTCATTGACAAAACCGCTAGAGCTCAGAAGTTGAAATGTTGTACTTACACAAATCCTCCTCCTGCGTCTACATCCACTCAGATGGGACGACGGAACAGGGACAAAAACGGAAAGACTCAACCCTAACGGTCTGACCAAACTACTAAAGTTAGAAAGTTGAAATTCGATATGAAAGTTCTTCCTTCAGCGTAGGCATCAGCTAAGACAAAATTTTTGGAAAATCCTACGGGAACGGCCTGCCAAATCAGTGGATCTAGGAAGATGAAATTTGGTATGTAGGTTCCTTCTCCGGCGTAGGCATCCGCTTAGATGGTATTTTTGTAAATTCCTGTGGGGAGGAGCAAAAACAGGAAATCCCCCTTAAAGGCCTGCTCCCTGGAGCATGGACTAACTCATTGATTAGGCACATTTTATAATATTTTCCAGGGACGTGGTACAAATAGGGGTTCAAAGGGAGAATCGTCTCCCTCTTAACAGCCTGCTAGGAAGTTTTAATTTGATATGAAGGTTTTTCCTCTTGTGTAGATGTCAGCTAAGATCTGAAAAGTCTCGCACTCGACAGCCAGCCCAATCCCCTTTGGTTAGAACCCTAAAATTTTAAATACATGTTTACTAGAGTTAGCCTATAATCTAACTGTTAAGATGAAATTTTTGAACAACAATTCAGAGAGGGGCAAAAAGGGGGAAAATTCATTTGGAAAAAGAAAAATTGTCATGATCCCGAACCGAAAAAGAACATCACACATAATATTTATTCAGATCCACGGCCTGCACAAACGCCTTTGGCTAGAAACATGAAATTTGATATACCTGTTTCTGGAATAAAATAGGATTTTTAAAACTTTTCACGATGATGACAAAAGTCTCCCCTTTGGCGGCCTAACCATACGGTTGGTCAAAAAATTAAATTTTAAATACATGTACCTTAAAATTTAAAATATAAACCATTTTCATCTTCGAACCCCGGACAATCCGGGCATTAGCACGAGCAACATTTTTTCCACGCTTAGAACGTGGCGGGCTTTATCCGTCAGTTTGTCATACAATTCTTACTATTTGTAGTTTGTATTGACATGTTTAGATCGTATTTTAGATGAAACAAAACAATCGCAACTTTTAAAATGGTTCGAAGTTACAAATATCTGAGATCTCATAAAAATGTGCTTTAAGATCTAAGTTAAGTCATTCAAGTAAAGAAAATAGAAAAAAAATAATTTTTAGTACACTAAAAAAATTTACAATGATTACGAACCACACTGTTCAGAAAGCAAATTTTGTTTTTGTTTCCCATGTCTTTCTCACGAAAGTAATTGTACATTTGCATTTACAGCAAAAGGAAAATAAAAACAAACACCTGTCTTTCATTTAACAAATACGATGAGGATTATGAAAACACAGAGAGTTCAAATGCAAATTTCTTTTTAACTCAATAAATCAATAATAACTCAATAAATCATAAATAAATCAGGCTTTTTCCATTTATTTACGATCAAACACTATAAAAACGCGAAGAATATTGATGAAGGTCGTAGCTGACTAGAAAATGCATTCCATACGGCTGGTGTCTACTAACTTTTTCTGTGTACTATTCACTTGGAAAAAGAAAAATTTTCATGATCTCGAACCATAACATTTATTCAAATCAACACACATAACATTTATTCATATCAACTATAAAGATAAACAAAACTTTACTATTTTATAAAATTTTATGGACAATTTTATGCATTTAATGTGCTACACTAAGATAATTGAGTTTGTTCTATGTCATTCCTAGGGTTAATCAATGAGTATCAAGATAGCACCATTTGCTCTTCATTTATTTTTTAGAAAATATTCATTACAGTGAAAGTTCTCAATTTCAAGAGAGCAGACCGTCTGATGACCGGACGCGAACACTAAAATAAGTTTTTTTTTGTATTTCTGACCTCTGGATTTATTATAGCCATGATAAGTGGTTCCCACTAGAAATGGTCGCATGAGTAAATTTTGACTCACGTGGATAATTTTAATTGATTCCACGCTATCGAAATACACACGATACGAAAAAGACTGCATAATCGAAGGGTTTTAAGGTTTAAGAGGCCTAAGAATTTTTCTCTAGAAAACTCAATTCTAAAAATAAAGAAAAATTTAGATCAGTAAGAATGCATGAAAATTCGACTTACGCAACAATCACGAACAAAAATTTGTTCAACCCAGGCACGACTTAGTACATGATAAATATATAGTTTTTTATATCACTCACGATTACAAGTGAATCACGAAAATTACAAAAATTTCATGTTACGATCTCATTTTTAGTTCATATGAGATTATTATGCTGCAAGAGGATGACCAATTTTTCGCTTCATTAACAGCAGGTTTAATTAATTTTAAATGATTTTTTTTAGGTCAATATATTTTTCTTATAAATTCAGCTATTATCTTTTTTATAAATTAAAAAAGAAAATATTGTTAAAATTTTACAGTTGAATAGCAGAGATGAAAAATTTGTAAACGAATTCAAATGCACCCAACCCTCAATAAAGGGAATTCATTCCAATGAAGATGCATTATCCCTTTCAATGCAAACTTTAGCATCACATTTTTTTTTATTTAAATTTTGTGAATCTGATGGATGACATACTCAAGTCAATTTCGCAATCAAACATAAACATCAACAAATCATCAAACATAAACAATATGCATAAAAAAAGATTGGCAAAGTTTAAAATTAAATAAAAAGAATGCAAATTATCTAAGGTAATGATAGCAATATGGAGGATATTTAATCGTGCTTTTGAATGCAAATGTATTAGGGCTTCTTTATCGCTTCTAGGGTTACAGAACATTTGTACTTAACATGTTTCAAATTTAAGATTATACGATGCAGCAAAAATAAATAGAATTGATAATTTCATAATTCACTTAATAAGAAAGCATATTTTAAAATGTTCTGAATGTGACAGAAATAATATACTTTACGACATTTATAAGAGAGCGAATATTAAAATTATATACGATAGTAAAATATCAATAGAAAATAGCAGATTTAACACAGCTATTTTTCTTAAAGATAAATATAAATATCAAAAAATTTTGGTGGCTCCCCGAATAATTTCTATCTTTTTTCATCTCTTTGACTTTAATTTTTAAATTGACATAATTATATAATCAATTTTTTTTATAATTTTTCAGTGCATATTGTTAAAAATTATAGTAATAATATTATTCATTTAGTATTATATATATAGCATAACTGTAAAATTTAAAAATAACGAAATAATAATCCTAATTATTGTAAGTACTAGAGCTCCTGTTAAGGGACAGTGTATATGAAATAATATATCTCAACTATTTGTTTATTTATAGTGTAAATATTATATCAATTTCTTTCTAAATAAATAAAAAAAGGAGGATGGTTAAAATAACTTTATTAAAAAAATTTAAGAAAAAATTACACACACACACACAAATTTTAATAGGGCTTTTTATTAATTTTTCCTCTTATCATATTTTTGATAATAACTTCACAAAAATAATGAGTTGGTAAACATATTCACCATAAGACAAATAATTTTCTTTACTTCAATTCTTAGATTTTGTAATCTTTCTTTATGTATTGAAATTTTTTTTTGTTATTATTTTGTATACTTCAATTTTTAACTTCTTTACACTTATATGAAACTTTTATTATTTTATTTTCTCAACACCTTTTCATTATTTTAATTTTTTATTTTTGTCAGCAGCTTTAAATATTTGTTAAATTAAAGAAAAATTTCTTAAAGATTTTTTTAAACAAAACACTACGCCTATTTTTTAAAAATTTTTTCTTCAATATAAGAAGCGTTTTTTTAATAATCATCAACTTGACTGTAGAGAAATTTACAAAAGACTACCGTTTTTAATGAAAGTTGCAAACTAAATAAATCTCAGGCAAACAAACCTCGTAAAGTTTTTTCCATTAATGTATAAATATCTATTATAATAAACGACACTCTACGGCAGCAGAAATAGCACATAAAACATTACAACAAGCTTATACTACTGCTGTGGTAAGCTGCGCACTAGTATTTTGTATAGAGTTCTATAAAAATCGCAGAGTATTTGCTTCAAATTCAATACAAATTATGTACCATTTATATCAGGAGAGGATTACTGTGATAAAAGTAATAATTATGATTATAATGATGTGCCTCAAATTGGAAATCCCACGCTTTGTTTTGTTTACTGTGCAACAGCAAAGAGCGGTTTCTTTTTTACCTTTGTTTATTTTCTTTAAAGTGCTGCCACATACATGGGATTTCTTGACAATTTGGGCATAATGAAGACAGTTGCTATAATTTTTTACTCATCAACTTTTCGCAGTCGACGACTTATTAGGAAACTGCACATAAAAGTTTTTTTTTAATAAGTTATAAACGAAGAGGAATCTTCTAAAACTATTAACCATTTTATAAACTAGAAAAATAAAGGAATATCTTATGTGTTACTGTATTTTAAAACTGTGCCATAAGTACCTATGTATGTAAACAAAGATCCCCAACACTTTAAATTCATGTACATTAAAAATAATACAAATGTGACCTTCTCCGAGAAAAGGGACCTTGTGTGTGAAAATGAAGTTTTGAGAAAAACGCATTTAAAGTTTCATAACGCATTATCACTGTGAACACACCTTCAATTGGGAGATGCGATTTGGTATGGTTATTTATAATTGGGTGCCGACTAGAGTATTAAAAAAACCGGCCTTGTGGAAAAACCGGTTTCGGTTTTCTTCGAAAAATCGAATTTTAAAAAAACCGGTTTCGTTTTTTGCAGAAAAAACCGGTCAACCGGTTTTTTTCGTTTTTTTTTAATTTGAATAAAAATCTTATATAATTTGTTAATTGTTTTAAATTCAAACAAAGAAAAAGAAATTTAATATATAAATTAATAAAAAAAAAAAATACATTCTTTTAAAAAAAATATTTTAATAATATTTTTTTATTGTATTTCATTTCAACATTTTATTTATTGGTTTTAATATTTTTTAATATAATATCTTAAAAATTAATATTATAAAACTATATTCATATGAAATGAATAGATATCATTAAGTTTGTAAATTGGGTAAAATTAGGTACGTTAGTAATTTGAAGGTTTAAAACGTTGGCATTAAATAAGTTTTTTTAATATTACATTTTAAATATGTGAAAAGAAAATCCATTTTTCACTTCTAAAATAATATTTTAGAAGTAATATGCAATTTAAATGTTCCGTTTTAAGTCGATTTTTTTGTTTGCTTTTGATAAAGCAAGAAGTGGAAAATACTCTTTCACTAATAGTAGATGTTGGACAAATAGTCAAAAGACAATTATATAAATTTTCCAACTTTTCAGTTCTTTTGTCGCATTTATCAAGATATATGAAATCATCATATAATGATGAATGATTTTGTACAGTCTCTTTTTAGGATTTTGAATACTGTTTATTGTGTTATTTAGATCAAAAATAAAACTATTTGAATTTGGAATATCCAAAGTTAAGTCTTCATCGGAATCTATCAGACTTACATCTAAATCTTCATAACCAAACAAACTATTATGAGTGTTCGGAAAAAGGAAAAGAGACCAAGTAACCCAGTTGGTGATGTAATTAAAAAAACCGGTTAACCGAACAAAAAAGACCGGTTTTCGGTTTTCTTCGAATTTACAAATATTCGAAACCGATCGGTTTTTAAAAAAAAGAAACCGGTTGACCGGTTTTCGGTTTCGGTTTTTGAATACTCTAGTGCCGACTTTGGTGACGTCATGCATATGTGGTGACGTATTTTTTTAGTATGACAATAACTTTGCTATTGTTGCTGCTCTGTTCGTTTTCTGCTATCTGTTCTCTCTCAGCAAAGGGTTGATGTACGTATACTAATACGAAAAACATTGTAAAAATAACTATAAGAAGGGAAAAGATAAATTTTTATCAGAAATCTAAATCATTTCATCTTGTTCTACACCCTTTTAGGTACCAGAATCTTCTCTTAAGTCCAAACCCGTTTTTTGACACACTAGGTCCCTTTTCTCGGAGAAGGTCACAAATAACAATTAACATAAAAAATAATCGAAAATAACAAAAAAAAAATCTCGACGTATATATTTATTATTATTGTTCATTTATTTAATCCACGGAATGAATTATGGGACTAAATTGATATTTAAGAGCACTGGATGCAAAGGTCATCTGCTCCAACGTATATAAAAACAAAAGAAAACTGTATAAAATATTACTTAACGTAGAGTAAATATTTTTTATAGACAACATTTTTGCTCTTAGTAACGTTACCCAAATCCTATACAATGAGAAAAATGATGACAGAAAATTTAGGATACACCTTACTAAAATTAAAGCTACAAGTTTTTCCTTAAAATTAATAAAAATGCTTTAAAATAATACAAATTTATTTGATTTTAGTTTACGAAAAACTTTCATTAACATAAAAATAGGGAGACATCTTCCTTTATTTTACTTTCTATATTTAGGTTAAATGTTTTTTAAAAACGTTAAGAAATTTATTTCTTGTTAATAAAAAAATCTTAAATGTTATAAATTTATAAACTAAAAATAAGGAAATTTAAAATTGTTAGAAAATGCAAAATCTAAATATGTAACTTCGTTATATTAAGTTCAAACATTTTAACTTATTCAAACCAAGTATGTTAACTTCATAAATCAAAGAAAATGTTTTCTTTAGCACTGCTAAAAAGGTTTAGAATATTTTGAACCTGTACAATTCTCATTTGGTTTATAGTTTATATAGTAAAACCACTTTAAAAAATAAAGTTTATTCAGCATCACCACGAGTTAAAGCATATTAAAATTTAAGAAAAATTTACTCGTTTACAAATAATTTTTACTAAATTTAAGAACAAATTTATACTAAATTTAAGTATAAAATATAATAAAATTTTAGTAAAATTCCATAGAACTGAAAACGAAATTTACTTAATTTAAGTAAACTGTTTATACTTGCTTTTGAGAATAGGCTATACTTGACTTAAGTTAAAATTTCTTTGGAGCCAAATCATTCCAAAATTTTTAAAAATTTGTTAAATTACTTAATATTTGGTAAATATGTTTCCGAAAAAAAATTAAAAGACTTTTAATGTCTCCTCGTAGAGGAAATATATTTTAACCATATTTTTCTCTGGGCATGTAAGATGTTGAAAAATTTGTCATACCTCTCATTGATCATAGAATTTTTGAATCTGTAAATATTTTTTGGATATTTAGGAAAATATCAAATTTTAAGATCGAATTTTCTTTGTTTAGTTGAGATAGTTGCGCCGCAAACAATAAACGCGCACGCGATTTTAATTAAGAAATAAGTTTTTCTCCTGCGTTGCAACACAAATATCATATTTTTCTTATAATCATATCATATTAATCATATTTCCATTGAAGTAATTTACAATGCGGAGAATTTAAAAATAAATCTCTTGCATGTGCCGTAACTCTTAATTTCACAAACAAAAGATCTTATTAACAAAATTTTACTATTCATTAAAATAATTTGAATAATCGATAATTGTATTAAAAAAACAAAAACTTGGAAATGGTTGATTTATTAATTAACTGTTATTTCTACAAAAATTGGGAATATTATAATAATGTGCAACTTTTCGTATATTTTTGGATGATTTTCATAAAGAAAAATAACCAAATTTGTATTTATGAAATTAAATCTAAAAATTGCGAGTTATTGCCAAGAAAAAAAAAACAATTGGTTAATTTGTCATAAGAAATTGCCCCAAACTTGACTAAAAAATTGAGTACGCCCGAGGAATAATTTTGTTCTTAAGTGTTTTTTATATCTCTGATAGTATAGATTTTGGTTTTCATTACATTACAAAGACCAATATAATAAAAATTATTTCTGATATCAGCACCTTTGGGTTAAAGTCGATTCCAAAGAAGCGTAATTAGTTTTTATTTTAATATTTTGTAATATTCAAAACTTTATTGCATTTTATTTTTTAAAAGTATAAAACCTTTAAAAATTTCTACATTCTTTAAAAAAATCTCTGATGGTTTGGATACAATTTTATAATTCAGTTGGAAAGCATTTGGTTCCCATTTTTTAACTTTGATCATTAATTGTTCCCAAAATAAAGGTATAAAAAATTGTCAGTGCTTTTTGGCCGTATTCGAACTCCCAATTTGGTCATAAATATAGATAACAAAATTCTGGCATCTTTAACATTCCATCTTTATTTTCTCTGTTTATTTTTTTTTTAAGATATTTCATACTTTTCCAGAATATTTCCAATCAATTTATTTATGTTTTTCTTGCACAAGTATTTTTCTATAGTTCTCTCTCTCATGGTTAAATAGTCAACAATGTGTGAAAATATGTTTAGTTTGAAATGTTTGTTGGCAACAGCAACAACTGTTTTTTTTTTTTTTTTTTGTTTTGTTGGCTTGTTGATCATGTTATTGGTTAATGAATTTGCAAGCCAGTTTCTAAGCTTAATGGGGGGTAACAATTCGAAATAGAGTTAACTCTTATCGTCCCAGTGTTCGATTATTCGTTTTTATAATTTTTTTCCTTTTTTAATTAAGATTCTGAACTATTTCTTTTTATGTATTTAGATAGTATAAGGGGTTAGATTTATATGTAAATATAAAAGTTCTTACCCACTGCACTCCCCCTTTTATAACAAATAAGAAAAAAAACATATATGTTTTTTAACATAATTAGCATAATTTTAAAAACTGAAAACTATGTATAAAAAATAAAAATATATAGTTCAGATTCGTGTTTTTTGACCCCAAATTATGTAACCTACCAAGTTTTATAAAGTTATAAAAAAATCTTTGGGACGATATGAGGTAATATCGTATGCATAAATTAAATATATTCATACAAAAATTAATTTATTAAAACAAATATTATTCTTTAATGAAATATTTATACCCTACCTAACGTCGTGGTGGCTGAAATTGAGAAGTTTTGAAAGAGTTTTATTTAAGAAAAGTTCTCTACTCGACTAAATACGAATCTGAAATTAAAAAAAGTTCCATCGCGTTTTTGAAACATGGAATTTTATTTTATTTCTGACCCAGACAAAAATATTTGAAGAAGTAATTCAAAAATTTTTTCTATTTTTACAGATTTAAATTCTACTTTCTTTTGGAAGCTCTAGACTTTTGGTACTGAGGGAGTCTTTTGCCAGATAAAACAAATGAATGAATCAGCCTTGTTACAAATATTTCATTTGCTTTGGTTTTGCCAATATACGGTGGTTGAAATCTCGATATAAATAAACTAAAATAACAAACAAAAAATTTCGATGTATGTATACAAAAAAAAACAAACTGTTGAAAACGTTATGTTTTATAATTGTTATCTTTTATTTAACCTTTTGCTTTTTAATAACTAATTTATTTTTTGAGCTTAAGGTTTGTTTTTTATAAAAAATATTATTTATTTTTCAATATTTAGCTACTCATTGTTCCGTTTTACCACCGCATAATCAAACGTCGTTGTGAAAATATGCAAATTTGATCAAAATTTCTTGATCTTATTTTCATATATATGTAGACTTAATGGATTTGAAAGGTAGAATCCTTTACTTATTTATCTATTATGAATATAAAACATAACAACTAATTTATTTTTTGAGCTTTAGGTTCGTTTTTTTTATTAAAAATATTTTTTATTTTTCAATATTTCGCTACTCCATTGTGTAGCATCTTCAGGAAATAATAAATATGACAAATTATAAACAAAATTATAAAAAAAACTTTCATTTTGTTTATAATTTGTCATATTTATTAATTCCTGAAGATACTACACAATAGAGTAGCGAAATATTGTAAAATAAATAATATTATTTATAAAAAATGAACCCAAAGCTCAAAAAATAAATTAGTTCTTATGTTTTATATTTGGTATGTCGTTTTAATGGTATGACCAGCGCATTTGACTATTACACAGAAGATTTTGGGTTCGATTCCCAGTGACCACAACATCATTTCAGTAAAATAATATGTATAAGTTCTTCTATTCCTCATACACATCGTGTATATCACTTAAACCCACCGAAGTAAAATACCATGACAATTTGTCAACTCTTCATTAGATGACGACAAACAAATTTTATAATAATAACTCATACTGAAAGTTTTTCCGTTTTTTTTTTTTGATGTTTACGAGTTAAAATTTTTATGGAATTTGAATTTCGAAAACTTAAAAAAATTAATATACGTATTTTGGATTTTAGTATGATTGTACTACTAGATTAAACATCTCGGGCAATTACAGTGTTGCCGTATTTAAAGCCCTGCATCTTTCTTCGCCTTTCATCTCTCCTCTATCTTCTTTCAAACGAAAGCAATACATTAATTAGTAGGAAAAATATCCTAACAAAAATAAAAAAATTCTTGTTTAATGTGTAAAATGTAATAAAATATTAAGAAAAAAATATAAGACTACTAAATGGTTATTATATTTAAGAAAACTTTAATGGCAAAGAACTTTCTGAATGCTACTGGAAAAACACTGGTTTTACAAGCAATCTGGTATTTTTCTTGTAGAATAGTAGTTGTTCTTTTGGTTTTCCTTATTTTTTCATTTAAAACAGTTGTTAGGCAGTACTACTTTTTTCAACGGTTGGCAAATGTTATTTTGGTGTAGATTATGCTATAAAATGCCAACCTTTGACCCCAGCACTTTCCTTTTAAAAGGACGCAAAAAAGTTGGCACTAACTACAAATTATATGTTTTATAATCAGTGAGTATGCACACTAAAACAATCGAAAATCAGTTCAAAAGGAAATTGTGTACTTTTCGTTTAAAACAATAGAATTTTGTAGTTTATTTGTAATTGTTAACAAATTAACTGACAAAATCGGTAAAAAAAAAATAGATTTTCGTTTCCTTTTTTAAAAGAAAAATTTAACTGTATATTTTAACTGATACAGAAAGTACGTAATTTTGTGTTTTTTGTTTATTGAAAGACTTAGAAAAAGTTAAAAAATACACATCTTAACGGATTTTCTTTAAAAATAACCATTAAATCTTTACTGTAAATTTATTGTCAGTGTACATATGATTATTATATTAATAATATGTTATATCCCTAAACACAATACTTAAAGATATTTTCCTCAAAATTGAAGCCGAATAACACGTTGAAACTTTCAGAATCGATAGGAAAATATCGAAACATACATATTAATAAAAAAAATTGCCGAGTTTTAGATAAATCGAGTTATCTATTACAATAAAAATTCAAAACTAAAGTTCTACAATAAGTTCTATAATAAATAATATATTAAAAAATCTCAATTTATCAATATATTAGACATATGACAATAACTAATACCTAAATTAATTCATTAATTTGACAAAAATTTTCCTGTAGCGGGGTAGATGATGATGTATGTTACCTACTTATTTAATGAATTTTGGTTGATTTTGGACTATTTTTCATATTTGCAGTTATATCCAAATGTACTGTTTGAACGCATTTGCAGTATTTGAAATTTTTTCTAGTAAAAATTTTACAAATTCTTTTACACAAATGTTTATGTTTATGATTTGAGAGTTTTTTTAAAAAAAAGAGATTTTCCTAATCATGTTCACTTTAAATAATCTCTGCAAAATTATCTCTTAAAAAGTGTTTGAAACATAGGATTCTTTTTAGATTTTAAAGAGTTAAATTTAACTTTTGAAAATAGCATCTAAATAATTTGAGCCTTAATCTTAGAATTCCAAAGAACTGGAATAATCTTTTTTTTTATTAAACATCTTAAAGTTTTCTTTTGGAAAAATATCTCTTATCACTGCTCTTTGGTATAATTTTGCTATATATTTTTGTTACACGACATTTTTAACCATCAGGAAATATGTTCTTAAAAATTTATATTGCGCCAAAACATATTTTCTTAAAGTATCTATATGGCAAAAAATCGAAGAAAATTTTAATTTTGTTCGCAGTGATTATTATCTTACACGACGCATTAGAAAAATACCAAAAATTATATTCTCGAATAAAAATAATGAGTTTTGACACCAATATATATGCAATAGACGCTAGTTCCATTGCACATTATTTAGATATTAGTATTGACCACCCATTATTGAGATTTTTTAGGGATATTTATATGAACATATTTCGAAATTATGCATAGTTATATTTACACTAAATTAATGTAGTACGAGGCGTATAAGTGTCGCCTTATATCACTTAACGTAATACTTTTGCTCAGCCAGTTTGTGGCTAGATTTAACTAAGTGTTAACTTAGCCAGAAAAATTTGTTACAACAGAAAACAGAAAAACTCTATTTTATAATTATATAAAAAATATTTTTTTACAAAATTTTTTTTACAAAAAATTTTTTTTTTAAGGATAATAAGAAAGAATTATAAAATAAGTGTAAAGTGGCTACCCAACCGATTCAACTGAAGGGATTCTCTTGTCTGTTTTTTAAACCTTTCACAATTTTGACTTGTAAATCAATGACTTTCAGTCAGATAAGTTGGAAACGTTGAAAACAATTTATAGATTGTACTAAGAAATTGATGTAATCTAAAAATTATTTGGTTTCTGTTGGTAAGTAAATAATTTTAATATTGGCTTAACGAATACGAAAATATTTTTTTAATAAAAAATAAAACGAGCTTTTACTCTAAGATTTTGTTTTAAAGAGCTGCTTAAACACTTAAAAGGAAAGTATCCGCTGATAGGGGTGCCCATTATTGGCAATTGTTGTTTTTAGGCATAATATGGTTTAATTTCTCATAAAAATTTTATGCCATTTTTAAGCCACTTTTCTCCACAAATTTAAGAATTTTGGATTAACACATTCTGGCAACACTCCATCACACATACCTCGTTCTCTTCACTGGAATATGGGATTTACGCTAAAGATTAAAAAACTATTTCTGCACCGATTAAAAAATTTTATTTATACAGTTTCTTTTCCAGTTGGTTGTCTTTATATTAATATCATTGGAGTGGATGCTCTTGGGATGAGATATAGACAACATAATGAAAATGCCTGTGATGAAATTCATTCAAAAAATTTTAAATTAAAAAACCATAAATAATTTTTATTGCGGATCTCGTTTTTAACACGCAAGGATACACAAAATAAATATTTGCATTTTGTCCACAAAAAAAATTTAAACTAGTGTTATTAATAATTTGTCTATAAATCTACCTTAAAAAAGTATTATTTTTTTGAAAAAAATCTTTAACATAAAGCAAAGGTAAGTTAAATTAACAAAAAAAAATTAATTACTTTTCGTTATTTAGTTTTCTTAATTTTATCAACCAGTTTACAATTTGCTAATATTTTTTACCTCATTTAATTTAAAACGAATCTATGAATATAAATCACATGAAAAATCACCTATAACGGAAGTGTAAATTGTGTTTTTCAGTTTAATTTAATTATTTTATTACAAATTTTAATTTAATTTCAATAAGTATTGTGAGTTTTTTTGCTTAAATGTCTGGTTCTGTTCTTATCTTAAATGCATTTTTATTTACCCTACGTACTCTAGAAACAAGTAATACTTGTATAGAATTCTTATTAAACATTACAACAATTTTATTGCACGAAGCAAGTGAAATAACACCGTCCGACACAAGTATGAATTCCTGAGCAAATCAAATGTATCTATTATCCAGTTTTTAAAGGTATTTTGTTGATAATTTTAATTGCGAATAAATATTTTATTAAAATGTTTGCACGAAAGCATGTGTAAATTTTCGATAATTTAAATTTATTTATTTACATTATTCCTATAATTACAAATTATATCCTAATACCCTAACCGATCACTACTAACGAAGGTTTTCGGTTACAAGAAACGCTTTCTGGTAAGATTGGGTTCCCGCGGGCACCCGCGGTAACTTACGTCGGACACACCTAATATCAAATCTTCTTGAATCACGAGTCATCTGTGTGTGAGTTACATTTCCATCATACATTTTATTTAATTTTTACCATTTTTCGTGAAAATTTTGTGATCGTGAGAAATTTTTTACATAAAAAAGCAATAATGCGTCCATGACTATTCGGTTAATGAATTTTTTAGACATTATTTTTTATAATTTATTAGCAGAAAACCAAATTATTAACCATTCGATTTTAAAACCAAACTTTAAATGATATTTTCCTTTTCAATTGGTTTTGCTTAATATTTTTATCAATGTTGAAAATTTTTTAATTTTCAATCAATTAAAATATTTTCATTATTTACAAAATACTTAATATTAAATATTTTCTTTCATCAAAAATAACTTTTTACTGTTTTTTGGGCGAGCTTTCAACCCCCGCATGTTTTCAAAAAAGCAAAGCAGATTAACGATTTTTGGCTAGGCTAATCCAGCTTTTATTTTTGCGTATTAAATTTTATCTTATCCCAAAGAAAATTCCTAGAAATTTTGTATACCTCTCGTTTAACTATTGTTTGTAACTAAAATAGATTTTTTATAGCGAATTAAACAGTTTTTTGTTAGAAATAAAATTCTACAAATTGATTTGAATTACAATATTAAATTAAAATACAACTTGTGGAAATTGCGAGATGTGCGTCTTAATTTAAAATTGTTGTATTATTATGAGTAGGGTTAGGAAATTAATACATAAGAAACTGGTATAAGAAATTCGAGGTTTCTAGCCAAAGGCCGTAAAGGGCAAAATTCTCTCCTTAAAGGGGATACCTTTCCCTTATATTAAAACTATGTCTTACCTGATGTCTACACTTCTTGTTCCTTCCCAACACCATATCGTGAATTTTTTCAATTGATTTGGGTATAGAAACATCAACTAGGCGTACAGAACGTTCGGCATCTTCCGTGCTTGTAACGCTACTTTTTTACCATTGAAATCGATGGTGCAGAGTCCCCATAATATTTATCAAGCTATTCCTTGGTTTGATTGACGGTTTTTTTTCGCAAAAATAATGTTTAATGAACACTCGAAATTCACTTTTTTCCATTTTCACTTTTTAAAAAAATATTAAAAGGTGGTACTTGATGGGAGCAGTGTTACATTTCATATAACTACGAGGGAAGTTCGAAAAGTCACGGACTTATTGATCTGCCCTCGTATTTGTTTTGTGTTATTTTTTATTAATATTTGGAGCACTTTCAGATACAATGATTTAAAACAAAAGGTGTTAAAGATGTTAGAGAGCAGTTCTAAAAAAAAAATATATTAAAAAATTTATCCAGGAAACATATTCCTATAGCTTTCTCTGTAGTGTGTGAAACTCCTGTTTTAGAAATCGAAATCTTTAATATGTTATTAGAAATGACATAAATTTTTATATTTTACTATTTTAGACACAAAAGTATATTTGAAATTCTAAATTGTGACCGAAAATCTTATTTTCTATCAACTATCATTGTCAATAAATATATCACAAAAATCACATAAAAAAAATTAAAAAATAAAAAGCGTACACTTGTAAATAGTACCAAATAAGTCAAAGGAGTACTATAATCGCTTTTAAGCTTTAATAGTATCACTTACTTAAGTACAAACTATATTATTCCAATCCTCTACAGTGTTTTTGATACAAACACTTTATAAGCGATATTATGGAGGGGAAAAAAATTGTTTGAGATGAAAAACTTTTTTGAATGTAAAAACACTTTTTTTGGTAGAACAAAATTTTGAGGTAAAAAAAATTGTTGTGGTGAATAAAGTTTTGTGGTGTAAAATTTTAGAGGTGAAAAATATTTGGAAGGTGAAAAATATCCATATCCCGCCTTTTCATCTTTGGGATAACACGTTTTGATCAAACACAATTAACCACGTTATATGTACATAAACTTCCTAGCCCTAGTTTTAGTATCTTTGCTCTTTTGTACCTTTTGATAAAGTAATATACAGTTTATCTAAACTTAATATGAGTACAAATGAAAATTATGTACTAAGCAAAAAAGTCGTTTTGTATTTCAATTTAATTCAAGTTTATATGGCTTTTACTTTCCACAATTTGTACTAAATTTTTGCAAAGATGATGATGAATTTTAAAAAGACTGACAGTAATACGCTCACAATATTTGTTCGATAACAAAATCTGAAAATACAAATTGAAACAATAAAAAATTCATCACTGAAAAAAGTTTGTAGATTACATTAACTAAAAATGTAATTTAAAATAAATAAAAAAAAAACATTAAAACCCGATCAAAAGAAGCTTTCATTTATTTTTAAACGTTATTAAAATTACTTACAATACAATATCCGTAAAAAATAAATGATTTTTCATTTGTTTTAAGTGTGAATAAACTAAAGACTCATCCGTAAAAATAAATTTTAAAATTAATGTATTGAAATGCCAAAGGTACATTAAATTAAATTTTATTTATTTTGTAGTTTGTAGAAATGTAGCAAATTATTCGTTATTAATAGGATTTTTGTTCAGACTCTGCCTTCTTTTAGAGGCTCTAGCTTGACTAAAACTTTGGTTTCTTAAGAGATATTTCGCCGCATCCATGTACCATTCTAGCTAAAAATCGTTAATTTGCTTTGTTTTTGTGAACTAGAAATATTATTAATAACTATGTTATAAACTAGAAATATTATTTATTTTTACGGATCTTGTAGTCAATTTGTTGACAGTTAAAAAAAGCTAAACAATGAAAAAATCATTTCGTTTTTTACGTATTATGTAGTTAATTAGTTGATAAATCGTTAATATTAATTCGTTAACAAATAAAGTAAGGCTAATGTCAGAGTGGCCGCTACAAACAATGCTTCACTGTGCTAGTGTTTTCTTATGTGCTCGCCCGAAAGATATCAGAGTGAAAGCGAACCAGAAGCGTGTATGTGCTATAAAGCAGGTTGTTTAATGGTTTGTAGCATCTAATCGCTTCTACCTTGGCTTCGCTTGTAGCGGCCACTCTGACATTAGCTTTTCGACAATATATTGTGAGTGTAACTTTTCACCTCAAATTGTGCGTTATCTTAATTCTTTCTATAGATACTTATGAAGTTTCTTATAAAAAAGGCAATCACATATGCCTTAGTTTTATTTCGACAGTCATCTAAATGAAACTTAGACACAAGGAAAAATATTCATTATGAAAACCGAGTTTTTTTTTTTGCCACAGAAATGCTGTTATTAAAACAGAGTTTTGTTTGGAACATTATATCTCAATTGACCCATTCGTAGTTTATTTGTCTCCTCTGTGCAATTTTCAAGAAATCTGAAGCTATTTTTCAGTGTGCATTCAAAAGTAAAATCTTAAATTCAATTATCTGGTAATTGCCATAACTTATTAAAATTCTTTGAATTTTTTCACTTTTCCATTTCAACATCAACAGTATCAATTCATGTATTTCCATGGTTATCTCTTAAAATTATATTGATTTTCTTATTAGACAATTAATTATATTTAAGTGTTTGTTTTCTATGTAATCTTGGTTTTGCTAACAGTTGTTTGTAAGCACTTTTTGTCCTTTTAAGGATGTTTTATTTTCCATTTACAAGGTATAAATATTTGTTAATTGTATTGTATTGTATGTTTTATATCACATTTTATTTACGCCTCAGAGTATATAAATTTAGTTAACATTAGATGTGCATAAGGGTGGATCCATTTCGGATTTTTATATAATTTGTCAAATATGTGAACAATTATAAAAAATATGAATTCTAGCTATAAAAAAGGACAATTTTTTATTTGAAAATCTTAAATTTAAGAACAAAGCTAAATAATAAAAATTTGTGGACTCTAGTCACTTGCCCTAATTACTATTTTGTTACTTTTTGATGGAGAATGTATTGAATGTATTTTTCATGTGAAATCCGGATATCTATCAAATGCGATAAGTTTTGCAGATTGAATCGAGGAGGCACGTAATGTTAGAAAAATAATTTACCTATTGCATAAATTTAATATTACCTGTATACATTTGAGACACCGAAGGAGTACGTTCCGATATGTATGAGATAAGAAAAACTCATACATATTAAATTCCTAAATTGGTGCTGTCGTCGTCGGGGATCGAACCCACAACTTGACCAAATTTCAGTTAAAAACTGACAAAATTTTTCTCAGTAAGTAGTGGTGTAGTGTATGTAAAAATCGGCATACTTTAAATTTTTTTTTTATTTTTAGTGCGTTTTGTTTTTTGGATTTATTGCATATTTTTGGATTTTCGAGCTTATTTTCTTCAATATCATATTTTACTGCATATATTGTCGATTTTTTAGTGCATGTAAGTCGCTGCCCTGTTTAGAAAGACACAATAATCTTGTATATTAAATTTGCTCAAAAACACGTGAAATCCATAATCTTGAAAAATATTTTTTTATATACGAAGTATAGCAGTTTTTTTTCGCGTGAAACCTGAACAACTTAGTATGATTTAGATATAAAAAACTAAAACAGGTTATCCTAAACCTTTTTGCTTTTGTCGTGATTTTAGTTCGAACAGATCACTTAAAACAGATCACTTTTGAAGTGACCTCAAAAACTTCATCTGTAATTAAAAAAAAATTCCTGTTGAATATTTGCTCTAAAAAATTAATAAATCTTCAAAAACAATTTTATATCAAATTCTTCAAATATAAGCCAAAATTGCAAAATTTTTAGGTTTCTTAATAAATTAAAAAATATATATGAGGTTTTGTTTTTCTTAACAAAGACATTAATTTCCAAAAAAAAAAACAATATCAAATAAATTTTCAAAAACAGCCCAACAAACAATACGTATAGTTTACGTACCGGTTACGGTCCGTCATAAACGGAATCCAACTCCGTTTACGTACCGTTTTCTTTATCCGTAAACGGACCAGAAAACGGATTTTAAGGAACATCGAAACTGATTCGAATCTGAGTTGTTCGTATTCGGTCCGCATTCGTACCGTTTTTTCAACAAAAAACGGATCTGTGTAAAGGCATATTATTTAAATTGTTAATAGCAAATTTTTATTTTTTTTTTCTTCAAATTTATTAACAAATATATTTAAATTAAAACAATAAAACTTTATAAACTAAATCCAACAAATATCAAACAAATACCATATTTATCTCCAACACAATTACCATCCATCAACCACTGCGATTGTGGCCCATTAAAAATCTTAAAAAAAATAAAACAAAAATTTAATTTTGGTTTAAATTGTGGTACTTACGATATGATGAAGCAGACAATGCAATTTTTTTCACAAAATTATTTTAAGCTGTTGGGCAATATATTTATTTGCAAATCAACATAATTTTGCACGCATCATCGTAAAACTTGTTTTCACTTTAATAAATATTTACCTGAGGGATATTTAAGTATTCGTTTTTTATTACTAAGCAAATCCAAATCAACGGAAGAAAAACTGATGAAAAACAGTGGTCCGTATTTGACGGTACAGAAACGGATAAACCAAAACGGAGTAAAAACGTATTGTTTTCGAAAATTCAATTATACGGTCCGTTAATGTTCCGTTTACGTACAAGCTTTGGCGGATACGTATTTTCAGACCGTAAACGTACAGTAGAAGCCGGATTTATGAATCCGTACGTATTGGAGAGTCCGTAAAAATGTTTCTTGGGACATTTGATAATATCTTAAAACAGAATTTTCTTACTAGTATAATTTATAAAATTATGCATACACACAAAAGTGTTGTATTTAAATTTTTAATATAAAAAAAGACATTAAAATATTGAAATCTATTGTGAAAAATCGTGAATAACATACTACGATGATATGTACTCGTACCTAATACACGATGATATCTATTTAAATAAAAACAAAAACTTTAAGTATAAAAGATGTTATTATTCTAATTTTACATTTAATTAATTCAACTTAAATTGAATTAACAAAGTTGTTTTTGACAATTATTTTTTCTTAACTATTACATTGAAATGATCAAACAGGAACTTGCAATTTAAAATAAGTAACAATTACAAAAATATTTATGTAAAATGAAATATAACAAAACAATTATATCTTTTATTGAATTTGTGTACTTCAAAGTTTTTCTGAGGATGTGATTCTCTAGACATAAATGTTTTTATTTGTTTCATTATTCACATTTTTTATGAGACCTTAGCACGTCATTTTAAATTATGCAAATATTATTTTGTAAATAAATAAAACAATTAAGTATTTTAAACTGATTTACAGCGAACATAATTGAAAATAATGTAGTCATTTATTATCACCTGAAATTTCACACATTCGTATCCAAGACGATTTCGATGTTAAGTTTTGACGGCCGACACCACAAATGCACTGGGATCTGTACCATTAGCTGCCTCTACTTTGAGCACCATGAGCTTGTGAATATTTTGAAAGTTTATCATTTTTCGATTTATGAACTGAATTTCAAAAACACTAACATTTTTATAATGTTCTAATGAAGGCTTGAATCCCAGACAAAACAACACATTACCAAATAATATGTAAAGTAATGTATAGCCATAGTGGACGATGTGATAAAGTAAGTGGTTAAATGTGATAACGTAAGTGGTTACCTATATGGTTATGAGGATGGGAAAATAAATGAGTGTAAAAGTAGATGTTCATAAAAAAAAATCAAAAATTATAAATATTTCAAACTGTATGGAACCCAACCTGAGAAATCTGGTTTCCAGCCAAGAACTCAACCCAATAAGTTATCGACGCATATAAAATTTGATTTCTTTAGAAATAGTTGCGCTTCGTGATTTCATTTGTAATGTCGAAACATACATACATTTCCTCTTTGCTTACAAAAATACACAATGCAGAGTCCAAAAATAAATTTTCGAAAATAAAATAACATAAAATAAAAATAGATTCTGGAAAATATTGATAATGTTAACAAAATATTCTATATATCTATGAATCTATATATCTCTTCAGGCTTAAAATGGGGTGTTTTTAAAATTATTAATTAAAAAATAAAACGATATTTCAGCCACTTTGTGATAAAAAAAGGTACCAAACACTTTTGTGCCCACTTACACTTTCTTTTTTTTACCCAGAACTCGTGTTTCAAATTATTCGACAAAGTTAGCTTACAATTTATTAATCGGTTGTTCGGGTCGATTAATCAAGGAATGTGGCGATTAATCGTTTAATTTAAAATAATTGTATTTCTTTCATCAATAAGAACAAACTTTTTTGGGAGGAAACCGAGGACTCTTTAAAATGATATTGTTTTCAGTGGAAGTAAACCAGTGCTTCACCGCAGTGTGACATTTTTTCGATAAAGCTGTCGTTTGAGTTTCTTTATTTGGTACTAGCTGTGTTTGTGCGAGAAGCTATCTAGGCTTATGTCATTTCCATATAGATTTCAGCCAACGTTCACTTAACGATACTTATGTCACATTTGTAGGGGAATGAATAAGCAAATGTTAATAGCTTGCCGCACAAAGACAGCAACTGACGAGAAATTAGAAAATTTTCTTAACAAATCAAAACTGCTTTTAACGAAATTCAATAAGAAATTCTTAAAAATATACCGACACACAATAAACAAATACCGACGACCTAACAACAAAATTAGTTGAAAATATATATTAAACGTATAAAGACGCTTTCAACTCAGCGTTTAATTATCAGTTAATTAAATGTATGTTATCTTTGATTTAAATAATTAAGAAAATCTTTGTTTTATTTAATGTGTTAAATTAATGTGATTATTAATGTATTTTGTTTTAGATCCTCCTGAAGATGAAGTTGTTCGAAATATTGAGGAAAAATAAATATTTAAAAATAAAATATGAACTTGAATTTTTATTTTTAACTATATGACCTTGAGCCGAACCAAATCTAACACACATTCTTAAAAATATTGTACAGTTTTTGCAAAATTTACAAAATTTGACAGAACTTTCACTATCTAGCTTTAAATTAAAGGAGTTTTCTATAAAAATCTGCCAGTTTTCTATCTTCAAAATATGAGAGTTTAGTTTCGGCAAAAAGAAATCAAATAACAAATATTTTTGGACTTTTGACAACAGCACTTAAGTAGATTTAAAATGTTTGCAAGATACAGTGTCGGCTAAAACTTAATGAACAGAAATACCATGTTAATTTCTTTGAGTGTAGTATAAAAACTAAAAAAATTCTGTAAAACGCAAATCGGTTGATGACATCCTATTATTAACAAAATACTTTGATTTATTGTCATGGGGAAATAAAAGATCTCAGAGAATGAAGCGACAAAACATACTGAACTCACAGATACTATTTTTTGAATTACTCACATTTTTCGCTGAAATTATGAAATTTTATGTTTAATCAACAACGAATGATCTTCAAGAAGAAATGTTAAAATTTTACACATTATCCTTTCAGATAGTAAATTAGAAAGGATACCAATGGTCTTATTGCCAAAAAGAGTTTAATATTCAAGGTAATATCCAAAAATAAATTCAGATAATATACATTTTACAGCTTTACATGTTAATGCCCATTTTCTCAAAATTTTTTAAATTTTAAATATTTCCGCCGAATTAAAACTACTTAATGAATTGCAGACATAAACACTTTTCCCATAGCAACAGGATATTTGGAAGGACGTTTTTAGGAGAATATAAGAAATGAAATTTATCATAATTATTATTCGATGGCCTTTACTATGACACCAAGGTTCCAACATTCGGTCAAAAACTACTTTAGTTACGTGGAATATAAATTCTGGAGCCTTTACATTTCTACGTTAAGAAATGTTTTTACTAAAAAAATTGATATTAAGCACTTTTTCAAAACTTTTTTAATTCTATGGAATTTTTAAAGAAATATACTTTAAAAAATTTGTTAAATTCTAAGAACTTTTTAATAAAAAAAAAGCTTATAGTTTTTCTGGATTTTTTTTCTGATAGAAAAATTCTTAGATTATAAGATTTTTAAGATAGTCAAAATTTTTCTTTTACAAAAATTCCTTAAAATCTGTTTTTCATGATGAAAAATCCTCAAAATCTAAGAATTTTTTATTAAATTAGGGTCTTCCATAAATTTGTACCTAAGAAACAGTTCACAGAATATGAGAATTTTTCTTTAAGGAAAAGTCCATGAAATTTAGAAATGTCTTTATCAGAAATATTTCTAAAAATCTGGTATTTTGTATAAGAAACCTTTTTGTACGAAGCAACACTTGGGTTTTACAGACTTTTTCTTATACAAAATTATTTTTTTATATATAAAATAGAAAGTGCAAACATGAAATAATAAAATATTTTCTAAAATAATGATGATAGCGACCATATTGTTGGTTAGAAGCTATTTATAAGCCAATATATTGATTGTGACAACCATACATGAATGCAGTAACGGCGTGTAGCCGATTACTCTTAATTTCCGAGTTCAAAAATCGGTAAAGGCAAAACAAATATTTTTTTATTAAAATAAAATATTCAAATGTTTAATTAAATAACAAATATATCGAAGAAAATTAAATTGTGGGCATTACGTTGTAAAGTTGTAATATGCATTTTATCTGAATTAATTTTTGGCGATATAAATTCTTGCCATCCTTTTTAATTTACTATCTTTAGGAATAATGTAAAAAATGTAGATTTAAGAAAAAAATTCATTTATTTTAACGAAAAATTTGATTAAAAGTAATATCTTCATTATATTAGTTAAGTATGTTTTGCCGATTCAGTCTCTGAGATTCTTATATTCTTTATTTCCTCATATTCTCGTATTTAAAATGTACGAAATTTGAATAAAACAAAGTAAATGGCATCAAATCATTTTGAACAAATGTATAAAAAATTAAAATAAGTATTTCTTTAAAAAATAAATGTATGTTCCTTTTTTTTAACTGAAAATTTTTTTATTAAACTACCCAGCAAAAACATGGCATCAAATACTTACCAGGCATTTTACTCGCTTAATTACTTTTGTTCGCGATGTCCCAAAAGTAATGAGTGGTCATTATCTTCTCGCTTACAAAAAACACAAAGTAATGGGTGGTCATTACCCTCTCGCTTACGAACAGCCAAAACATAATGAGTACCCATTTCTTTTTGGACATCGCGAACAAAAGTAATTAAGCGAGTAAAAAGCCTGGTAAGTAGTTGATACAATGTTTTTGCTGGGTACAGACAGTAAACAATATTATATTATGAGTTATTATATTTCTAGGTTGAAATAGCTTCAGAATCTGAGAATTCTTAAAAGTGAATTATTTCTTAGAACCTAGAATAAAAAATTGACAGCTAAATTTCTGTTCCAAAGACCTACTTGTAGAACTTATTTTCCTTTATAACCTGTCCTCCTGTCGGTTTTGTATAGTCGGTTTTGTCACCGATGATTTTTAAGCATGGATTAAAAATTTAGAATCAGTCGTTTTTCCTGGTGTTGTTGTTGTAGCAACATAACCTGCAAAATGTATGTACATATGTTATGCAATTCATCAATTTTCTTGCTCCTGTTCTGCCTGCTTCTCCGGATCCAGGGCCAGAAAACCAGCCGCCTCTGTAGTGCGACGAAGCATCTAGGTCGGTTGGGCTAGCGCTGCTCCAAAATTGGTGATTTACTTCATGAAAGCATCTTTGGCATGCAGGGCACGTGTTCGGGGTGGTGAGCCCAATTCGAGACCAATAAGAAAGAGTTTAGCAGTGTACACTATGGTGGGTCGAAAAAAACTTGCACCGGTCACCCCCTATAATTAAAGATAATGTGAAGACGATCTCAAAAAAAATTTAAAACTTTTTGTTTATGAATGAAAATATATACCGTAAAACACAAAAACACATGGAATTTAAAATACTTTTTTATCGTTTAGAAAAAAATTTAAATTAGGGGGGTAGTAAGATTCCAGAAGTCACTTCGAGAACTTGACGTCGGAGTCAAAAGTGATCAAAGAAGCAAAGCAAAGTAGCTGTTGTCATTCACACGTTACGATCGGACAATAAATAAAGGCACAGGATACAAAAAACTCAAAGCGCGAGGTCAAAGGGCGTGGCAAAAAAGAATTGAGATCGTCTTCAGATTATCATTAATTCGAGGGGGTGACCGGCATAACTTTTTTTTTGTAAGGAGTGCGACCCACTCTAGTGTACACCTTCCGAAACGTAGTTGTGCCAGAATCACTCTTCTTCAACGAGAGAGCCTTCTCTGTTCTTCTTCTTTTGCATTTGGTGACCTCCAAAAACGATGTTCATCCGATAACAACTTATGGCGTCATTAACCCGTACCCTGATGAATATCGTTTCGACCTGTTCTATATGATGTTTTCAAATTTATTGGTGTATTTTGTCACACAGTGTATTTTTTTTTTTTTTTTGCTTATAAAACCTCTAAAACAAACCCCTTAAATTGGGCAGCTAAAACAAAACACGGATATCTCATTTTGTTCTACTAAGTTACATATTCTTATTTCATTAAGCTCGCAAAGAACTCATCAAGACACCTTTCTTGTAAGCCAGACGAGACTATGAAATTAATTTTTCTCCACTTTGTCCACCTTTGTAAGACTTAGTAAAAATATTAACCACCAATGACATACACGTGTCAATGTAATCCGATAATAACAGTTTATTAAATTGTAAAAAAAACGGTTATATTAATTAATAGGTTGTGTAATATATATATAATGTTACAAGTGCATTCCAGATACAAGTAATTTAGCAAAATATTTAATCATGACTTAAGATAGTGAATACACTCAAAATATTTTGTAGTTTAAATTAAATGAAATTGTAATTTAAAATAAATGAAAAATCTCCTTAAAACCGGTCTACTAACATTTAATTCAAATTAGAAGAACATTTCATTTATTTTTGAATGATAATAAATTAACCTACAATATCCGTAAACAAGTAATAAATGATTTTCCCTTTATTTTTCCTGTTAACAAATCCGTAAAAGTAAATTATATTTCCTTTAATTATTACTTTTAACTGTAAACAAATTAACTACAAAATCCGTAAAAATTAATGAAATTTATTTTATTTCGTTTTTAAATGTCACAAAAATTAACTACAAATCTGTACTTTGTATTTTATTTATTTTGTTTATTTAATCTAAAAAAACATTTTTTTAACTAACCATTTTAAATGAAACTATTAACTATAAGGGAAATTCCGTATATATAAGTAATTTATTCTTTGAATAAATATAAAACTTTTTAGATAAACTACAGTCAGTTACTGTAAAAATATTTTATGTGTATTTATTGTAAATGAAAGCAAATGACGTTTAATACCAACAACATCTCTCAACCTCTATCAAAAATTCGTGGAGAAGAGCAAGCATACAACTGCCCGATGAAAAAAGTTACAATGCTATTGTTTACATATAGTCACATATATAATTCCATATCACATCATATCTTATTTGATATGCATGCATAATCTGATATCGTGCAATTGTATCACATATAATTTGACCCGAGCAAATTATAAATTGAACAAACAAATTGTAGATCAAATTAGATCCAGCAATATATTTGGGGATTAAGTAAGATCCAAATTAACCCAAGAAATGTCAGATCGAATTGTATCAAATTATATACAACAATATAATTTATACTGCATCTAGTTTATTAAAAAATTTTAAATTCAAAAATATATATTACGATTCTATAAAACAATACCTTATCCAGGATGTGAACTCGGTCTGCCAGAGTTGTAGTGAGTTAAGCACTCAGCAGTGGCTGACTACATATTTCGTATAATTGTGTTATATACAATTATATCTTCGGGAAATTTGGGAAAAGTTAGAAAAATTCTACATATCATGCTTGAATTATTGAAACTAAATTGGTTTAGTAATTATCTGATTTGGGAGATAATTTTTAGTTTTTACATTAACAGGATTTTAGTTGTTTTTTTTTTTGTAAAAATTACCTTAAACCACTATTTCCATTAATTTAAACTTATGCTTCTTTGGGTTAAAACTAATAAATAAAAAATACCAAACAGCTGATTTCTAAATTATTATCACTATTTTTTGTATTTTCGGCAATGTCAATAACAAGTGCAGAAAGAAAAAATATATTTGGTAAGAGATTAACCATTTTCAAACCAAATCGTAGTCTTACTAAGAGTTGTCAATAATACGATTAAGAAGACACTAAATATTTTAAATTAGTTTAAAAACAAATTTTTGTGAGTATTAAATTATTTTTTTTTATTTTTAAGTCATTTTTGGGGAGGGGGATATATCACCCTCATCCCCACTCTAGATCCGCGCCTGTAGTTGTTGCAAAGTCACAAAAAGTACAATTGTATTCAAATAAGAGTTTTCTTAATTTTTTATTGTCCTACCACGACCTGGGAGGTCTTTTGAAGATCTATCTAAGAGACTCAAATAAATTTAAAACCCATTTTACATCCCATTAATTATATTGGGCAGCTATGTTTCTTAACCAATCTGACCCTCTATAACATATGAATAACTTTAGCTTTATATAAAGATTTTGAGGATCCGCCACAGGAGGCATGCCTTTTTAGCTAACAAAAAACATGTTCATAGCTGTGTCTAGGATATTCAATCGGTTAATCGTTATTCGACTAATTAAACAATTTTGTAATTGTTCGAATAATTAAAAATACCTGAATTTCGAATAACGAATAATTCGAATAATCTTATAGGATTAATCGATTAATCAAAATTGGTTAAAAAATATTCAAAAATGTTTCTAAGGTATGCTTTTAAAGACCCAGCAATAAAAAAGTAGCAAAAGAAGGGAAAAAGAAGCAGTGATTTTGATTCCGGTGTTGTGAACCAATGATTTTTACATAGGGGTGTCATAGGATGGAAGTTTTCTTTTATGATCCTTTTTTATTGTATCTAAAGCCCTTCTTATGGTTTAATGAAAAATGAGATCTTTTGATATTCCTAAATAAAATTTTCTGTATCAATGGTCATAAGCTAACTATTCGTAACAGACAACAAACTGACAAATTTAGTTAATTATACTAAACAATTTTTCCATCATATAACAGTCATTGGCATGTTTTTCTTAAGTAAAACTGCTTGATATATAGTAGTTAGCAACTGATGACCATCGGAGCTTAACTGAATATATTTATAGACAAATAAAGATGCAAAGTACAAAACGTGCGTTTCGGCTGTTTACAAAACGTTCAATTATTCACATTCAGTAATCGAGCCTTATTTTTTAAATTACTTTATTCGAAATTTAATGTAAAAAATTGATGCAAATGACTTAAACCTGATAACTTTTTTCAAAATAACCAAAGTTTAGTACTTAGCCATAGTTATGAATTTCAAATTTATATGATTATATCTATTGTAAACGTTTAACTTTTATTATTTTTAAAATAATGCATGGTTTTCACTATGTCATTTTTAATGTCAATTTGTCCAAATTGTTGGCAATTGTATGAAAACGGGTTGTCATATGGTGTCATATGAATTTGCAGTCAGTTATGCACACGAACTGCCTTCTAAAATGACATACAAGTGAAAACGTCAAATTTGTCAACAGATATGGCAGCATTTTTTATCTAAAATAAAATTGACAACAAGTTGTCAATTTTTTTTGTTTGACGATCGCAAAGCTGTTATTTGGTTCTTTTTTTTTTTTGCTGGAAAAATTAATTGCAATGGAAATTTTTTAAATAAAGAAAGAAATGGTAATGCACTAGCTATAGCCATTTGTTTCTTTTTTATCATTTTTAAATTTTTTCCACTTTTTATTGAACACAATTTAATATTTTCTAATCAGCTGTTCGCTCGCCTCATCATATTTGACCTTTGTAATGAAAACGACGTGTCAGTCAACTGACACCAAAATTTGACATAAGTCTTTGACACGCTCTGCTTTATCGACATATTGTCAGTTTTTATGATGTAATGAAAACGCATATGACACAAAATTATGAGAATTCATTTGAGTCAGTTTTTGTTGTCACTTCATATGACATAATGAAAACCAGGCATAAGTTTTCCGTCATAGATTTGAAAAGAGTTAAATTTCATTAAAAATCACATTTTTGGAAGTTGTGAAAAATAACTGCTTTAGAATGGGAAAATCAGAACTAAATGATACTTTGGAATCAATGAAAAATTGATTCCTTAAGAATCACTTCCATTTATTTTTGCTGGGGATCTTTTAGGTTGATATAACACAAAAACATTCATAATATCCTCTAGATCTTTGATACAATTGGATCTAATTGCATCAGAGTATATTGAGAGATACCCTGCAAGATAAAATGGGTCATTTGGAAATTGGCACCTGTCCTGTGATAGGTGAAAACTGGACCGGTTCCGAAATTACACATCACGAGATAGTTGAAAATAGGACCGGTTTCGATTTAAAAGTTATCACAAGTTCTTTAAGACCAGTCCTGTGACATGTCACAGAGGGTCATTGACCCCCTCCTAGGACAAACCATTGTTAAAGTGGCCATTCCCGTGACCTGTCCCTATCACAATAAACCGGCCATGTGACGTGTCCAGAGATAAGTCCTTTACCCACAGGGTATGCTTCTATGCAATAAGATTAGACCAGAACTAATTTCATCAAACAATATTAGATACAAGTAATAAATGATCATATAGAATTTGATAGAACCGATTTTACATCAGAATTTTGTTTTCATTTTATAAAATTTATTAGATAAAATAATTGTTTCTTAGGATAATTAAAAGTTGCTGTAATAGCGTTGGCTTTGGCATTCAATTGTCGATTGTGTCAAGCAGGTATTACTTAGGCCAGGTAATTTATTTCAAAATAACCATTAATAAGTAATAAAGTGCAATTATAAATACATATATAAATTATCGGCCCTTAATTTTGTAAATGTTTATAAGCAGATGTGTTTTAATTGATTTCCATGTTTATGATTCCTCGTCTCTATGTCCTCTGTCTCGAATTCTGTTATTTTAGTACTGAAACGTCAAATACATTTTATACATTTACATATATTAAGTGAATAACATTAGATTAATAACGACAACAAATGTGGTGGGTGTGGATACGATCATTGGCCTTCTAATTTTGTAGTTATTTTCAAAATACAAACACAAATTAAATGGACAAAAATATCAACAAAAAACTTACCAATTATCGTGATGACGTTGATGTAACCAATTAATGATCTCTTGGATTTTTGAATGACGTTGACGTTCTTCCTCGGCATTAAACTCATAAAGTTGAACATCATTTAAGGAGGATTGTGTATCGTTATGATTAAAATCATCAGTGATAACAAACTTGGGTTTATTTAAATTTTTCGACATATTTCAAAACTTTTTTTAAACCACTTTTATAGAAATTTTTATTAAATTATAATTTTAAAAATTAATATTAATATTAAAATATAGAATAATTCAAGTAAATGAATATGTATTTGATTTTCATAATTTTACTTAGAGCGTCAGTAAATTTATAAACAACCTTTAGGATTTTTTATATTGATATATTTTATTGCAATAGATAAAAAAATATGATATAATTATAAAGATTATAATGTTGTAATTACGATATTAATATTATAAACACTTTTTATGGCTCTTAAACAAATATATTTACTTTGAAAATATTTATTTATATATTTATTTATTTTGCCGTTAATTTCACACTTTGTATATAAATACGTAGATAGTTTTATTTTTTAATTAAATTCGTATATATTTTCAAATTTGTATAAAATTTCCATCAAACAAACCGTCCGTTTCTTTTATAAATGTGTTTCAAAACGCTTTGAATTTTAAACTACTTGTATTTGAAATACAAAAGTGTTTAGCCACCCTAAAAATATACCAAAACAAACGACAAATTGTCTCGTTGTCCAAAAAGGCCATTCTTGACACCATTTACAGTTTTATTCGAAAAAGCTACAAATGAATTTTTAAAGCATTTACTTAAATTAAAAATTGTTTTATTACTAGTCCAACGTTTCTTTAATATTTGTATCCCTTCCAAAAAATAGGAGGTCCATAAAATAGGCATTTGTTTGATTAATAATTTCATCGTTGGAGCTTAATCTCTTTCCACAGAGCCATTTCTTTAGGTTTGGAAATAGGAAATAGTTACTGGGGGCTAAATCCGGAGAATATGGCGGGTGAGGTACCAATTCGTTGCCCAATTCATGTAATTTTACCAGACTACACACGTGTGCAGCCGTGAATTATCTTGCTAAAAAAGAACTTTTTTCTTGGCCATATGGGGTCGTTTTTTTTAAACCTCGTTAAATCGTTCCAATAATTTGGCATAATATTCGCCCTTTGCATCCCAAAAAACTGTTTCCATCACCTTATTGGCCGACAAACTTACTTTGGCCTTCTTCAGAGCCAGTTCGCCCGGAAAAACCCATTGTTTAGACTGCTGCTTGGTTTCGAAGTGTTGTAATGGATCCATGTTACATCCGTAGTTACAAAACGCCACAAAAACTCATTCGAATTGCGGTTAAACAACTCTAAACAATTCTTTGAAGTTGCCACAAGATTAGGTTTATGGTCAATTGAGAGCAAACGCGGCACCTATTCAACTGATCCTTTAAAATCGAAACCACACTGCCATATGAAATGCCTATGGCATCAACAATCTCACGCACTATTACTCTTCGGTCGTGGATTTTTTCGACATTTTCGGGTATATTGACCTCAATTGGCCCTCCCGAACGTTCATTGTACTTGGGCGACCACAACGAAAGTCAGTAAACCACTTTTTTACCATTGCAATCGATAGTGCAAAGTCCCCATAGTATTAATCAAGCTTTTCCTTGGTTTGATTGATGTTTTTTTTTTGAAAAAAATAATGTTTAATGAGAACTCGAAATTCACTTTTTTCCATTTTTAAAGAATCCACGAGGTTGTATGTTTTGAACAGCTGTTAAACGCAAAGTAAATGACGGAACTTATTGCATTTCATATAACTAAGAGGGAAGTTCGAAAAGCCACTGACTTATTGATCCGCCCTCGTATAATTAGAAATTGATAATATGTATTATTTGCAATAAAATTTAAATGCATTGCAATTATTAAACAAAAATGATTTATCATAATTTTTTTATGTAAATATTACTTCAATATTATACCTTTTATCTGGGAGATCTTATCTTTATTTCCCATATCATTATGGAAAAAAAAATAAAGCAAAATTAGTCGAATGATAATATTCCAATCAAAATCTTTGAAAAAATTATATTCACTGCATATATAAAAATATAAAAACAGCAAACTAAAAATATAAAATGTTTTCGACAGTTTCAAAAATTAGACCAAATTCAAATAAGTTAAATTTTACGAAAGTTTCGTATATTCTATGAAAAAAATAACTACAAAAGTTTTTTTTCGTAAAATGTGGCATGAAATTGTTCAGCGTATATAAAATACAGAATGTGTGTAAAGAACATAACTACTACATGGAGTGAAGAGTCCGTGGCATAACAATAAAAAACTAGGTTTTGTATTTCAAATAATTTTTGTTCTTCAACATAATCCTGTTGTAGTGAGGGATTTGTCAAGCTCTTCGAAAAAGGCCACCTGCATTCGTATAACAACTTTCCAACCAAGTCATCTTTTCAAATTGTTGCGGACGAGACCAAGGTAATAATAGTGAATCAATTCGTAATGAAACGATTTAAATTTTCCCATAGCCAGGTTGGTGGAAAAGTTCCTGCGCTTGAAATGAAAGAATACTGTTTTTGTTACGATATATATTTTTTTATTTAATATAATCTTCACTGGATCCAAATCTGGTGAATACGGTAGATGTTCAAGCAATTCGTACTCTATTTCTTTGAATTTAGCCATCGTTAAGACACTTTTGTGAGCAGGTGCATGGTCTTGATAAAAATGATTTTTTTCTTCTTTAAACCAGGTCTTTTCTCACGAATTTTTTCATCCAGCTGATCCAAAAGGCTGCAATAATATTCAGAGTTGATTGTTTTACTTTTCTGAAGATAATCAATTAACAAAATTCCTTTTGCATCCCAAAAAACTGATGCCATAACCTTCTTTGCTGATCGTTGTGACTTCACCTGCTTTGGAGCTGAACAACCAGCTTCAGTCCACTGTAAACGTTCTTGTTTCAATTTAGGATTATGGTGGTAGATCCAAGTGTCATCCATAGTTAAAAAACGACGCAAGAAGTCGGTTTTATTCGGCTTAAAACGCTCCAAATTACGCTGAGAAATTTTTTTTCGATCCAGTTTTTGTTGAGTTGTTAATGTGTGCGGCACTAACTTTCCAAACAGTTTTTTCATACGTTATTCTTCATGTAAAATATGGTGTACTCGTTCGTCTGAGATGCATTAGCGATTTCACGCTGTCAAACTTGGATCTTCACTAACCTTTTTATGTACCTGCTCAATGATTTCTGCTGTGGTTGCAGTTTTTGGTCGTCCTTCGTGTGGATCGCCTTTAAGGCTGGTACGACCACGTTTAAATTCACCAGCCCAAAATTCAATGGTGCGTTTTTAAGTTGAGGACTCCTTATACACTTCTAACAATTGTTCATAAACTTCCTTTGCTTTTAAACCCTTCAAAACAAAGAATCTAATGACTGCACGATATTAAATTTTTTCCATATTAAAAAAAATCAATGACACGTCAACTTCAAATGGCTTGTAAACAAAGAATGAATTGACAGAATGACTTTGCATGTGTTCTCAAGACAGTTATACCAACTTGAGAAAAAAAAAGTTTGAAGCTAGCAGTGCCATCTGTTGGTGAGCGCAGGAACTTTTCAGCCAACCTGTATAACAGTTTTTGTTTGAATGTCAAATGAACATAAAATAAAGCAACCATCGCGCAATAAGCTTCTTCACACCCAAAATAAAAGTCGAACAATAAAAATTAACATTTTCATGTTTCGGTGAATATTACCTGGTCTTTTGCTGCATACAAGTAGTAGCAATAGACAAATGAGTGATATTTCCTAAACAAGCCCGAAATAATAAAACTGTACAACATGCTTTAATATAACATTTACTCAAAATATCACTTGAAATGGTGTTAAATCCATATATATATAATTTTTTATTTTATTTCCAACAAAAATTCCGAAACGTTTTTCTTTCACCCATCATTTTTCTGTTTCAATATGCTAAATATCTACTTTTGATGATTTTATCCAAATTTTTGTTTTGACAAAATAATATACTACACAGTCTGAAAATTAATTTAATATCTTATATTAAAAAAAAACATATTTTATACGTAGTAGACGCCATAAAATTTTGATCTTAACTGAAAATTTATTGTCTATAGCAGTCTTGGTCTTTCATACATAAATATATGTATGTATTTACATTTCCTCATTTTATTTTCTTGTATTTTAAAAATTTTTCTTCTTTCCTTTTTAGCTTTTTTTCGAATTTCTTTCAGAATTTTTCATTTCGATTCCATTGTTATTGTTTATAAACACGACAATGTCAAGTGTATGGTCATCATGTAGTGGCATGGTTATACAAATTCCATGTAAAATACATAAGCAACTATTAATTAATTAAAAACATTTTAAAAGAAAATGCAAAAAAAAAGCATTACGCTAAAAATTACGTTTGGTTTGTGTGTTTTTTAAAAGTATTTTTAGAAAATTCAGATGACAGTTAAATATTCTAACTAAAATTCCTCTGGAGAATCAATTAAGAATTTATATCATTATTAAATGGATAAAACCATCCTGCAAACTTTTAAAAGTTATTTTCCAAGAATATAATTAAACAATATCGTCGAGTTTATTAAGCAATATCTATTGCTAAAAGTATCACCCTTTCGATTGCCTAAATAAAATTGATATTTCTAGGCAATACAATTCGCAACGAATTTCATATCACTAGGTTTTCGACAACCTTTTTTGAATTTAAGTTTAGGTTATCAGTTGGCATAGTTGTAGATAGGTCGGTCTGATGTTTAAATTTAGATACCAATTTTCATATGTTTTATATAAAAACTAAAGTGGTACCTAACTTCAAAACGAATTTTCTCAGAAACAAAAATAATATCTTCTTCAGATTAAAAATATTAAAAAAAAAAAAATAATAAAATTGATGTATTTTGTGATTAGTCGATTTTTAACATGAAATTTTTAGACATAGATCTGACGGCATGCTCTCGCGACTTTGGCTATTAACCTGAAATTTAAAATAAGTCTTTTTTTTTGAGCATTGACTAATTACGTGATAATGTAATTTTTTGAACTTTCGATAGAAATGTGGTAAAAATTGCGGTGAGGAATAGCCTGCTCAAACAACTTTGGCTAGAAACCTGAAATTTGAAGTATATTTTTTCTGGAGTATGGATTTTTTTTAAAGATATTAAAGACATGTGTTTTAGTAAATTTTATCTAAGCTCAATAATAAAAAAAATCAACTGTATGTTAACATAAATAGCTTTTTCCATTGATTTGTGAGTTAAATAGAGATATTTATAATTGTCACTTTCAAGGACACGAAGAATGCTGACTAAAAATACATTTTCGTGAATATAAGTATTAAAAAGATCAACTATAAAATATAAACTTCACTATTAATAAAATAAATAAAAATTCATATACAAACTTATAAATTAAATTAATAAGCCAAAATAAAACTTTATACAAATAATTCTCCAGGTAATTTTTCTCGAATTTTCACCGCTTAAATAACCTTACGAACCGATTAAATTGCTTTTGTCTGCCTTGGTGCACTTCCACCAGTTTCAATCCATTGTTTTGATTATTCTTTTGTCTGCGGTGTGCATTGATGAATCCATGTTTCACCAATACATTTTATTTCACTTAAATCGAACCAAACAGGCTTGATACATTTCCATTCGAATGCGGTTTTGATCAACTATTGACAAATGCGGCACCCGTCTTGCAGGAAGCTTTTTCCTGCAATTGAGATGCCTATGACAGCACCAATTTCACGCAATTTCACTCGTCGATCGTCTCATATCATATCATGTACTTTAGCTATGACTTACGCAGTTTTTTGACGTCCACTTAGTGGTTCATCTTCGGCAACGAATTTTTAATTTTTCCATTATAAAAAAATTATTGAATCGTCACTGCAAGGTCGCCTCTGCAGAGCAGAAAGTCCATCAGCTACCGCCTGCAGACCATCACTTGCGTCTAAACTTTACTCACGTCCTGAACGAATACGTACGGCAAAAATTCTCTCGCTATTAATTCTTCTAAGACTAAGGCAATGCTGTTTGGATCTACTGATACTTTTGTCTAAGTCAAGTATTTTTATAGGTGATTCCCAATATTCAATGAATATTTTCTTGCCATTTCAAAATAAGCGAAGGGTGACTAATGCGCTTTTAATGCCCCAGGTCTTGTATGGACTTGTAGAGATATCGGGAACTATTAAGAAGCTAGAAATGATCGTTAAGTCTGTGACGCGTTAGGTGTACTGTATTCGTAGGCGTGAGCATGTTTTTGAATATGCAAAGAGATTTCTAGGTTGCTCCTTTTCAGATTTTATGAAATACTGTAATGGTTTCTTCTTCATTAATACAATTAAATGGGTTATACTTGTTCCATTGCGTCACGAATACGTATCATCTCACTCTACTAGGAATAAACAAATCATTAAGATGAAAATTTCGAGCTCATTTTTTGAAACATCTTTTGTTGTAAGAGTGGCTCGTTGTTCGAATCGATTACCGAATGAGTTGCCAATACTCTCCCTGTCTAACAATGTTTTTAGGCTCAAGCTTTTTGGGTGTTTTCTAATTATTAGGGTTAGCTTAATGGTGTAGAGAGTATAATTCTCTGCAGAACGATATAAAATGCGGTAAAAAGATTTAAAATGATAATCAAGAATGGCGGCGCCCACATGACCGATATAATGAAAAAAGAAATTAAAGGTCTTAATAAACATTTAAAAAATATTTTTATTATGTCGTTTCATTTTAAAGATATAGCAACACCATAGGTCGGTTCGTGTACTTTTCCAGTAAAGCTTAGTAAAAATTTTTCTTTCAAAAAGAAAAATATCCAAAAATGTGTTAGCAAAAACCTTCCGGTAAAAACTTTTACAAATTTGTACGAAAAACTTTTACAAATTTGTACATAAAAATATTTTGAATTGTGCGCTTATTTGACTTTTTGAATTATGTGTTTTATTGTCTTTCATCGATTCCTGCTAAAAAAAAAAATAAAATAACTACACCCAGAACACAGTATCAATTGTGACCACCGAATTTGTTGCCAATCGGATTCTAGCGGTTACGACAACTATCTTCACATTAAATTATAAAGGGTGGTTAAATTTTGAGGCCCGATGTTGAATTTGAACGACACCTAAAAGTCAAGTTTTTTTCTGCATTTCATTTGACATTTCTCAATTTCAGACTAACTCATTTTGAACAATGGAAAGATACACAATCGAGCAACGCGTTAAAGTTATTCAGGTTTATTATGAAAATGTGCGTTGAAATCAAAATGCATTTCGTGCACTTCGCAATTTTCTTTGGTCAGGATAATTGACCAAATGTATCCACAATCGGTAGAATTGTGGACAAATTTCAGCAAACCGGGTCTGTGAAAACACCTGTGCCCAGTTCGTTCTGCGGAAAACATTGCTTTTGTTCGCGATAGTGTGTCATGAGGTCGGCCAAGCGTTTACCGTGAGTGGTGTTCGCTATCGCGAGATGATAACGAACTTATTATGGCCAGGTATTGGGGATATGACCCTGGACGATATGTGGTTTCAACAGGACAGTGCCACTTGCCACACAGCTAACGAAACAATGGCTCTTTTGCGCTACGTGTTATCTCACGTGGTGGCGATGTCAATTGGCCGCCAAAATCATGTGATTTGACACCGTTGGACTTCTTTCTTTGAGATTATTTGAAAGAAAAGGTGTACATCGATAAGCCAGCAACAATTCAAGAGCTAAAGGATGAGATAATTCGGCACATAAACGGCATAGAATCTCAATTATGCCTCAGCGCCATCGAAAATTTGGATCATCGGATGGTGGTGTGCCGCCGGGGTCGCGGCTGCGATTTGGCCGACATTTTGTTTCATACATAATTGAATCACCTACCTACTGAATCACAAACAATAATGAATTTTTATGGCTAATTTTGAAACAAATGTTAGTACAAAATTTGTTTATCAATAGCAATCATTAGTGACGTCTATTGTCAATACAATCCACAATTCGGTTGCGTCAACTGAAACCCTAATTAAATAATATATTTGATGAGAATAACCGTACTTGTAGTTACAACTTTTGAATATGGGCAAATTTTTAGTAAATTTTATAGATTGTACCAAATTGTTAATATCCCAGCAAAACTTTGGGAATTGGTGCGATATTCTCATGCGTTACCTTGTAATGATAGCTCGTTACCTTTTTCATTATTTGCAAGCTTAAAGTAATAAGTTACTCATTATTGATTACGTAATATATGATTTATAAATGTAAAGTAATAATTGAAATATTTTTGAAAATCTATTTTTAGATACATTACTTTGTGTTTTTTTGTAAGCGAAAGGGTAATGTATGTTTGTTTTGACAACACTAGCGAAAAACGAAGCGCACCAATTCATTTAAGTTTAAAGCAATCAAATACTATATGCGTCGATAGCTCAGTGGGTAGAGTTCTTGGCTGGCAACCAGAGTTCCCTGGTTCTCATCTTGAAATATGTGTAATAATTTTTTTTAATAAAATTCGTCTTTTTTAATAATCTATTTTTAAACACATTACTTTTTCCATTCTCGTAACCATATAATCCCAATATATCCCAAATTTCACGCAAATCGAAATTTGACTGTAGCACATTGACGAGTTACTGCAAACAAAGTTAATGGAAGAAGAAAACCCACTCATAATTTATTTTTAATTTAATACATAATTAAAGAAATACATTATTTTAAAATATAAAATAGAAATATAGACGGTATAATAATTATAAATTAAGTTATTTATGTTTAACATTCCTCTTAAAAACACAATAAACACTTCGAAGCTCTTCTGATCAAATATTCTAAGAATTTTGTTTTTTTTTTTGCGTAAATTAATTCCATTCAAATAAAATATGAGAGACAAATAAATAACCAGTTATAATAGTAATTTGACCCAACATCATAGGAAAAACAATTCTGTAAAGAAAAAAATTAAACAAATTGCATAAATAAACAACTCTTTAAGCAAAAGTAAATATAAACTCACTTCAAATAACGAGTAAATGAAATTTTATAACCATGTTGTTCAGCAATACCAGCTGACAAAACATTAGCCGATGCACCATATAAAGTGCCGTTACCTGGAATCAAAAAAAAAAAATACTTAGTTTTAACTAAAATTTCTATTCACACTTCCATTTTACCTCCCAAACCGGGTCCAAAAGCTAAGGCCCATACCAACGGCTGTAATGGCAAACCCAAAGATTCTTTAGCCACCAGTGATACCACAACTTTAACCATCATAGCTGTTACTGGAATACTATCTAAAATGGCAGATGCTAAGGCTGATATCCATAATATAATAAATATGGCCATGGCCAAACGATTTTCTTTGTCTACACATAAGATAATTTTCTCAGTAACTTCTCCGATCCAGCTAAAAAGGCCCAACCTTTCAACACATTCCATCATTACAAACATGGCAGCAAAAAAGAGTAATGTTGTCCATTCTATACGATGCATTAGATGTTCCATATCATCGCGACTAAGCACTATCAATAGGGCTATAACACCGAGTAAAGCTACCCAACCAAGAGGAAGAGTTCTCAGTTGTGGTACAGATTGTATGAAAAAACATACGATGACAAATGCCAATGCGCTACAACTTTGAGCGAGTAATTTTTTATCTTTGATGGGATACTAAAAAGAAAGTAATAAAACAAAATTATTACATTTCTGCCAGTAAGCGTAGGTTATTTGATAATTATTGAGAATTATATGGTAGTTAAGAAAATTGAATTCACAAGGTAATTATGACTTGTTTGGCAAATTAAGAAGCTAGAAAATATTTTTTGACCAGGAGGCGCGAGATCCCCCGAAATTATTTCCAAAATACATTTTTTACTCTATTAGTGATTTTCTTTGCCAGCCTAATTGATTGCAAGTCCAATTTGGGTTTTACCAGATTTTGCTGAAATTTGTGCAGAAATGAGAAAAATTTAGTTTGAAGTCAGGAAAATTGTCTCAATTTTCTCTCAGTTTCCTAACCTTGTAATATGTAAAAAAATTTAATTGGCCGCTTCTTTTCATGAAATCTCTATATTTATCCTTCCACACACGTAATATTATTTGGATATAAACTTAAGTTTTTAAAAGCCGATCAGTTTTATTTTTTTATTTAATTTAACGCCTTTTAACTTTTTTCAAATGTTTTCTAAAAAAGAAGTTATTAAAGGTTGATTTACACGTCGACTATCCTTATCTGCTATTATTCAGTATTGGGTTTAAACATCAGCAAACAACAAAATAATAAAAACTTTAGAAAAAAATATTTGTAGTTTATTGTTTTTAAATGTTGTATTTTGTGTGAGTGTGATTTGGTTTAATAAAATCTAAACTAAATTCAGGTATCTAAATTTCTATGAAGTTTAAAAAATTGTTCAAAAATTTTGCAAAGAAATTTAAAAATCTTTTGTCAAGTTGTATTTAGTTTAGCTACCTCGAACAGGTACTAAATGGAATTATTTAATTTGTATATCTTCTTTTAAAACAAAAAAATCGTATTTCCACGATTTTTAAAAATCTGAGATTCAAACACCCCATTAAGTCTTAACTGGAATCTCAAAAATTTCAGATTTATGAGTTTATTTTATATCAAAATATAAGTATTTAAAATTGAAAATATTTAATAACCAACTTAACTTATATAGACCTTGAAAGTAGTTAAAAAGTAACATTTTATAAAAATGCTGCCAAATCTTGGCAATTTTAGGCTTTTCTCTTTTAAATGTAAACAAAAATATTTGTCATAAAAATATTTGAAATTTTTCTATTTGTAATTTGAAAATATTTAAAAAACAACAAAACTTACAAATAAATTATGTGTTTGTTAGTAAATCTAGAGCAGGACATAAAATATACTGGTAGTTGCTATATTTCGTGTCCCGTTAAAGTACATATATGAAAAAAATAAATAAAAAAAATAAACAAAATTGCCCAAAAAATCCGAAATGAATTACCCCAACCAAATGAAAATTATCTCCAAAATTAAGTTTGGGGCATATTTTTATTTAATAGATTGAGGAATTTATTCATTATGTAAAATAACACCAATTTGAAGATATAAAATATGACCCCAAAATATGCAAAGCAAAGAAACGTTGCTTATGCACAGCATTATACGCATTTATATTGCATAAAAAGTAGGCCAACGTAAAATGAAATAATTTAAAGAATTAGAATAAAAATCATTTTATATTTATCAAATAGTTTAGTGATGCACAACCACTGCCTTTCAAAATAGTTCAAAAATTTTGTAAATTTCTGATCTCCGTCGTTAGTGTATCCCGCCAGCCAGTTCTTATTAAATTTGCTGATAATAATGGAAGAGCCATCAATTTCCGATATACGGTTTTTGCAGCATTCGACGATTTTATAAAATTTTAGAGGGAATGATTTTCTATGACATTGCGTCTTAGAGCTTTGGAATTTTGAAACTTGTTAAGATTTATATTTCTTCTTAATGTATGAAAAACAAAATTTTTGCCTGCGGCGCTAACTTCTACAACTAATTATATTCGGAAAACAAAATGAAAATTTTTTAACAAAAATAATATATTGCACAAAAAAACAATTTAAATGTACTTAATCCCAGCAAAATAAAATGGATGTTATTCTTTACGAATCTCTTTTTCAGAACATCCAAAAAAGTTAAGAGTGCAAATTTTTCGATTTGTAAGAAGTCATTTTAAACAACTTCCAAAATGTTGATATTAACCCCTACTAGTAACAAACAACAATTATTAAGTTGGTCTATAAATGGTTAATTCCTACAGTCATTAAATGCCTTATTGAAAACATATTTTGCATACCAGTGATATTCACTTTGTCCTGGTCGGAATAATAATTCTTGGCGTGTTCAAAATCACATATTTAACTTAAAAAAAAGCCACTCCCTATATTAATTTTGTAGTCCCTATATTTAACAACTTCCGTAAACGAATGAAAAAGTCCATCTGCTGATCGATTTTTCATAGCACCGAAACAAACTACTTCCTCCCAATGACACGCCAATGTTAAAATCATTAATGATTCACCGAAATTTTCACAACTTCGGGTTCAGTAGATGTAGTGTTTAACTACTTCTTTCTCAGCTCTTATTTTGCTGGGATATTAAACGTATACATTAGATCTCCGTCAATGTAATAAATAAGTTTTAAATAAAAATTGTTTATGAATTTAAAAGCTGTAAATTTTGTTTTAAATGCTTCAAAACGGTCAAAAAATTTTGGCTTATAAATTGCCAGCTATTAAAAAAAATGAGAAAATATTTTCGCCAATAATGTGGAAAAAATTGGGTCTCAAAAGGGAAAAAAGTTTCCCCTTCCCTTAAAATATTTTCGAAATTGGTACATTAGACGAAAATTGAAGAAGCTAGTATCTGGGTGTACATTTTGTCATTTTTGCCAGGAGCGTGACAAAAATGGGGTGTCAAAAGTTGAAAATTTCCCCGTTAACGGCCTGCACAAAGCGCTTTGGATAGAAACCTGAAATTAAATATATGTGTTACCTGAAGTATGGGCAAATTTTTTAAGAAAGGCCGCTATTCGCTAAAAATCTAATGTTTCTTGTGTTATGGGCTAATTTATTTCCCAAAAGCACATGCCTAAAATGGGGTTAAAAGGGAAAAAACTGCGCCCTAGTTATCCAGCCGAAGCCCATGGAGCTAAGAACTTGCAATTTGACTAAGATGAAATTTTTGGAAATTTTAAAGACGAGGTGAAAAAGAGAAAAATTTCCTCCGGATAAATAAAATAAAATAAACAAAAATCAAAAGATATCTAAAATTTCAAATGTGTGTCCCCTGCGATATGGGCTAATTGACTAGAGAAATATATTTTGGAAATTTTCAATAAGAACGTGGTAAAAGCGGTGCTCGGCAAGAAACCCTGACCCAAATTGCTGAAGCCATGCATGTCCTCTAACACTGAATTTTTTAATTCTTTTATAGTGAGAGCAAAAATCTCTTTACTTTTAAATTAACTAATTTAAAAAAGTTTTAAAATTTATTCTAGGTCTTCTCTATTTTATATTATGCCAATGTGAAATACTAAACCAAAGCTAATGGACACCTACTTTTTGATATCAGAACAAATCTCATAAACATAAAAACAGATTTTTGCCGGCAACCAAAATTTCTGACAATCGAATGATTGTGTATTAAATGAAATTTATAGATATAGATTTTATTTATTTTTTTTTTTTGTCTGTCTATGGAATTTATTTCTTACAGACATATTACAAAATAATTGAGAATTATATTTATAACAATAACTTTATTATGAGTTTAGAAAAATAATAATTACATATTTTATTACACTGGGATTGAGTGAAAAATCTTTAAATCTATATTATTGGTTAAATGTGTTACACATTCTCCTGAGTGTGTCAGAATCAGCAAAATTTCATCAATAAAGGCATGCAATTACGAAATGCTCGTTGGGAAATGTTGAATGAATTATTTCTACAGTCAATATTTTCTAAAAATTCATGGTAATTTATATGTTATTAAACCATATTGTTAGTAATTCGTCAGTCTTTCGAACACTTTAACCTACAAGGAATACTTCCTTTGTTAAAAAATTTGTGCCGTTATTAAAAAAAAATCTGGCGATTATTCATCCGCCATTCAACTCACCTTAGCTTTCAGGTCTTCCAATGTATGAACATAGGTATCCATTTTATCAATACCTCTCAATTTACGCTTTAAAGCATTTTTTAAGATACGAACTTTCTTTTGTAAAGTTTCTCTAACCAAATCAGCATCTTTAGAAAAGGAAGATATGGAATTAGCAGCTTTTTGCCAAACACGTATTTCACGTCTTAAATCTTTTATTTCCTTAGGTTCGTTGAGACGTAACGATTTGACATCTCGAAAAATGACACGCAAATAAATGCAACTCTGTAAAACAGTCAAAATGACACCAGGTGTAGTGTGGGCAACGAATTTCATAAAAGTAACACCCTGTAAAAAGTCATTAATTATTTTCCAATTCCCAAATTGAAATGTTAAAAAAAAAACTTACATTGGCCATTATAAAATGATTTGAACATATGATAATACTAATGGGGTCACCTATAGGTGTCAAAGAACCACCTATGTTTGCATGAACAATAATCCCCATTAGCACAGGAACAGGATCTAAGCCCATAACTTCACAAAGTCTGATGGCAACGGGAGTCATTAATATAACGGTAGTCATGTTATCCAAAAAACTCGATACTAAACAGGTTATAAGGCATAAACTATAAATCATGGGCCATGTTTTGCCTTGTGATATTTCGTAAGCCACTACAGCTATATAATCGAAAACCCCCGTTTCTGTTAATATGCCCACCAGAATCATCATACAGAACAGCAAAGTCAATAGCTCCATATCCATCCATTGACAAATCTCTTTCATGTTGGGCCGATCATTAAAGCAAGCCAATACAGCAATGGATAATATCGAACTTATAATTGCAACAAAAGTTCTTTCAAAGACCTGAAATAGGGAGAGTGAACAATTTTATGTATTCTTCAATTAAGTGTTCAAAATATTGATTCATCAAATTTACTTATATTAAATTAAACACTTATCTACATATAATTAACCACATTTCAAATTAAAAAAATAATCAATATTTTGATTAATCATATAATATGATTGCATACTTGCATCTTGGTTCTAAAATGTGTATATGAAACTTACCTCCCACACTAATAAGGAATAGAAAATCAGTAATATGATCGCTGCCAATAAAGTGCCAGTTTTGACATTTATTATAAAAGGATTATAGATCATTTTAATGGCCATGTCCTTTTCCACATTCGAAAAAATCTTTAATCTCATTTTTGTATCTTTTCGTTCGATTTCATGCAGTACTCGATCTGTCATTTTATATGTGAAATTTCTAGAGATCACTGGAGCAAAATCGAATAGTTCTTCATTAACCAAAGGTATTAACCAGGGATTCAAAATATCCTTAAAAATACAAAAGCAAATACACAAGTTGTTTCTTATACAAATATTAAATATTTTCTAAAGTTATACCTTAAAATCTGTTGAGTTAGTTTCTCTATCCCAATAAGATATTTGTGGCTGTATGGTGAGATAATTATCCGTTTCGTTAACATTGTAAAACGATTCATTAAAAGTACCAAAGATTTTTAATTTAAAATCTCCAGTAGGTTTATTGTGTAAAATGAAATCTAAAAAGATATACAAAATATTAAAACTTGTTTATTTTAAAAATGCATTTTTTTTTATAAATTCTCAAAATATTTAGATTTTTAATGAATTTTAGTGTCTGATGGCTCTCCCACAAAAAAATTAAAAAAACGTGACGTACTTTAAAACAAAATCAAAGATCCCTTAATCAGTCGAACGTACAAATCAAAATGTTAAAAATTCCAAGAGTAATGTTGATTAAACATTAGACAACCATAAGTATGAACGCACAAATCGGATGCTTATTATTGGTTTTATACACCGACTATATAAAAAAATTGCCTTAGCAACATTTTGCATATTTTCTAAATACACAGAGAAAACAGATTCATTGTGACAGTCAAATTTCTCGTCAACCGAATGGTTGACCGAATGTGGTGACCGAATTCGGTTAATCAACAGAATTTCGGTTGAAACCAAATATTTAAATCGAATCAGGAATATACGATATTTTGTTGTGACAACCGAATAATTCGGTTACTGCAACCAACCAATTCTGTGTATCCTCTTTTCATTACTAAATCCATTTCTCAATATCTTTTATCATATCGAATATATACAGCACCGATTATCCTCTACATACGTAATTTTAACATTTAATGACCATTGTTTTGCTGGATACACCACTAATTGGAATGTTAGGTAGGTTAGGTAAGGTTGAAAAGAGGAGTCGGAAGTGAAGATACTCCTCACAACCATGTCCAAAATAGGATATATACTTCAGCACGTAAGTCGGCTTGCTGTGCCCTCTCTTGTTCTGCGCTTTTATTATTGTTTTGATCCATTTAGAATATGCAACAAATGTAGCATATAAAATTTATCAAACATACTTAAGTATTGTTTTGCTGCATTGCCATAACGAATGTAGATAAAAACAAAAAAGTATGGATATGCAGCAGAGAAAGTCAAATATAAAGACAAAAATTGATATGCAGCGCAAAACAAGATTTGTTTTCGTAAAAGAACAACATATGTATGATTTATTCTATATAAATACAATGAAAATTTATATTTTTGTTCGAAACGTATAATTTTCTCGATACCGACTTTTTGGTATATGGGTCAAAAAAAAAAAATAAGTTGACGAAATATAGCTGTCGCCACGGCTCAACGCATCAAATCCGACTCACTTTGATTTTGGGAAACCAGTGAGCAAAATCATCTAATTGTTCTGGACTTATTTAGTACTTTTTAAAAAATGTCAGATGCAAATAAATGTGATTAGATTTTGTTATAAATATTTTAATTTAGATTGTATTTACAAGATTTACAAACACCTTTCTCTTCACAATTATTATTTATACTTACTCTTTCCTCTCTCTTGTGGTACTTCTAAAGTCTTTTCCAATAAATGTTTTTCTTCAACTAACATTAATACAACCGCCGAAAATATCCAAAATACCAATAAACCCATACGCTTGGTAATTTTGATATGATGACGTTTTATTTTATTCTTATCCATAGGTTTACTTTTGACATTATTATAATGCTGCACTTCGTGATCCGAATGGGTACCCTCGTCATCGGTACTACTTAAAGAAAAGAATATTATTTAATTTGTTCTTTTATCTCAATTAAGTTTCTTTTTTAACCTTTTTCTATCTTTATCGTGGTAATTAGAGGTTGATAAATTTTTGATATTAATGAATTCGGAACCAGCATAGCTTTTATCATCGTCATGACTGGATTCAATATCGTTGGGTACAGTAGATTCATCATCGGTGGGTATAGAAGATCCTAAAATAAAGAAAGAATTTAATAAAATCATATGTAGCTTTCATGAATATAAAACTATCATGAATATGATAAAACAAATTCATTCAAATTTATGATAAATGTGTAATAAATCTTATTCTTTAATAAAAAAATCTAGAAAAATCTAGAAAAAAAAATTAAAGCTCTATAAGACTACGAATTTTTTATAAACATTAACATTTCATCAAATCTACTGCCAAACTAAATTTATTTTTTAAGTTGCAATTCCATTCCATTTGTAGAACAAAATTCAATAAAACGGTGAACAAGGGGATCCATCCCGGACCTGTCTCATATCTGCAGTCAGAGTATAATTTTTCATCTAGTTTTGCAAAAAAAATGTTTTGACTATTGATGTACTCGGTATTTTGTAAAATGGCGAATATCTCGAAAATCAAGATATTTTCGCGATTTTTCCTTTCATCCACACAACATTAACGAGATTAATCAAAATTTATTACTAAGTTTGTTAAATTAGTTACATTCTGATTTCGTATCGTTTATGTTTTAAAAGATCGTACAGTGAGAGCAGAGCTCATAACAAAGTTGGAAAAAATAGAAGAGAATAAGGCAGCAATGTAAAATTTTCGGCAAATATAGACGATCTACAATAAACCTCGACAACCTAATTTTAATAATGAAATATTTTTTTTTTTAATCTTTGTATTTTGCCTCCACCAAGCGCTCAGTATTCTCAAAATTCTGAATAACCACATGCACATGTTCATAACAGTGACTTATTTATTGCGGTAACTGTATTTTAAGGGTTTTCATATTTTATATATTTTGGTATCGGTATTTTAAGGCTGACTGAATTTACCTTAAATTAACTAAAATATGAAAATATATTTCATTTGGATAATGATATTTCAGTTATTACGGTAACAGTATTTTAAAGGTAACGATAGACAGTGAAAGGGTTTTGAATCGAAAACTGATTTCCCTGCCAACCCTTATAAATATTGCATTGTTTTAAAAATTTAAATGTATATTTTTTGATTTTTTATGCATATTTTATGTACATAAAACCCTTTTTTAAAATGTATGTATGAAAAAGCTTCAACATGTTTATGGAAAACTTTATAAATATGATGAACAACTCCTTAGATTTTCGTCTAATGTAACAGTGCATAAATATAATAATGATCTGTGTAATGAAACAGCATATTGATAAAATATTTATTAAGCTTTATGAAACTTTTCTTAAATATCATGCAACAATTTTCCTTCATATTTATGAAGAAATGTCATCATATATCATATAAATAAAGATGACGTTTTTTTAATATTTAAGTAAATACAAATTCATACTTAATAAATAAATTGTATGAGTTGTTTTAATAAATAATTTGTAGGGGATTTTTTAGAATTATATTATAAACCCTTTCGATGGTAATCCCCAGATGAAAACGGACATAAAGCCCAAAATGTTCGCGTTCTATATTATGTTGACCCACTAAATTTTAAATAAATGGTTATTTGGGAGGACGGGATATGCCCAATACCGGGTTAGCTGATTATCCACTTTGGAGTATATCGAACTCCGGCTTTGTTATCTAAAGGGAATTCAGTGTATTAATCGTTATATGATGAATTGAGCAAATTTATGAGATAATTGTCCAAGTAATTTAAAATTCGCAAATTTTGTATAACAAATAATTTTATAGGAATAATCTATTAAAAAAATTGTTAAAAAAAAAATATACAAAAATGTTTCAGAAATATGTTTTTAAAGGTTGACATAACACAAATTCATTCATAATATCCTCTAGAAAAGGATATTTAAAAAGCCTTTAGATTAGAAGTTTTTCAAAATGCAGTTTAAAAAATAAATTAAGGAAATCTTTAAATAATTTTTTTTTGCAAAATTTTGCACTCAAAAAAAAAAAGACATGAACTAAAAATTAAACCAAAATTTCCCTTAAAATAGTTTAAAAATTTAATTTAAGTCAAATTTTATTAAAACTTAGAAAAATTTTCCTAAAAGGGATAAACAATTTTAGTTGTTATAAATAATTGTTAGTTGTTATAAATAATTGTTTAGTTGTTATAAATAATTTTTGTATTACATATTCGTGCTATAAATAAGTAATACACAATGGTTATTCATATAAGTGTGTTTGATAAAAATTATTTTTAAATTAATTTTTAGTTATATAAAACCTACTCATAATATACTATGTAATCGTTTAGGCCTTTGGGCTTTTGATTATAAATGAATTCAATAAATAAATAAATAAATAAATTTTTAAGAAAAATATCTTAGTTTTAAGAAATTTTCATACTAAAATATAATAAAACTAAGTTTAGTTTAAAAAAAGAAAAGTAGAACATAATTTACTCCCATTTAGTTCAAAAAACTTGTCTAACTTAAAATGAGAATGTACTTGAAATTAATATGTGAATTTTGTCGAGTTGCAAAATTAACTAAATCTGAGAGACATTTCTAAATTCAGTTTATAAGTCTATTACTCTCTTATTTTTAAGAATTGTTTTCTAAAAATTAGTTCAGACAATTAAAAACAAAAAGTTATAAAATTGTTCCTGTGTAAGATTAAAAATTTATTTGATTTTAGAAACTGATGAACTATTTCTAGGGAAAATTTCCACGCAACTTAGTTCAGATAAATTTAAATATTATTTTATTTTTTTCAAGTAAAAGTTTTCTAATTTTGGGATTTTAGGATTTTTATCTAAAAATTTTTTCAGATAAATTAAAGAAAAATTGAGTAAATTTTTTTAAATCAAGGAAAAATTTAGTTTTTGTGGGAAAACGTTTAACTTATTTTCAATATTTTTTTCAAAAAAAAAAAACATAATAAATTAAAAAAATTATTTAATATTCCTAATTTTAAAGAAAAACTATTAATTCAGGAACAAATAAAAGTATCCATTGAAAAAAATAATCCTGCATGTTGTAATTTTTAGTACGTGACCGTGCGTGAGTGTGAGTTAAAAATCGTTCACA